>JARQZJ010000106.1:0-415000 GCA_030704895.1 Henosepilachna vigintioctopunctata | reverse complement strand
TAAAGCTGATATTCTCGCCATCTCTGAACACTGGAAGACCACTGAAGAACTCCCATTGTATATGCTTGATGGCTACAAGCTGACCACAGCACTGTGTCGAGCAAGAGGAAGGCATGGAGGCACTGCTATCTACTGCAGGGAGAATATCGTGTATGGAGAGAGGTTGGATTTGAGGGCTTTATCTGTGTTAGGTGTCATCGAATGCTGTGCCATACAATTAAGTCTAAGAAATTTCAAATTAATAGTTGTCTCTGTTTATAGACCCAATACTCCTCCGATGGCTGATATTGATACCTTCTTGGAAAAATTTATTAAAATCTTGGAATTATGTAATCGCGAAAATGCACATTTCATCATAGCAGGTGATTTCAATGTTGATATATTGACTGATGATGGTAACTCAAGGAAATTCTTGCAATTATTAGAACAATTTAATGTAAATATCGGAACAAGTGAGCCTACGAGATCTGTTTCAGGGTCTTGCTTGGACAATGTTTTTACTAGCCTGGGAGGACTTACTAAAATCGTGGAGGGGCACATCTCCGATCACTCAGGATTGAAATTTGTCACGGAGATTGATCCTCATAATATACAGAAACTGAGCTCGTATTATAGACGAATTTACACTGACCAAGCAATGAATGCCTTCAGGTCAAGGCTAATGAAGGTTGATTTTGATGAAATCTGTACAGTGGATGAAGATTTGAACAAGGTATGGAATCTTTTCTGTGATAGATTTAACGGACTTTTTGACGAGTGCTTTCCCAAAACTCTCTGCAAGGTAAAGCAGGGTAAAAGGAATACGGTTAGACTGACTCCCGAATTGACAGATCTCCGAAGGCAGCTTGATGTTCTTTTCACTGTGTCTTCTGTTGATCCACAATATCGAGCTTCATACAAGCAGGCAAAAGAACGATATGACACTGCATTAACGAATACTAGAAAAACTAAATGGGATAATCAGATAAATCGAGCACAAAATAAAACGAAAGCAGCATGGCAGGTCATAAAAAGGCTGACCAATAGGAGTCATGCTGTCAGAACATTGCCAAAAAACACGAGTCCACCCGATTACTTACCTGAACTGTTCAATGAATACTTCACAAGGTCAATTCCCATTATACATGGAGAGACACCCGGATGTTCCAAAGCAACTGGGGTTGGGACAAAAAATCAAGGGGGGTCCTTCTTTGTGTTTGATGTTTCCGAGTCTGAGGTAGCATCTGTTATCAGATCTCTGAGGAACAGTAGTTCATATGGTCATGATGAAATCCCCATCAATGTCATAAAAGGGTCGATTGACATTGTGGCAGGACCTTTAGCGCATATTATACAACGTGCATTCGTAGAGGGTACGTTTCCAGACCAATTAAAGATGGCCATTATCAAACCTGTTTACAAGAGAGGAGACCCCGAAAGTCTGGAAAATTACAGACCAATAAGCATCTTGACTTCATTCTCAAAGATATTTGAGAGAATATTAGTAAACAGGTTACTCAGCTTCTTCAATAGATTCAAATTAATTTCGCCATGCCAACATGGATTCGTCAAGGAGAAGGGCACAGAGACTGCTATCTACGAGCTGATAACCGCTATCGTGATAGCACTAGAGAAAGGGGAAATACCTGTGGCACTATTCTTCGATCTTTCAAAGGCCTTCGATACCGTGGATCATAACCTACTCCTAAAACGTGTCGAGGCCGCTGGAGTTAGAGATAACCAGCTGAAACTCATTCGAAGTTTTCTCAGTGGCAGGACACAGAGGGTTCTCATAACAACCATTAATGGTGTCTTCTTATCAAAAGAAAAAGTGATTAAGGCTGGTGTACCTCAGGGCAGCATACTGGGCCCTCTCTTATTTATTATATATATAAATTCACTTCCACAGATCACCTCCCTGGAAGTAAGCAAACCTATAATGTACGCCGATGACACGAACTTTCTCGTAAAATCCTCAGATGTTCAGATGGTGTCATTAGAGTGCGCAAAAATCGTAAGTGATGTAACCCAGTGGTGCAACAACAATAGATTGGTTCTGAATCAACAGAAAACAGAATGTGTATTTTTCTGCACTGATAAAACGAAGAGAGCTCTTCCTGGGACTTTAGGCGCATTGGAGATTGAGGTGAGTGACTCTGCAAAGTTTCTTGGTCTTATCCTGGACAAGCACTTGAAATGGGCATCTCATATCGAGCAATTAAAAAAGAAATTAAATGGTGTAACTTATACTCTGTATATGCTGAGGGATCAAGTTAGTTTTGAGACATTGAAGCTGCTCTACTTTTCAAATTTCCAATCGATCATGTCTTATGGTATAATATTTTGGGGCAGCTCTACTTGGATGGATCGTATTTTCGTCTCACAGAAATGGGCTTTAAGAACTTTACTCAGGCTCAGCTATCGTCAGTCTTGTCGTGGCTTATTTAGAAAGACAAACGTCCTTACAGCACATGGACTTTACATATACAGGTTGTTGCTGTTTATTCACAAACACAATCATCTTTTCAGTCAGTATGTAAACATAAATGCCACCAGACAAATCCAAACTTACCTCTTCCCCATACATAACAGCACATATCGGGAGAGGAGTGTGGAGTATATGGCCATCCGACTTTTCAATTATCTACCTAAAAATTTCGGGGTATATCCCACTTCAAAATATTCAGGAGAAGGATCTATGAATTCATTTTAGAATGTGAGCCGTACAACATCGAGGAGTACAGAGTTTTCAGCGCGAAAAATCATTTGTGATGCCATTTGTTTATGTCTTGTTACATTTTGACTTTTTTCATATTATTTGTACAACCATTTGTATAGATATTTTTGAAACAAATAAATATTATTATTATTATTATTATTATTATATATATCAATTTATATAAGAGGGCACTTTTGAAATTTTTTTTTACAATTCCTGTGAAATTAGTCCGAAAGTACATTAGTTTGTTGAATTTTAAAAATAAGTACGAGTATTCCCAAATGCATTGGGTTCGAATATTATTGCATTCTACATATGTAGTAGTTGAAGGAAGCAACGATACTCTTGTGTACTTCTACTAGTCAATGCCTTGAAAAGATGTCCTGGCAAGTTCGTAGATTGTACAGATTGATATGCATGCCTTGTTTTGCGTAATTAAGTTAATTAAACTTAAAAATCTTCAGAAATGCATTAGTCATTATTTTCTCGAATCTTTGACAAAAAATTGATAATACTAATTGCTATTCTAATTTTCATAATTCTCTACATCACCTTATTGGAATATAGATTTTACTACCACAACTAATTAAAATGCATGAGGGAATATACCTTCTGAGAAAACTTTACTGATAATTGTAGTAAGAGGACCAATTGTCAAATGTATGAAGCTTGTGATCTTGATTTGAATACCATCTTATTCAAATGTGGTCTTAGCTTTTAATTTATTTGCAGCTGTCAATAATTCATTCACTGTCACTTCAAACATAAAAAGATACAGTGGCTGATTATGGGACAGGGAATTATCTTTTTTGTCTTGTTTAAAGTCAATAAGGTTTAAATTTTGCGTTACCCAATGAAATAATTGTTAAAATTTTTCACCACATTTTTTTAGACCACTTTGAGGAAATCTGTTGCTGCATTCTTGGATTTTGTTATGTTTGTGATATTGCATATACTTTTAGATTCACTATTCGAATTAGTTATTTTATCCTCAATGAGTGATTGTTTCTCGAGAAACTAATTATATTCCTTTTTTACCTTTTTGTAGAAGGTAAGAATTTTTTTTATACAAGGCAAAAAGTAAAATACCTTATGAACGTCGTGGTGTAAATTTTATCTCGAGTTAAGAGACGTTTTTTACTGTGTAATATTCAGCAAGATTGGTATTGAATTGATCTTTAAATTCCAGTGGATAAGAATGTTGAACTCATTTTAAAATGTAATTTAGTTTAGGTTTCTTTGTGACAAAAACTATCAGACTTAATATATTGAAATCTTATAAAATTTGGTCAGTGTTTAACGGAAATAAAAAGCATGCAATGTAAAGTGTAGGTGATTAGAAAACGACAGATGTTAAATGTAAACATCATGAACTAAACAGTGGCATTACAAGCGTTCGGGCGATTCATAATGAAACGTTTTACATGTTCGTTGGATGGCGACAAATATGTACTTTTGCATTGCGATAAATGCGGGAAAACTGAGTGTATGCAATGCGTCCTGTTTTCAGCATCTTAAGAGAAATGCTTTCCTCTGTCTAAGCGGAAGGTGTTACTCGCTTAGAGTGCAGAAATGGAAATTTCGCCACAAAGAAACTGTAATGAGGAAACTAAAAAGGGAAAATAACGAATTGAAACAACTTGTGGACAATATTGAATCAGAGGTCAATTTAAAAGAGAACTTTGAGAAGTGAGCAGAAGTACCTTGACGATATTTTGAATTTGAAAGTGGCTAAGATAGGTCAATAAGTCATGCTTTGGAAAAACCTAAGAGGTAAACAAGAGGTGGAGATTAAAATTCTAATTGAGGAGAACAATAGAAATCGTTTAAAATAGGAAAAATAGAAGAAATATCCAGAAATATGACTGATTCAATAAGAGTATTAGAAAGTAGGAACAAAATTTATATTTATTAGTGTTGGCGTTTACTTGATCTAAATCCATTATAATTGAATATAAACTTAAATTCAAACACTTGAACTTATGATTTACACTTTATTGACTACATAGCATGACGCGTTTCGTCGTTATAAACGACTTCTTCAGATGCTTACAGAATAATAACAACATTTTGAAAAACACAGGTATAAATATCAGGAATTTTGGGATTCTATGGTTTTGGTTTTACCTAAGATATTCCATTCTGAAAAATAATTTCTATTACCTGAAAAGGTTTAACAAGGGTGAATTGTTTAATTCTATCTGTTCATTGAGCAAATTTCCTTAATTTTTAAGCCGATTTATTTCCACTATTTCCCAATAATCTAATTGACTACTTCTCTCTATATTGTGTAAAATTTTGAAATTCGTATAGAAAGTATGGTTTTCTGTTAATAAATGGTTAGCATAATTCCAATTACTTTTATTATGGGCGAAGCTATATTTATGTTCTATTCTAGTACCGAAATTTCTATTATATATAATAGAATATGTAGATATAATTTATGCTATATATACCGGGCAGTGGCGGATTTACAAATTTGCCGCTAGTAGGCCATTCAATTTTTGCCGCCCCTACTGACTTTTGAAATTCAATACGTTAGTTTAATCCCGTTATTAGTATGATTGTGAACTTAATGATATTTCTGTCAGTTACTAGATTATTTTTGCAACCCGCTATGTACTGAAGAGTTTAATGTTGATCTAACAAGTTTATTTGACAGGCAAAACAAAAAACCCCCGACTTTAAAGCGTAAAACCTCCGTAACTTTTAAACGGCTCAATCGATTTTCATCAAACATGTCTAACACTCGCCCGTAAAACACCTGTAATACAAAAAAAACTAAATTGAAATCGGTTCATTCGTTCGGGTGCTATGATGCCGCAGACAGACAGACAGACACATCAAACTTATAACAACCCTCTTTTTGCGTCGGGGGTTGAAAACAGCAGCATGTACTAATCATAAGGTGGGGAAAGGCATGACTTAAAAATACCTACACTATATGAACACAGACAAAATCATGAGTGCTCAGAAAACATTGTTTTTGTTATATATTTTTTATTGCACTTAACAGTTTAAAAACAATACAAACAATTTCTATTAAAATATAACATGTTAGCAATCAGTTAATGGTGACAGACAATGAGATCAAATAAGTTTTACATGACTTTCTTGCGAGATTTTAAATTTGCAAAATCATCAATTATATCGTCGTATGAAATCTTTTTCATTAGTTCTGACTCTATGCACAAAAGAGATAAAGCACTAAGCTTTTCTTGACTTAAAGTAGATCGTAGATAGTTTTTAACCCGTTTTAAGCAAGAAAAGTTTCTCTCACCTGAGCAGAGGTTTACGATTTTATTATAGTAAAGACTGTGTACACGTATAATTATAAAAAAAAAATTTGCTAAATTTGCCGCCTCTCTAAATCTGCCGCCGTAGGCACCGGCCTACTTGGCCTATTGGTAAATCCGCCACTGATACCGGGACATGTTCCACAATTCAATTTGGTAAACACCTGATTTGTTTTCTCTTTTAATTTTGTTTTCATTTTTCTTAATGTGTCTCGATAAATTATTGTTCGTTTTAAATGAAATATTAAAATTATGTTTACTTAAAAAGGTTTTGACTTTTTGACTGACGTTTCCAAAGTATGTTAAACTCTTATATTTACGATTTCTATCCGACTGATGAGGAAATACTAATCGTAGAGCTTTCCGATAGTTTTTTGTCAAGAATTTTTGACACTAGTTCGCTTTCATAGTTATTATTAACCGCAATCTGTTTAATGATATTCAGTTCTTTATTGAAATTTTCTTCTGATAAAGGTATATTGGTTAATCTGTGTATCATACTTTGAAACGCTGCCATTTTATGTGGATATGGGTGGCATGAGGAGTTATGGATTATGGTATCCGTATAGGAAGGCTTACAAAATATGGAAAAATCAAATTTATTATTTAATGTTGTGATTGTCAAGTCTAAAAAATGAATGGAGTTATCAGATTCTATTTCGGTTGTAAATTTTATATTAGGATGAACCGCATTAATGAAATTCTCAAAACTTTTTAATGAACGATCGGTACCAGTAAAACAAGTGATTTGATTATTCTCAAATTCAAATGACTATTCTTCAAAAACTCAATTAGATTATTGGGAAATAGTGGAAATAGATCGGCTTAAAAATTCTGGAATTTGTTCATTTGCTCAATGAACAGATAGAATTAAACAATTCACCCTTGTTAAACCTTTTTAGGTAATAGAAATTATTTTTCAGAATGGAATATTTCTAGGTAAAACCAAAACCATAGAATCCCAAAATTCCCTGATATTTATACCTGTTTTTCAAAATGTTGTTATTATTCTGTAAGCATCTGAAGAAGTCGTTTGTAACGACGAAACGCGTCATGCTATGTAGTCAATAAAGTGTAAATTATAAGTTCAAGTGTTTGAATTTGAGTTTATATTAAACAAAATTTCACAATTGAGAAAGACAAAAGTAAATAATCAGATACCGTTGTCAGAGATATATATGTTCCCCATATTCCCACCTTCTAACTGTGGAAGACAAAACCAGAAAAACTGAAGATAACTTTTAATATTATCATAAAAAAAGATTCCAGGTATTTATTAGAACAACGATTATACAAAAGTTTGTTCAAGGAACTAAAAAACAGAATTAAGTGTTGAAAATAGGAATACTCTAGTCGACAAATCAATAAATGTCAGGGACAGATCTATGCAACAAAATGAACAGGGAATAACTCCACTATATAAATAACTACAATGAAAACGTTAGCCCATGCATTGAAAAACAATGATAACAATAGGGATAAAAAGATTAAATACAATATAGAAACTGCTCCAGAAATAGTCACAGAAAAAACCCAGGTGAAAACGGAAATGACATTAGTTTGGGAAATAGACTTACACAAAAAATATAGAAACGAGCGATAAACTAGAAAAAATCGCACAAAAATGTCACTTCTGTTTTTTCTGGGCTGGCTCCTGAAGTAACAAAGGAAGATGTTATACAGTATCTGGACGGCAGGAATCTGAAATTTTCAATTGCGAGAAGATAAAGACGAACAAAGATAATCTCCGCAGCTCATGTAAACTTACTGTCCCTTGTGAAAAGCGTGTACAATACTTGACTGAGGATCTATGGCCTAGTGGTGTTATCATCAAACATTTTCTGAATTTGCAGCGCCAAGCGAAGGTGAATTATCAGAAACCGCCTTACTCAGAGATCCCAGATCAAATACAACAAAACAACTAAGAATTTTGAATATCAATGTAAGATCTCAAAAAAACAAGGTGCTGCAACTGGAATCATTGAATGTTAATAAAAACTTAGATGTGCTTTGTTTAACGGCGCAGAGTTTTTCTGCAAGGAAGTATTCAGCTGGAAGGTGATACAACAATATTTGTTTGTGATGGCTTGAAGGTGAGTAAAAGGAATTTTAATATTGATTATAACATGGAAAAAATACAGAATATGCATGTGTTTTTGTAGAGAATTTTAATATTCATGTGGTAGCAATGTACAGGTCTCCAACACGACATTTTAACACATTTCTATTAAGTCTGGACTCTCTGCTTGGTGGTATTGGAACTAATAAAAGAATCACTTTGGCAGCTGATTTCAATATGCATTTTGGTACATTTGAAGCGCTGGCACTACGCTTGTGTGATATAGTGGCTGGGTTTGGCATGCAGCAAACAATAAAAAAGGCAACCAGAAATCATGATTGGATAATATTTTCGTGAGTATGAATGTTGACCATACAGAGGTGACAGATCTTGATATTTCGGACCTCCTGGGTCAAATAATTGATATCTCTGTGCCTTCACATGGTAGAATGAAGGCACAGACTTATTGTATCAAATAAAAAAATGTCGACCAGTTACTCAGAGGGGCTTATTCATGTTTTATATATAGTTTCTAGGAAAGCATGGGATTTTGCCAACTCTGTAGATATGGATGCTAATGAGAAATTTGAAAGATTTTTTGGGAGAGAGATATGTTGGATGTTTTTCTGAGAGGCAATATATGATACGGTCATATAGTGATGTTGAGTGGTTCAGTAAGAGGTTGCGAGCTATAAGGGAGCCTCTGAGGTTTTTAGGAGATATAAGCATGCGATACAATACTTATGCAAACAGGCAAGACTATATCTATAATATAAAAATTAATCGCAAAATGTGTTGGTAAGCGCATAACTCATCAACGCCTGGACTAATATTGCCATTTATTTTTTAATATGTTCGTTGAAGTCCAAGGATGGTTTTTACGGCGAGAAAAATTCAAATAAATGCGGGGAAAATCCAAAAAACAGCCCATTTATTTTCCCATACAAACGTTTTCTAACCAAAAAGTGAGTCAACGCTGGACCGATTTCACTATTTTTTTGTTGTGTTTGTTATTGTCAGAGAAAAAAAAAATTGCTTATATAGTGCTATTATAATTGCTTATAGACTAACATACACGTTACTAACATAACACGTGGTATATTTGATTATAAATGCGAGCAATGCGGAGCTAGGTATTAAGTTGAACGGGATCGAAATTAACAATATGAAAAGGTTGCGTTAACTCCTATCGACCTGCATTCAATTATAACGTTGAAATAAATTACAGTTCAAATCTTTGCTATTGGACCAATGAACGTTGTGTGTCAATATTTCAAGACATATTTTACTTGTTATCGATAAGAAAATACTTCCAATGATGCGACAAAATACTGCGCGAAGAGTCAATTCAAATAGTCGCTATTGGTACAGCCACCAGAGCCACTATATTCATTGGTTTCCGGGAATGGACTAAATTCTGAACATTTTTCGATTTATATCCAGCAAATATCTAATAAAATTAATGATGAAATATATGGGGCAAGTACTTGATACGAAATTAGGAACATGCCGATCAACTATAGAACGGACATGTTAATAACTTTCAATACATCAAACGCGTTAATACAGGAATTTGTTGATAATTCGTCGATTTAAAATAACAGGAAGTATTGCAGCCCCTTTGTAAGTCAGTAAGTCCCTGGCTCCACTCGGGATAAATATTAAAATCAAGATAGTGTAGCACAAATAGTACAACATGTCTTTCCAGCTTTTTGAAAAATATTCAGATAAAAATAAATGGGCGTACAAATTTCGCGGGGTCAGCTAGTACAATATAAAAGAGAGTATGTGAAAGAAATTCGCAGAGCCAAAATTGCTGCAAATGATGATTACATAAATTCTTCTAGTAACCCTACAAAAAGTATGTGGCGAATCAATAATAAAAACAGTGGAAACATGAAAGGAAACAATGAGTCGAGTGGCCTTACTTCTGAAGATTTTAATAACTACTTTTTGGGTATTGCCAGTGAGTTTGTTCATGGTATGGAAGAATCAGATACAGAGCCTCTGGAAAATCTTGGACATATGGATATTCCGCACCATTTTAGTTTCCATCAGGTAACCTTCAATTGAGTACGTGATATAATAAATAAACTTGAAAACAAAAAGGGTTAGGGGCATATATAGTTTCAATATGAAAATTATAAAAACAGTTAAAGATCTAATTATTGTACCACTCACCAAGATAATAAATTTATGTTTTGGAGAGGGAATTTTCCCGAAATGCATGAAGAATACTTGTACTTCCTCTTCAAGAAAGGTGATCTGAATGAGACCGAGAACTACAGTCTATCTCTGCTTCCTACTGTTTCAAAAGTGCAAAACTTAGAGAAGTGTATGTCACTACAGATGATAAATTTCCTTGAAAATAATAACCTTTTCAATGAGAAACATTTGGGTTCAGGAAAAATAAAAACACGGTTTTGGGAATCATGAATTTCGTGTCCGATATTATGGATGCTTTTAATGGACGCTATAGCACGGCTCTGTTTTGTGATCTGAGCAAGGTTTTCGACTGTGTGGACCATGGCATTCTTTTATGTAAACTTGAAGCGTATAAGTCAGCTGTTCGCAGCCTTCGTCTTTTGAGATATCTGTCGGACCTATGTCAGGTGGTAAAATATGGAGGTGTGATGTCGTCGAGTCGGGGGATACGAATTGGGGCGCTTCAAGGATCAATTTTGTGCCCCATTCAGTTTATCATTTATGTAAATGATTTGCCGTTGGTGGACCCGGTGAATAACTACACTCTTTTTGCCGATAATACAATCTCTGTTACAGTGGGGACTCTTGAAGCTTCTTCATTGGGTTCTTTGAGAGCACAGAAGACAGCGGAGAGATGGTTCAATTCCAATACACTGTTTCTTAATAAAACTATATTTAACTTAAAAAATGATATTTTCGTTCAGAATTCTTGAGCCTGTGGATGATGAGGTGCTTCAAGTTAAATCTCTTGGAGTGATGCAAAATTGCAGTGGGAGTTGCAAATTGAGGTTATTTCTCTTTGTAGATGGAGTGAGAATAGCGTAATTGTTACCAGGAAATTAATTTTTTAAGCTGCGTGTTCTGACAAATTACTAATGATTACAGTGTTAACAGTTGGCATTTGTACTTTTTAATTGTTTTTACAGCATTTTTTATATTCAGCTAGTTCATCATTGGTTTATTATTTTTGGGAAGGTTTCTCTGCATAGACATATAATGGTTATAAAATGTATGTTTGAAAATAATTGCATAAAACCAATAACTGAATAAATACTGTTTATTAAATGTATTTCTTACCATTAGAATAATTCGATCCTTTAAAGCTTCTGGACCCTCTAGTCTGGAACCTGCCACCGCCACCACCTCCATATCGATCTCCACGATCGTAAGGACTAGGCCTGGCATTGTAAGGTGCTTGCCTGCGACTGGGATATCCCAATGCACTTCCGACTTCAGAAAGGCTACTCCTGAATATTTCTATGTACC
The DNA here is from genome assembly GCA_030704895.1 of Henosepilachna vigintioctopunctata. Lineage (NCBI taxonomy): Eukaryota > Metazoa > Arthropoda > Insecta > Coleoptera > Coccinellidae > Henosepilachna > Henosepilachna vigintioctopunctata. The sequence goes on along the minus strand of JARQZJ010000106.1, from coordinate 403,476 downwards.
TAATAAATATGCAAAAAAAATACTTAGTACACTTGGCATTGAATGATCGAGAAAAAAATTCTTCCAGTTTTGTTTTTATGGGACCATTTAACCATCATTGAATAGTAATTGCTGTTAACCCAATTGTAGAAATGTTCTCAACCCAAATATATGAGACTTTATTAACTTTCATTATATTCAACAGATTATTTATCAATTTCATTTGAAAATTGAAGGTGGTGAAACTGAAATGTATCTACAACTTTATTTCATGAATATTTTTTTGTAACCAAGCCCTTTAAAAATATTGTCTTTGAATAATTAATAAAACCTCTTACTTATTGCTTAATTCCATATTCACTACTTACTACATAATAATATTCATAAATAAGTTATGAGTATTTTTTTCTGATGATGCTTTTTGAAAAGCTGATAAGTAAAAAAATATATTTTTATATTGCAGACTTTACATTCTGTACTCAAAATTAAATGAGGTGGATATTTTTATTTTTATCAAGTCTTTTACTTGCAGTCCTTTTCAAATAAGATTCCTGGACAAAGACAAATTTAACTTTTCTATCTCAAAAATATGCATGCTATGTATGCATGAAATGGGGGCAAAGGCCTTTTATTTATTTTTCTCTATGAAAAACTTTTTCCTGAAGTGATTGTTTCATAAACTGAAACTAATAAGAACTCCAGTTCACTGGTCCAAAATGGTCCTATAATGCAGCAACAAGTTTTCACCTTTGTATATTCAGTTATATTAGAATTAATGAAACAAAAATATAACTTTCTTGTAATATTTTCCTCAACCTTAAATAAGTCGAAAAATGCACAGAAAAATGTTGGGAGTTTATTTGCGAAATAATGCTGTAAGAACAGGAGAGGAGTAAATGTATTTATATGCATTTAGAAGTGTTATAAATTTTGTATTAACTCTGTTACCGAGTACATAATACTAAGCTACTCTGATTATTTCTTTTCATAATCAGACTATATTACGAAAATGGTTGTTATTGAAAATAGTTTTAAAAAAAGTTCACTTGAAAACCTTTCAATTTTTTAAACTGAAAAATTTCAAAATAATAATTGGATTATTTTAAATTTGAATCATAAAAACTCTCAAATTGCAACTCCATTCATTCACAACTTGACAAATATATATTCAGTATCATTTGTTTTTCTGTTTAGGCATTAATTTAAAATTTATTTTCAAATTTAAACAAACATGTAAATGTTTCCTTTATTGTTTTAAATGATTTTTAATTTTCATCAAAGTCCTTGATTTTATATTGCATATAATTTCTGTTCCAGTATATCCAGCTTTATACTGTACAAAACTAATAATTGCATATTAAACAGAAGAAACGTGTTTGAAAGAAAGATTGCACGATCCTTCTGTTTGATATGGTAGAATATAATCGACATATCGACCGTGTACCGGCAACACGTGCTTTCTGAATTTTGACAACTTTTCAGGACGAAGATAAAACATGTTTATTCACTTGCAGTGTTATAAAAAGAACAAAAACATGATTGGTTTAAAGTATCTTCATTCCGACCGCTATGAAATTTTCTGTAACTGTTTCTTAATTTACAGAAATCATTTCAATTTCACCCTCTACATTAACTGATACACTGTGCTAGATGCGTAAAGGTACTTTATTGCTATCTTAATTGGATATTTTCAAAGTTTTAAAGAATTTTTGGGAAGAAAATTTTCGTCCAATCGTAATCAATTCAACTAATTATTCATCGCTATTCCAAATAATAGAAACTCTGTTAATCTTATTTAAATATCACAAATATTGATTTAAATTACTTACAACTATTACACATTTCACTAGGAATTATTCATAGGAATATAAGGATAAACGTTGAAAAAATTTGCTCTTAAAAAAAAAATTTCCAAAAGTTCCATGATCAAAAACATGGAACTCATCCTTTCACTCTATTGTGAAACAATCTTTTATGTGTTAACATCTCAAACAAGATAAAACCTTTGAAATAGAAAATAGAAGAGCTATCTTGAGAAGATATTAGTTCAGGAGTAATCAAATATATGTAATAATAATAATAATAATGAATTTTTATTCAGCATCAATAGTTTACATGCTTCGTCAAAAGAAAGTATATACTGAAATGTATATACTGAATAAGAATAAAATTAAGGAAAGCCAAGTATTTGGGTTGCTGAAAGGCTTAGATATTAAGAGTAAAATATGCGTAGTTTAAACACGCCTTTCAAAAAACAGTTGCCTTACAGATAACTATAAAAAGATAAAATGATAGATGTCATGGGTGGGATAGAAAAATGTGGCTATAAGGAAACCACTTTCAGAACCAAGATTGGAAAATTGACATAAAACAATTCTCACTGAAGTCTTATTAAACACTACATGTCAGGTGTTATAATAAGAGTTATCCTAGTTTTATAGTTGTTAGCAGATGGTGATTAGAAGAACACATTGAGTATAGCAAGGAACAATTTAGTAGAAAACTACGACAGTATTCATACTTCATTCCAGTTTAAATCAAACTGGAGATATGATAATATCTTCATTTCCACTTCGTTCATAGTTTACATAATGTTTCCAATGTTGAAAATTACTCAACTTATTTAAATGCAATGCAAAATGTTCAGTGATGAGATCACATAGGTTCGCTTATTCTTCTTCAATTAACCTATACTTAATAAAAATAAATATAAACATTCTGTAATAATTGAACAAAAATTATAGGAGATAAAACGAAAAAACTGAAAAAGAACATTTTTCAGATTATGCTTTTTTAAATCTGATTAAAACATCTTAAAGAACAAATTCACAAAAAAGAATTATCTAAAAGAATGTCGAACTTTCCCATCAAGATATACTAACAAATTTATGTTTCTAGCCAGCAACACTCTTCTTTTTTGAAAGCACATTTTCAGTTTTAAAAGTAGACATACAGAGTTATATACATTGAACATTGTATAAGAGTACATTCTCTGAAAGCAAAAAATAGTATTATGGCGAATTACTGAGTGGGTCAGTTTGCAGATTTTGTAGTTAATTAGTTGAATTGTAGTTAATATAGAAATTTGTGCTAAGTTCTCTGCTGTATTTTTAATGAATTTGTAAAAAATCGTAGCCTATTAAGAAGAATGAAGCTGTATGATGCAATAAACCTCATTAAAGAATCTAGAGCTATATTGGCCAAGGTGTGAAACCAATCTTTATTCGAGAAATATTGCAATCAATATTGAGGACATCATATCTATTCAAAGGAGATTTTAATCATATAAATCAAATGTCAATTTTATGGCAAAAACCTTGAATTTAAATAAGACAAACGTTTTAAGATTCATTGATTGAAACCATGAATCCATTCCTTCAGTAGAAATGTGTAATAGATGAATAACTTAACACTTCTGTAATAAATGATTCAACATAATAATATACAAAAAATATACAATAAAAAGAAAAGGAGGACGACCCACCGTTCCCTCCCTGTCTACCCCACCTGTGTCCGATTTTTTCCCGGTGTTTCTGCAGAGCTTTCTCTGCCACATCTTTGTTAACAAACTGAACATACGCCTCCCCCGAGCTTCGCCCCGAGTAGTCAGTCAGTAGGGTGATACCGTTCGGCACTATCTCCAACCCTTTAAAAACCCACAATAACAAATATCAAAACCCATCAGATATTTGCAAACAACTAACCAACCCTTGAAATTATAATAAAGTAAAATCTCTAAAATTAGGGAAGGAACAAAATTCAAATATTGGTTATACATGTTAACTTTAAATATTTCATCAGAATGATAACAGAATTTCAGGAACTGTGCTGATTACAACATTTTTCATACAATAACTCCTGACTGAATTGTAATGTTTCAATCTGCCTAATGTAAACAAATTATACTGAAAACAAACATGCAAAACTTCAGATAACAAAAAAACTAATTATTTATAAGTTAAATCGGTTACTACTCCTTGTAAATTAATGATAGAAATTGAAATAGCTGAGCAAGAAAAATGAGAAGATTGAGGAGAAATTGAATATATTTTTCGTTACTTTTTATCAATTAACATTACTATTGGGTTATAACCTAAAAATAAAAGTTCCTGAAATTTTTGATTATTGCCGATTAGAAAATTGCGATCACAATTAAAGAAATCAAAATTCAAAACCATAAAATATAAAGATTTTCCATGCTTGGAGAAAAAATTTCAAAAGTCCAAACGGTATCTGCATAAAATGGAAGAAAAATATCAGATCTTTCAGAGATCAATTTTGTATTATGCATTATGTTATAAAACCAGTGCTTAAAAGTTGATTTTTATAGCATATTTAAATCTCTTTACAGTTAAATTTTAATGAAAAATACAATAGAGAGAATACATACAAAAATAATACTTTTTTAACCTTTTGATCAAAGGTGGTTGTCAACAAGGTTAAATGAAAGCAATGTGATCTTTAGTGAAGAATAATGCCATAAAGATTCCAATATATTTGTGAAATGAAATTTTTTTTACATTTTACAAATGTATACTAAACACCAAACTTTTGACCGAATATTATTACTTAAAATTACTTATTGTCAAATCTGATGCTGTTGTAACTTAAAAATAAATGAATAATTTGATTAATTAAATAGTTTAATTTGTATATTAAACTCACATGGCAAATACTATCAAAGCCCTTTTTTTTATTGATTTGAATATTGAAAGTTAATGAGTTTTTCCAAACTAAACTTCAATCTACTCCTTAGATCTTTTCAAACTTGTTTTCTATCACTGCCAGCAAGGTGGTTGCTATTTATTTTCCAAGTTTTTGAGATATGCGTAAGCTTTATGGATGCTAATTAATATCCCTATTTAAATTTCCTTACGAGTATATTTATTGTGGAGACAAAAATTATTAGTTCTCTTTATCTGTATATAAATTGAATGCTCTAGTAATATATTTTGTTCAGGAGTTATCTTAATGTAAATTATTGAAACCTCAAGCAGTGTTTAAAAATAATAAAATAGTGTCGATAGAAAATCATACGGAACAGAGTTCCCATAAAAATCTTGAAAATAACGAGTTTTAATGTGCCCATTGCGGCAAAACAGTGACAAGTGTGCAATGTGTCTGGATAACTTTCACACATCCTGCATGCAAGAGTCAGCAAATTTGAAAAATTCACAATGTAAGCACGAAAAACTTGAGCAGTGGACAACTGAATCTGTAAAACCAAGCAAAGATATGGTGACACAAAATAAAATAATGTAGAAATTGCATACTTAAAGCAACTTTTGAAAGAAACACACAAAAAGAATTATATATTAACTGAAAATAACAGTCTATTACGAGATAAAATCGAATTCATGGAAGATAAGGGTATCGAAGCAAAAATCCATACGCATACGATAACACAAAAAATGTAAATATCGCAAGTAATCAACTTAAACAAAATCGAGTGCAAGTTGTCAAATGTCAAAACGAAGCAGAGAGATACAGGTGGGCCAGAAAGGCATGCGAATTTCAAAATCACATAACTCGTGACACGAACGCGGGAGCGGGGTGCGGGTAGCGGGGATAGGTAGCTTGGTTCTCGGAAATTCAGTCGCCATGGAGCGTTTCACCAGTGAGCCGCGTGCGTTTTGTGTAAAGGCGTATTACAAAAATGGCGATTCGTGCATTATTGCGCGGCGTCTATTTCGCTCGCATTTTAATTTACATGACTTAAACCAATGTCAAAGTGATAGTGTGATCAGATCGTGGGTCAGAAAGTTTGAGTCTTCGGGTTCGACATTAAATGAAAAACCTGCGGGACGTCCAAGGTCGGTAAGAACGGAGGAAAATGTTATCGAAGTTATGACGTCCGTACGGCGTGATCCCCAACAGTCGTCCCGAAAGAGATCAGCTGAGCTCGCCATATCAAAAACATCATTAAGGCGTATTTTGTCTAAAGATCTTAAATTACACCCGTATAAGCTACAATTAGTCCAGGAATTGAAACCAAATGACCACCATTTACGTTGTGAATTTGCCGAAACAATGTTTAGAGCGATTTCAAAGTTTGAACAATATTCTCTTCTCGGATGAAGCTCATTTCCACCTATGTGGATTTGTCAATAAACAAAATTGTCGTTATTGGCCCAATTGAAACATCAAAGACCTTTGCATTCGCTTAAAGTTACAGTTTGGGCAGCCATGTAGTCTCAAGGAATCATCGGACCCCATTTTTTTGAAAATGAGCGAGGCCAGGGAATAACAGTAAATTCTGATCGCTACACAGCAATGTTACGTAATTTTTTTCTTTCCACAACTGCATAATTTTGAAGGCTACAACAGCAGATCTTGGTTTCAACAAGATGGCGCAACATCCCATACTTCCAATGAGTCATTGGCAGTTGTTAATGAAACTGATATCGGTCGAGTTTAATGGGAAATGGGAAACTGATATCGCGTCGAGGGGACATTTCGTGGCCTCCCTGGAGCCCAGATCTCACTACACTGCATTTTTTTCTCTGGGGGTACCTCAAGAGTCGCGTTTATGCCAATAAACCGACGACGATGCCCAGCTCAAGGACAACATTCGCGAGGAAATGTCAGCTATCCCACATTTCGATGTGCCAGCGAGTCTTCACAAATTTAAGGAAAAGATTGGAGGAGTGTGTACATCAAGAAGGCAAACATCTAAGCGACGTTATTTTTAAAAAATAAATTTCCCATTTGTTTACTTTACAATATACTTTTTCTTTCCTCAGCTTTGTAGTTTTTTTTATATATTTTTTTATAATCAGCCCAACTTTATGGCCCACCCTGTAGAAGCATGACGTTCAAAACGAAATGGAAACACGGAGTACAAGCGAACTACCGAAAATAGGAAACTAACTGAAACACGAACAAAATAAACATTCCTATGCAAATTTAGTAAGAGAAACTAATGACAATCCCGCATCTGTAAAACTGAACGAATTTATAACGGCTAGAAACAGGCGTAACAAAGTAAGAAACGTTGGGATGGTAAAACATCACCGGGGGTAATAATACTTTCAAATCAAGCCAGATGGAAAAAAGACTTTGGCTTTTTATCTCAAGGGCACAAGAAAGCGTTGAATATAACACGTCAGAGAATACATTGCTAAAAAAAAGTGAGCATGAGCAGGAAGAAATAACAGTGTCAGCCCTAGACACAAAATCAAAGGTAACTCAACGTACTTCCTGGTGGGTGTCCCACTTGATATGACGGAGACAGTATACAGTGAGGAGTTTTGACCGGTAGGGATCAGGTTTGAGAGGTTCAGTTTCTATCGTGGCCAACATTTTTTAGGACAAAATGCAGGGGAGAAGAAACTTCACACTCAGAAATGAATGCAACAATCACCAACAGGATACTTGAGCCAAATGAAATAGATAATAGAAAAGCGGCACCTCATATAAGGACAGAACACTATCAAAAAACTCTCACCCCAAAACATAAATGTGTAAGAAAAATATTCTTAATAAAACAATTGTTAAACTGATTTACACATATATCAAAAAGAATACTGGATGACGTACGTTTCGATGAGATTCACCTTTTTCAAATGCTATGTGCAGACTCTGCAGACGTGCAGACTCAGTCTGCACATAGCATTTGAAAAAGGTGAATCTCATCGAAACGTACGTCATGCAGTATGCTTTTGAATATATGTGTAAATCAGTTTAACAATTGTTTTATTATGTTTATCGATTTACATCAAGTATAGGCCTCATCAATTATTAAAAATATTCTTCTTTACATCAAAATTTGCAATCAATTGGAAACTCAATAGATCAAATTGAAGAGATAATAGCTAATGAATTGTCAGCAAAATCACTTTACGGCCTCTGTTTCACGAAACAATGGAAATCAAAGGATCAGTTCAAAAACTAAGGCATAAGTGAATTTACATTAACAAGCTCAGACTGTAGGAACCAAAGCAAACACGTGGCAGTGCTATATACTTAAAACTGGGAACTAACTTTCAAGAAACACTGGATATAGTTGAAATGTCGATTGAGGGTACTATAGAGATTTCTGCAGTAGATATAAGATTTGGTAAAACAATCTATACATTACTTTCCATTTATTCCCCTCCGGGAAATACAATGTAATTTCTCAAAAAGTCTTAATCAGTCTTCGCAGCTGAAAACACAATATTCATAGCTGGGGATTATTATGTGAAGTTATTAACTCCTATGGATGAAAATACACTATACATGTACAACTAGAAATACCCATACTAGCAAAAGCTGCTTTACAAACGGAAACTACTATTCTGCTGACATCATTGCAATTAATTTTTCAGATCATGACACTGCACAGGTAATTACTTTCAATCTTCAAGAATTTAACACTAAAACTACCATCACAAGAAAGGATGAAACAATACTGGATCTTGTTGAACAACTAGAACATGTAAACTGGATTACCATAAAGAAGCTCAAACAAAGTGATGTACATGGACAGTGGAATATCTTAATGAACTTGTTTCTTACAGCTTTTAACTATTCCTGCCCACTGAAACGAATAAACATAAAACATTGCTGTAAACAAAAACAAATACCTAGAAATGAAAAGCCCATAAATTGTAAGAAAAGGTTAGAATTTTACATATATGCAAAATGAACAATGATACCCTAAATGAGACCTATAAGGCAGTCAAAAGAGAATATGATAACCTACTGAGGGACAACAAATTGCAGAAATCCAAACAGAAAATTACCAATTCTGATAATAAGAGCAAAGCACTTTGGAATGATGTTAAAGAGATTAAGGGCATAACTGGGAAAACTATGCAAACACCAGGATATTTAATCAAAATTGCAGAAATTCAGAGAAGAGGGAATTCTAACAGCTCCTGCCATTCAATTCAGAAGTGTCCCCTATTCTTCTTCAATAATAGAAATAGGTTTGAAGAAAATAATACTACATAGAACACCCGCACATAGGACATGGATTTTCCAATGAACAAGCTGGTAAAAACAGAACAAGGACCTTTGTATAAATGTTTAAAGTACTTTAATAAACTACCATCCGATATTAGAAGGGAAAAAATCTCAGTACATATAAAGCTTATATTTATAAATATCTCCTCAGGATTATTGTGAATAGACACTTTATTTTCACCCTATTTCTGTTTCTAGTGTATGTTTTTGTGATATTGATCTTGTAACATGCACTATATAGAAATAAAGCTTATTATTATTACTTTTACTGTGATAAATTGTATTTTTCTTGAATACTTGCATTTCTACTTGTTTATTCTGAAATTAATTCTGGTACTATTATATGGTTTTTAATTTCTGACTCAAATTCACAGTTGTTATTCTCTTGGAATGTCTTTTTCTTAAATGAACTGGGACTTTGGCAGAAATGTTATTAATATCTAAAGTAAAATCTCTTCATTTACCTGAATTGGTTTCGCTATATTGGGAATCTTATACTTGTAGAGTTTCTTCATTGTTTATTATATGCTTATAAGAGAGATCCTTTTTTCTTTCTACTGTTTCGCATTTCTCGAGATATTTGTATGGCCAGTAGTTGAAAATTAACTAGTTAGTGATTATATTTGTTCAACTTAAATGACTGCAGCGGTTAATATATATCAAGAAAAATTCAATTTTTCAGAATTGAATGGTACAGTAAAATAGAGAACATTATGGCAGATACTTTTGAAGTGGAGTGGGAGAATTTTGTTTCCACAAACATTGTACTTTTAATTTTACTGTTAGCAATTAGTGATGTATAAATTCTTTTTTGTTATGGGTAGTGATAATGTTTGTACGAATCATTTTAATCACTAACGTCCTGGTCCAATTTTACTTCCTCTGTTGGCTCATTGAAGAATGTCTTGGTTCCTTTTCCCACAACATAAGAATACATAATATATTTCTGATTAAAATTGATCACAAACTGGCAATTTTTAACTATTTTTATTGCAATGGTGGAAATGAATGAAAACTGACAGTATAAAAGAGTTTCGAATCAAAAATTGCATAACTATCATATTATATCTCATATTATCATATAAAAATGATAATTATTATCTACATAATGGATTTGCCAAATATAATTAACTTAAGTAAGAAATTAGAAAACAATGGAAGTTATGTTCGTGTTGATTTCCTGTTCCTTTTTATGGTAAATATGTAAAACATAATATATTCATCATTAGATTTGACAATAAAAGTATTTTATCCTAGTTATTGAACAATTTTTCCAACTTTAAGTTGAAAGTAAACTGCTTTTATGAACCTTCCTTTGATTCCTCAAATATATTGTATCATTCTTTCTGTTATAATATTAGATTTTATTATAATCACAATATCAGACCTTCAGATAAAATAAAATAATCAAGGAAACCTACCTGTGAAAAATTGAGCTATTTCTTCCTTTGAGCAACCAAAGGGTAATCCCCTTAACCTTACACATCCGTCATTATTTGATCCATATGAAGGTCCAGATCTCTTAACCATCCACTCCATTTCAGATTTCTCAACTTTAAATACTAGAATGAAATTAAATTATTAATCAAATATCTTCAAAACTTTCATTAATTATTGTTCTTGTTTTTATGTCAGAAAAGTAAAATCAAAGTTGAAAATATTTAGTCAATGTTCATATTGAATTCAATAATTTGAAATGGATAAAATTTTTGAAAATAGTATTAACTTAGAGCTCTTCAAATTATACCCATTTCAATAAAACTAATAATAATTTAACTTTATATTTCAACAGAACAATCTAAGGTAAAAACCTACACTTCTAAATCAAAATCTAATAAAGTTTATAAGGTAGATAAAGTTTGTGTAATGTAGATGATTTGAGAGTGTAATGTGTTAGAATTTTCACATAATTTCTATTTGATTACTCAACAATTTACTTACTTAACAAAATGAGCTTTTCTTAATTAAAAAAATTGAGTTATACTTTTCCAACATTTATTTATATGTATTTCAATAACTTAAAAACATTTACTGAGTTTAATAGAATTGGAATATTTGGATATTTAGTTTATTAGATTTTCATTTACAATAGAAGTGATGAAATGATTATTGAAAATATTAATGAAATCATTTAGAAAATTACAGAAACTGGGTTTGATTTAATACCATCAATATAACTTATATGAGCATTTAATTTTATTTCATCTTTTTATGAACTACCTGAAATGATAACCACTCTTTAATTATTCATAAAAAGTTACGGTGACCAAATTTACCTTCTATATATCTGCTTCCCATGTGATCACGATCCTTTTCCAGTGCTTTCTCTAAATCTTCAGAAGTCTCTAATTCAACATATGCTTCTCCACTAGGCCTGCCTTCTCTTGAGGATGTCATATGCACCCCATCTTTTCCATCTAAAACGTTGGATTCACCAAAGAAATTGAGGATATCCTCTGCTGTAGCTGACCACGGCAGTCCCCGAAGTTTCACAACGTATCCATCGTCTTGATCACCGCCACCAGACATTTTAGTCTGCGATTTCCAAAATTTTCATTATTTTTCACGAAGTAGAAGAAAGTACTGAGTATTACTCACCTGTCTTACAAATATAAAGGAGTATTGAAATGGCAAAATATTTTGGTTTTATTGAGTTTTCGTTTTCTTGGTATAACGATTTTCAAATAAGGTATATCCTTAACATCAAAGAAACGAATGCAAATAGAGATTAAGAATAATAAATTAATTAGCCGGGAGAATGAAAGCAGCGTCGTTTGCACCAAACATTCAAAATTTCTATTCAACCTAAAATGGACGAATATGTTCATAGAAATAGATCAATGATTTGATAATATGCTAGCCACAGATAATACCTTAATTTGTATTTTCTGTAACGTTAGCTCTCCGTATTTGGTCACTTTTTTTTTCTTTCAAATATATCTGCAGCTTCTATGACCATGTGGACATGAATTTTGAATTTTCTTCGAAATTCAATATCCGCGGATATTAAACGACTACTCCTACTGTTGTTTGAACTTTTCGCCACAGCGAACTTCTTTTTACCTATTATTCAAACTATCGGTAAGGAATTCCATAAGGAATAAATAGTCGCCGCAAAGGTGAGCCAACTAACCAAATTTCCCAACTAGAAAATTCATGCAGAAGCCTAAAAGTGTTAACTTCCATTGCAGGTATCTTCTTTCGTTAATTGTTACTTAAGTACGAGAATGTGGACTTGAAGAACCACCTAATAATATTTAATTTAACGATGAGCTATCAAGCTACAATGGTCACCTGCTTAAGAGTGTAAGAGAATATAGATCATCTAACAATTAAAAAGGAGCCTACTGCGTAGAAGGAAGAATAGATATGAAAAAGTACGAAAATACGAATCCGATAAGAATTGAAACTCAAGAGGATCTCAACAATTTGATAATTTGACATCTTAGAATTAAGTCAATATGTTGGGTTTATAATAAAGTGCATGTATTGCATTGTAAAAATGAAGAGTTTGAGTTTACTTTGTCTGAACATCAGAAGATTAAGAAATAAAATGGATTATTGTACTTAGTGGAGAATGATTTTGGTGGAAATTTGGATGTAATAATATTAACAGGAACTGTTAACAGGACCAATAATTATATAACTTGGTTATATAAAAATAAAACAGAATATTTCAATATTAGAAACTATGAGGCTGTCCATGATTGACGATTGATTGATATACATGGTTGGACGAGATTCTAGAAGAGTAGGAACACAATTGAAAAAATCAATTGGAATTCACTGTTGAATATGATGTAACAGAGAATGTAAGGGATTATAACTTCACATCAGTATATTTAACGAAACAATATCTAAAAGTAATGACGGTCTATAAGCCACCTCATAATAATGTAAGTGACTTTCTCAATGAATTAGATATTATATTGGAAAAACAAAAACACATGCATACTGATTGGAAATATGAACATAGACATATAGGACAAGCAACATGAAATTTCTTGTCACATTATTTATTTCAGCAATCCGACTGTGCCATATTAAGAAAAGTACTTCATACTCACACATCTACAACAATTGACTATAAAAATATAATTGCAAGCAATGCATTTGTAATACAGAATGAATTATTTAGATTGTTTCCAACTCGATCAAATAAAACAAGTAAGAGAATTATTGACCATATTATCTCAAACAATAACCTGAAATGTATTACGAATTATTACATATTATAGAGACGTACATATTAAAACAAACAATGTTACTGAAAAAAACCAAGATAATCTCGTAGATTATAATAGACGAAAATAAAATGTTTAATAGGTCCAGAGATCAAATTCAACAAGAAGATATTGCAGATTTTGAAACATTGATAAATACGATAGCACAAATAAAAAGTTAATCATCAAGAATAATTCACACAAAAATAAAAGTGGAATGGATCAGATATCAGTTTATAGAGCTAATTAGAAAGAGATATGAAGCCTATAGGAGATAGAAAATGGTACCTAATGAGTATACTAATAAAGAATTCGAACAACTGAAAAATGCAGTGAATAATCTTAGATGGAAACTCAACAGTACAGAAACAGTTCTGTGTACAGTAACAGTACACAGAAAAAAACTGATCTCTACAAAAACCAAGTAAATGATACTCGGAAAGTACTAAACGATATAATTGGCAGAACTAGAAACCAAAAGAAAGTTGAACTACTAATTGGATTGGATGAGGAAATTAGAGAACGCCTAGATCAATTAGCAAATCAATTCAATAAACATTTCTCCAAGGTAGGGTCACTACTAGCAAAGAGAATTGTAGAAAAGGATGACGAGATTTTCCGAGAAGAAGTTGTTTATAAACGTATATTTCTCACACCGACAAATAATTCGGAGATCTTTAATATAATAACCAGATTACGAGAAAAAAGTTCTCCTGGACTTGATGGTATTAGTATGTCTGATGTTATAAAGTTGTTTGCAGACATCAAAAATATTCTGGTGAGATCATGTTCAACCAAATATTGGATTATGCTGATTTTCCTAATGATCTTAAGGTTGCAAACGTTATACCATTACACAAAAATAGATCTAAGGAGGATCTTAATAATTACAGACCGGTGTCCATCTTATCCACGTTTGCTAAAATAGTTGAAAATGTAATAAGACTCCTAGGGTTTGTTCACAAAACATTCAGATTTGATAATTGTCAGTACGGGTTCCAAAAACATAGAAGCTGTTTGGGTGCTGTCGTAGATATATTTGAATAACTACTGAGATAGATAGAAACAAACATGTGATCGTGGTGTTCGTAGATTTAACAAAGGCACTTGATACCGTAAATATAAGGATACTCTTAGACAAACAGTATGGAATGTGTTTTAGAGGTGTGTGTCATGATCCGCTTAAGTCATACTCTGAAAACAGAATAGCATATGTGTAATTGAGTGAACATTGAATGGTCAGGAGAGTGAACAGGCCATCCAATACCTCATGTATGATTATGGTTTGAAGTATGCAGGTTCAAAAATGAAATATTTTAAGTTTGCTGATGATACAGCCTTAGGGATATCAGGGGGAAGTTTGAAGGATTTTCAAAATGAGGTAAATAGTGACCTAAAAGTTTATTTGGAAAAAACAATATATATAATTATAAATCAAAAAACAAAGAAGTCTGTAATATTGAAATAAAAATTAAAGACCCTGTGATAAAAAAAAGTTGAGGAATATAATTATCTAGGTTTATAAAGATACATAAGGAGATGCACTGGTTTCCTAACAGACCATGCTAGAAAACTTCTGTATAATGATTTAATCGAACCTCACTCTAGATATATAATTCACTGTTAGGGAAATGCACCAAAAGAACTCACTTCAAAATAAAACTGTAAAAGCAGTTTACTCCCTACCTTGTTGTACTCCTACAGGATTCCTGTTGTGGGTATATCTTTAATCAAATTTGAAAAATTAAGAATCTATGAGCAAGTCAAACTTATATATGTGAAAAAAAATTTTTAAAACGCAAAATAAGTTTAGAAAAGGTTTTAAAGTTTAGTAAAGCAAAGGAGTTTAGCAATACAGATCCTCTTAGTGGGCTAGTTTTGTCCAAATTCAGCTCTTTCGTGTATCTAAACACGAAAAATAGGTCAGATTGTTAACGCATGTGCGTTAAAAAGACGTCATTCAACGGTCAAATAACGTCACTGGTCAAAATTGACCGAAAATTGACCCTAATATGACGTCATTTCAAGTCAGCTTGCTACCTGAGCTCAATACAAAATGTTATGCTTAATTTCGCTGATCGTACTCTGTGCAAAATACGTGCGAGGGAAAAATACTCCCAAACAAGAAGAGAAAACCTCGACCATTCTGGCAGCTAAGATTACAGGAGAAGATTAACGATCTGATAAAACGCATTGGCCATTTAGCACAACACCAAGCAGGAACAAGAACACGAAAACTTGATAGGAACATCACCGCCCAAGCAATGCCTTGACACCCTTCGACAGAAACTATCCGTTTACGCGTGCCAATTGAAGAGGTACAATGTAATCAATAGGAGGAAAAAGGACAATGCGTTATTTGTGAGACCAGGTAAATATTTTTATAGAACTCTCAACGCCAAAAAATCGGCAGCCAACGACGTAAATTACCCCACTCAAGAAGCCATTCAGCATTTCTGGAATGAACAGTTAGCTTATCGCCTGCTTATTCAAGTTTTGATACGGAATGGATCTATGCCAGAACCCAGGTAGCAGACTGACGGTAATATGACGTCATATATTGGTTTCAACATGTCGGAAAAGACGTCGAAAGAGACGTCTCACTGACCATGCAATGACGTCGGAAAGTCACAGCCTCAAGACGTCATTTTGAGACGTTCAAAAGATGTCATTAAACTACGTTAAAAAGACGTCACTAAGTAGAGAAAAATAGTCGTCGTAAAGACGTTCTTCAGAGCCTATATTGTAGGGGTTCCAAAATTCAAATAAAACAATTTTTATCATTAATTATTTATTTGAAAAATTATATTTTAAAGATTAGTTTCATTTCATTTGAAACAAATTATTAATTAAAAATTTAGCTTTTAAACCAAATATGTTATGACTCACCTATTATAACAAACAAAATATTTCATTGATGTCATTTGAATAACTTTCAAAAATACAAACTTTATCTTCAGTTCCATTATTAAGATCAGGTAGGATACTCAGAGATGTCCTTTTGTTCTCTAATTTATATCAGTAATTGAATCACTCCGACTTAAAAAACTGAAATTTTTTTAAATGTAACTTAACACTGTCTTAATATACAAATAACATTTATGTACATTATGATGTGAGAAGTTTTACCTGTTGTTGTATATTCATTATTCATTCGTGATGACACTGGATTATTGCCTGTTGAAGTACCTACTGGCTGTTCTTATTGCATGTTCTATATTATTTATTCTCGAAGAACGTGAAACTATGCCTCTGAAAATTATAGCACATCTTAAAAAAATATTGTTAATAATTTGCATCTCCGAAATAAAAACTTAAGGCAACATGTATCTAGTTTATGATAATTGTTTCGAATATCCACGACATCGATAACTGTAAAGTTGGGTTAGGTTAGGTTTAGTTTGGTTTACTTTGAATTCTTGAAATGACGCGAATATTCTAAGTATTTCTCCTAATTTTGCATTACATGTATCTAATTAACTTACCTTTTTTCTTTTAAAGGAGAATTTATTCAAGATTTGAATTTGACTCTTATGCATAAAGATGTAGCACTATTCGAAGTGGTATTTCGTTGACATCTGGTTTCTATTACTATGCATATTACATCTGTTTTTTCCGCAGAGTTTATTGCATTCAGTTACTAGGTCAATTTCTTGGAAGTTCGATGCCCCATTTCGAGCCCCAGACCATTTCGATGTACACCCGAATTCTTAACAGATATTTCACAACATATTATAACACAAACACAACTCGTCCATCTTAATACGTTGAATGCAAAACAACGCAGACGCAGAACATAAATATGAGTCCACAGAACAATTGACAACTTATAACCTTAACTATAATACAATCTTCGTGTTAAGAATTGACGCATGTATGAATGTTATTGTTCAAATGTGTGAAAACTACTATTATCTAAGTGAAAAGAATATTTGTCGTTTCTTAAAAAATTAACGGTCATAAATTGACAAAAATAGTACGTTGCGCTGACGTCATCTGCTGTCATCCTATGAACGTCTGTCATCTGACGTTAAAAAGACGTCATTCAGCGGTCAAATAACGTCACTGACCAAAATTGACCGAAAACTGACCCTAATAAGACGTCATCTTGAGTCAGCTTGCTACCTGGGAACTGGTCCTGGTTGACGAAAGAGCGAGGAAACTACATTCAACGAGATGGCCATTTCAACTGTGAACAACCCTATTGAGAAGAATGCCGAAAAAAATTCAAAATATCGAGAACTTGAATGCAGAGACAGTGACACATGAACGTGGTCGGGATTGTTCAAGTTATCTTGGGATCCACTTGTATGATACCGAGAAATCTCCTTGAAAATATCAGAGAACTAGGATTCGGCGATCATCTCCATAAATAATAACAGAAATCGGTGCTGCTTGATAGAGCAAGTACTATCAAGAAGTTTCTAGGACATAACGGAAATCAACGCGAGGAAGGTCGCCCCCGTGAAGATTGCGGCCATGGGGACCACCGCCACGGACTTGATAACTTGGAAAGTGCCCCAACAGAGATTAATCCCTCTGATACATAATATCTTGGATAAGTGAAAGTTACTCCTGAGAAAGTGTGAAATCCATAAGGCTTGAAATCGTGGATAGGACTAAATAATGTTTGCAGTCCTTACTCTACTGTGCAGATGTTTTATCCGCAAGGTGCATAGAAGGCAAAAGACGTGAGAGGGAAGGAGATACGCGAACAATGATGAAAAACAGCGTACCATTCTGACATAAAAAAAAAATCAATGAACTGAGGAAACACATTTGCCAAATAACACAATACCAAGTAGGAACAGAAACACAAAAACTCGAAAGAAGCATTGGATCCATAATAGAGACAAATCAAATTCACACACGTCACGGTAATGAAAATATCACCGTCCAGCAATGCATTGACAACCTTCGGCGAAAACTATCCGTTTACGCGAGACTTTTAAAGAGGTACAAGGAAGGCAATAGTAGGAAAGTGGACAGACAACGTGTTATTCGGGAAATCCGAGAGACCATTTATATGTCTCTCAACGCCAGGAAAGTGGCATCCAACGACAGAAAATATCTCACGAAGGAATCCATTCAGCATTTCTGGAACAGTTAACTTCACCTGCTTGAATAATGATATAAGAAAACATCCATTCCCTTTAGAGGAACTTAAAGTTGTTATTGGAATTTGTTGCAACTGGAAGGCACCAGGTAGTAGTCCTACATAACTACTGACTCAAAAAACTGTAGTGCACTCACGGAAAATTGACAGTGTTTCTTAATGATGTTTTAAGCGATTTTCAAACTTGCCAGTTTTCCATACGCAGGGTGTTACATGCGAAGGATTTGTCAGATCAACGGAACCCTGCCAAGTATCGTCCAATTACCTGTTTTCCAACACTTTACAAATATATTACGCCTTGTATTACTAATAGAATCTATGAACACTGCGAGAAAAATAATATGATTACCGATAATAGAAGAGATGCACAAAAACGCTCTGGGTTGTAAGGAAACAACTCATTATAGACTCAGTAATCTACAACCAGGCATACTCCAAGTAGAGGAACTTGTTTAAGGCATACATTGGTTACAAAAAAGCATTCGATTCCGTGTCTCATGATTGGTTGATTCAGGTGATGAAAATCTACAAAACTCAACCTTCTCTAAGTTCTTAGAGCATGATATGTGCAAGCAGAAGATCACAATACACTTAAATGGAATCAACTGTAATATATCGAAATATGTCATATCAATAAAGAGGAAATATTTCAGGGAAACTGAGCTCTGAGCCTCAGAGATTTCTGAGCTCTCTTTGGTACTGCTTAGCAATTAATCCTTTATCGGGGAGATTGAAGTCTACTAACAACGGATTTCCCTTTTAACCTAATAACACGGAAGTCAATCATCTATTATATTTGGGCGACTTGAATCTAATGACCAGCACCAAGCCACAATTGGATCAAATGCTTGATATTGTAGATGAATTCTCCACCGACATAAAAACGGTGTTTGGTATGGATAATGTCGCAGTTTGGATGTTAGAAGGAGCAAAAAACAACAGGAGTGATTTTAAATGCGAAATGGAGATCACATTGAGTCAACGCAGAAGGGAAACAACTATATATATTTCGGCATTAAGCAATTCCAAAGAATCGATCACCGTTTAATGAAGGGATAAATTCCCACTGAATTTACGAAGCGAGAAAAAGACGTGCAGAAGACAAAACTTGACAGTAAACATCTTATCAAGTCAATCAACACTTACGCTTATTCAGTTCATGTTTAGTCAATCAGAGTAGTAAAGTAAAGCAAAAGTGACAACCTGCAGCGAAAGATCAGAACATTGCTTACGAAGTTTATTGGCAGACATCGGTAACTATAAGGAACTCCGGAACTATTTACATAGGAAGTGCATCACTCTTTGCAGCTGACTCACAGCTGCACAGAATTGATGACTGCACTCCTCTGAGACTGAGCGAATTTCGTGTTGCAAAATATCATCAACCTAACAACGAAAAGCTGAAGAGTTGGAGAGGAAAACCCTTCTACGGGAGCAAGGACTATCAGGAAGTTTCTAGAACATATCGGAAATCAACGCAACTGAGCACCGCCACCATGGGCTTGATAATTTGGAAAGGCCTATTTTCTCTGATATATAATATCTGGGATAAGTGTAAGTTCCCCATGTGAAGGAGTCTGAAAGGCGCAAGGCTTGATATTGGGGATAATAATCATAATAAATAGTTCCATCTATGATAATGCGGCGACTAGTCACATCCTGCCACTGGATGCACCAACCGATAAACTAGTCACAGCAAGGAAGAAGAAGAAAGGACGACTGCGCATGCTCAGAACGCAACCTCAGGAGAAGTCAACAAGATCTCGGCGACTTCGGCGCTAGTCGCCAGGCAGTCAACATGACTGTCTCTACAAACATCATTAGTGCACTTAAATGTATTTAGTTGTAAATAGTCATATTAAATAAAGTTGTTCATACTGAAGAGAGTTTGGGTATACATCTCCTAACAAAGCCCAACAATAATATCACAGGTTTTATAGCTGATTACTTTTAAGCGTGTAGTTTCAGTTCCTATAATGAAAAATAATTAATTGTCAAAACAGGCAAGTCAAATCACCAGACGTCTAAAAATACAAATATCACATAATAACAATTAAATACAGATACTCATGTGTACAATAGTACCTACTATGATATAACATCACTGTGTTAGGTTAAGTAACAAGAAAAGAGAAGAAAATTAAATTATTCCTTAATTACTATGGAAGATAAAAATGCCATAAATACATCACAATGTGATGTCAGACAAAATTGACTTAAAACGTCTCTTGAACATTGAGCTTAGAGTGTAAATTGGTTCTATGGTGTACCGTGTTGAAGTTACGGCACATCGAAAATATTGCAACTTTAATCATTATATTGTTACGATTTTATGGGTTCTTCAACTAATTTGATAATGCCAATACTCCTGAAATAATTTATTAACAAAGAAGAACTATTGACACTTGTTTGAATAACCAAAATTTTAATCTCTTTGTCTTTCAACTGTCAATTTATACAAACAAAACATTACATTAACATTTCAAATTTCCTTTGCGTCAGCTGTTTGCCGCTTATATATCCACCTCTATGCATTCTAGAACTTTCCAGAGTCTTTTCTAGAATCTTCCATAAATCACAGAGGCGGCTTCAGAGCTAATCTGTCACCACAATATCATTTCTGGGCATGTCCATGTATGATTGACTTCTCGCATTCATTATAGGAACTAGAAAATTTACTTGAAAAAGCAAAAACTACGAATCAATTAAAAATGAACGCTTTTATACACGAAAATGCAGGAATGGAATATCCGTCTTTTCTCAAGAGACAAAAACCGAACCGATTCAACAACAATTCGTTATCAATACTGCTCTCTGGGTATACATCATCCAACCTAAATGCTACAAACTTCATAAATCTGCGCTTTACACCTGAATATGCTGAATGGGAACCCTATACAGCGGTGCTCAGATTAGACAGCCATATTCCAATCGAAAACGTACAAATGGATTATAGGGAGTTATAAGACTTCTGCTCTCATTGAAGTTTTTGTAATTGCGTACAATCATACCAAGACTTATCCTTGCAATCGACACAATATTTTATATATGAAAATTTCAGTTTGGAATCGAATAGGACACACAGGTCTTTATAAGATGACGTTTTTCCAAAAAATTATTTTTATGCAACAATTAAAATTTACCGTATTGACATCGAGAGTAAAAGTTCATTATTCCCATCTGAAATTCCGTGTTTTTTATTGATTCGATTTCTTTAATTAACAAAACATAATCAGCTGTTGAAAAATAATAGTTTTATCTGTATCAAAAATTGTTTGACAAGTTCTTTAGGACTTCGGAGTTAATTGTGATAAAGAAGGGGAGACAAGGGTACCAGTCCATTCCACTATCACTAGACTTCAAGTTGTTTTCGTATGATATTTCAATATAAGAAAAGAGAGAAAAAAAGAGAATACTTCTTGATAACAGGGTTTGCAATATAAATTAATTCAAACCGAATGGACTTACCACCACATAACAACATTCATTAAACATACAATGGTTAGTAAAAGGAAAAATAAGAATTTATTTTACTTGAAATAAGATTTTCAAATTCAAAATTTCAACGGAAGCGACGTACCAGTCATGTGGTATATAGTAACATCTATGTTTCCAGATCATATGGTGTTAAGTACTTCTATTCTTGAAGTAAATGCAAACGTCAGATCATCACTTTCTATGTACAGCACTTTTACTGTCATAACAAAAGGTAAGAGTGGGAGTAATACAACACAATATAGAATATACTCTACTACACAAAAAGCAGAAAATAGTGAAGAAAATTTGTGTAACTCATTTTAATTTCAAAGATGACATCCTTTTTTGGTAATGCACTTGGGGGAATTGTAACTAATCCATTCTCGACTCCTATAGGCATCAAGATAGAACAGGCTACAGATGGATCTCTTGCTTCTGAAAATTGGTCCCTAAACATGGAAATATGTGATCTTGTCAACGAAACCGAAGATGGGCCTAGGGATGCTATCAAAGCAATACGTAAACGATTAATTCAAAACGCTGGAAAAAATTATACAATTATAATGTATACCTTGACCGTATTGGAAACTTGTGTCAAAAATTGTGGCAAAAGATTTCAAGTTCTCGTATGTACTAAAGATTTCATTCAGGAATTGGTGAAATTGATTGGTCCTAAAAATGACCCTCCAACTGCTGTACAAGAAAAAGTACTTAGTTTGATTCAAGCTTGGGCAGATGCTTTTCTGAACCAACCTGAAATGTCTGGTGTTGTCATAATGTATAAGGATTTGAAATCAAAAGGTATAGAGTTTCCAGCTACGGATCTAGATGCTCTTGCTCCTATACACACCCCTAAGAGAACTGTCAGTGAAGTTCCAGTTCAGCCTCAAGTGCAGAATGTTACTCCAGTTACACCACAAATACACAGCCCTGGTGGTACACTGTCACCAGAATTAAGAGCAAAACTGCAGTCTGAATTAGATGTCATACAGAGTAATATGAATGTACTTGGAGAAATGCTGACTGAAATGAAACCAGGACAAGAACAAACAGATGAACTTGAACTCCTTCAAGAATTAAATGTTGCTTGTCATGCTATGCAAGATAGATTGGTGGACTTGATCAGTAAATTACCGAATGATGAATTAACTGCTGAATTACTGAGGATAAATGATGACATGAATAATTTGTTTTTACGTTACAGTAGATGGGAAAAAAATCGAGAAGCTAAAGGACAGTCTGCTTCAGCAGTTTTGGCTAAGGCGATGCCTAAACCAACATTGGATACATCTGACAGTTTGATAGATTTTGATGACAATACTTTGAATCAGTTGAGCAAACTTACTACTTCTGACACTGCTACTTCCAACCAGCCAAGTAAGATTGAAGAAGTAAATGGTAAAACTAACAATAAGCCTGATGATGAATTTGATATGTTCGCACAGTCTAGAAATGTTACTTATGAGTCTTCCAAAAAAACAGGAAGTTCATACAAAGATAACCTAGAGCCAGATCAGGTTTCAGGAGGACTCCGTACTTTAACGACTCAAAAATCTGAAGAGTTAGAGTTTCATGAAATGGCAAATTGGTTGGGCGCAACTGGCGGTGGAGAAGAATCTGTCACAAGTAGTGAATTTGAGAGATTTTTGGCTGAAAGAGCTGCTGCTGCTGAATCTCCTATTCCTTCACAAACTTCAAATTCAATTAAAAACTTATCTAATAGCTCTGGGAAAAAAGAAGGAGACCAATTTGCTATGTAAGTTGTATCAATAAAATATCTGTTTAAACTAAAAACCATTATGTAGCAAACTTTGTTAAATTTTTTTGTTGTCTTATGATTTTGTTAACTATTTGATAAGATTTTATGGTTTATATTATATTACAGGGGACTTTTTTAGAGTTAATATCTTTTTGTGATTATATACAGCAAAAATATTTCTTCTAATATTAATCTGCTTCAGTTAGTAAGAAAGAATGAGATGAAAACATAGATGCCCTGTATTCCATAGTGAATGCCCTTTCAGACTGAATTGATTTGATAAATCATACAAATTTTAATCAATTTAACAATTAGGATTTTGAATTTTTTTATTTTAATGGTTGAAGTATCATATATTCTATTATCATTATATAGTATTGTCTTTTTCAAATTGATATAAAATTTATAACAAAAAAGTACCAACATTGAATTTTTCACTATCAAGAGTTTTTATGAATTTTTTATAGACTATCAGATTTGTTATGACTGAAGGGCTTTTACTTCTATTTCATGAAATGGATTAAAATAAATGCACTAACAATTTAATGTACCACATTTGAATAAATTATGATTTACATCTTGCTTAAAAACTTGAAGTGCTCAGTAAAGTTTATGATTTTAATATATTTTCGTTGTAGTTTGTATTATTTAATATTGATACTTGTGAACATTTAATTGAAGCATAATTTCAATAATGGATCAAATCTAATGTTTGATCAGATTCATTTCAATATTATATAACTAATGCATTCCAGTATTTAATTGATATATTAAATACTATCTTAAATTTCTCCCAATTTTAATTAGGCAATTTTTGATTTCAAAATAATTTCAAAATTAGAATTTCTCAGATAATGCAGTATCATTAAGTTTTCAATTAATTGAGAATTTTTTTTCAAAAGTATATGTATATATATTCACTAGATATTTTAATTTTTTATTTGCTGGCAGATAGATAATACCATATCTTACCAAATTTACTCGTATGAAAACAATATGTGTGGCAGATTATTGTAGCATATAATTAGTAATGTTATTAATCCTTTTGTTGAAGTGAAAAGTTATTAATCTGCTAAAAATTGTATGAAAAATAATAATGAAATAATCTCAAAAAACAATTATGGTTAACTTATAAGAAAGTCAGAACTTCTGTATTTACTAATGAAATATTTGAAATATGTTTGAGAATATCTTATAAAGTTAGATTATATAATAAAATATTTACACAGTGGGTATTTCTATTGATACATAACTGAAATGTAGGAATGTATACAAAATTAATTCGCTAGTTATTGTTAGTTGTCAGTCATTAAGAGAGTGTAGAGAAAAGAAAGAAATTTTATTAAATATCAGTAGTAATATTATTCATCAATTGTTAAATTTGAGGGAACAGTGAAGGTCATATTAAAATCTGCAATTTTTATAAACGGAATAATTAATATGCATTGAGTATTGAATTTTCATTGTCAACATTTCATTAACTATGTATAATGATTGTAATAAGATAATCACCAATAAATGGAGTATTTTATTTATAACATATGTATTTATTACGAGTAATATTAATTGAAATTAAAGCACAAAGACTATACGACCGAAGTTTTGAAAGAGGAAAACATAATTTTAGGTTATAAATAACGAAGTAATCGTTCTCTTGTTTTAAATATCCATTGAGACAACTAATAATTATTGCGAACAACCTTAAATTCATTGTTTCTTTCATTGTGAAATTTTTTTCACTATATTGGTTTTAGTTTTTGGTTAACAACTAAAATCACTAAATAACTAAAATCAATATAGTAGTGAAAAAAATTTCACAATTTTCACGAAACAGTAAAAATATATAATATATATATATATATATATATATATATATATATATATATATATATATATATATATATATATACTAGCAGACCCGGCGAACTCCGTTTCGCCACCAGATGGCTTCGTTTTATGTAACATTTCGTTTGGTGATTAAAAGTTTTATATTTGAAAAGGAAAAATTTTATTTCGTTTCTCAACAGTAATGAATTCATTTCGATTACAAAAAATGAAGTGTTATTTAGTTGAACGTCTCTAAGTAAATGAAAGTGAATCAAAAGTAAATACTGAATTATATCCGTGTCCGCAAATTATCCGTTTCATTGAAGTAACCACATTTTTTGTTTTTTGGTCTGACGTTAACACAAACAAAGCGGATGGTTTCCCAACTCGTGAACACGCAACGTATAACTGCCCATGTGAAAAACAATGATTTTCTAAATTTATCCCGCAAACACTAAGCGATTGGCCTTGCGACTTGTTCATTGTCATTGCGAACGCAAGGCGACCTGAAATTGCAATCGTTTGAAGTCAAACGGAAGATCAGTCGGAATCATTGGTATTCGAGGAATACATACATTTTCACTTGCGTACTTTCCGTTAATAATGGTTGCCTCAATCAAATTCGGCATGTCTTTTAACCGAAAGTCGAGTACCGTTGCAAAGTCGCGGTGGATTCAAATTACGCAATATCATAATAACTGTACCATCTTTGAGTTGCAAGTTATGTGCTGGAAATCCTGGTAACTCCAGAGTTCAAAAACTCCGTTGGATAATTTACTACATCATCGGGATTTGTTATGGAATCAACGGATTTGTATGTCACCAAATCGCCTGCAATTTTTGATTGAATGGTGAAATTCAGTGCGTGTATATCATTATTCTTTGCTGCAAGAATTGTTCGTTGACTTAACTAAGCATAATTCTGATAATTCTCACTAATGTTTGGAAAACATCTTCAATAAAAGCTAATTGAGAGTCTACAAATCGGCAAAAGTTGTTGGTAAGAGTAATTTATCCAGATGTCGCATCAACTGGGACTTTTCAATTTCCAACAGCTAATAATTGTTTGGAAAATTGTGCAGCACTTTGATCATTTTGAAGTTGAATTCTCATATTAGTGGTTAGCGATAATGTTTTTACGTTATTCCATAATAACGGTAACATATAAAGGTGATGCCATCAGGCAAGCATTCAATTCATCTGCAGGCGTTCCACGGGGAATTACTGGCAACGTCTGCCTGAAATCGCCTGCCAACAATATCATCAAGCCGCCAAAGAAATAAACAGCTATAAAAAATAAGGGTTGATCGTAGAAGGGTGAAAATTTAGTATTGTATGTATTTTTGTATGTTGTATCATAAAAAATAAAAACTGAAAATTTTGTCTAAAAAATAAAAAACAAAATTCAGGGGTGGACTACCCCTAACATTTAGGGGGATGAAAAATAGATGTTGGCCGATTCTCAGACCTACTCAATACGCTCACAAAATTTTATGAGAATCGCTCAAGCCGTTTCGGAGGAGTATGGAAACGAAAACTGTGACACGAGAATTTTATATATAAGATATATATATATATATATATATATATATATATATATATATATATATATATATATATATATATATATATATATATATATTGTATAACGCAAAAACCTTGTAAGTAAATCCACGTCGAAAGAGAGCTGTTCTGTATGACGTCGGTAAACTCAAATTCAAGTTGTGTACATCAGACCGGTACTCAATTTTATTTGTCAAATATGGTGGTGATCCACTAAGTATTGTTACGAATATACCTGAAGCCATGTATGAAGTCGAAACCCATAATCGCAACAGTATGATCCTATGAAACATCACCAGGATGTGAAGTTTCCGTCTTTTTTCCATCGACAACCAGTTAGTTTCCTTTAACTTGTGCGAAATTCGTTCAAATATTTCTTAAGTCAAGGTGTGTAAACAACGTAACAAAAAATAAAATGGCTTAAGACCAAAGTGTTAATTAATGTTATTTTTAAACTTTAACTGAGAATATATCGGTGTGGATAACGTGCGTTCTAAAACGCAAATCTGTATCTATATACATCACCAAATTTCTTGGCACCTGCTCGCAGACTATAGAGTGGAATTACCTACCCTTAAGATCAACACCGACTGTACAAACGTTCTGTTCCTTCCAAAGACCATAACCGATGACTTGGTTGGGTTAATCTGTAAGCCATGACGCTGTGAAAAATAAAACTAATCTTTTGTGTTGTTTCGTGTTTTTAATCAACATCCAAATTTGAACATCTATAACCTGAACTACGTCGTTCTGATGATAGCCAATTAGCTTGAAACATATGTAAACGGCTGTCACAAAAAAGAATAAAATTGCAGGTAAATACCGTAAATTTCTACATATATATATATATATATATATATATATATATATATATATATATATATATATATATATATATTCAGCGTTTAATTGAGATTGCAGTCTAGGACAGGAAAATCAGTTACCTCTTCAGTATTTTCTAAGCTTTCGAAAATGTTTTCTTCTTCAGGGCTAAAATAGCACAAAAACAGTTTATATAGCAAGGCACTATAAAAAGTTTTCTCTTACAATTACTGTTAAGTTAGTCCGAAAGTACATTAGTTTTTTTATTTTTGAAAATAAGTACAAGTGTTCCCAAAAAACGAATGTACTTTCGGACTAACTTCACAGTAATTGTAAGAAAAAACTTTTTATAGTGCCTTGCTATATAAACTGTTAATTTTTGTACTATTTTAGCCCTGAAGAAGAAAATAAACATTTTCGAAAGCTTGGAAAATACCGAAGAGATAACTGATTTTCCTGTCCTAGACTGCAATCCCACTCGATTAAACACTAAACATTCAAAATATATATATATATATATATATATATATATATATATATATATATATATATATATATATATATATATATATATATATATATATATATATATATATATATATATATATATATGTGTGTGTGTGAAATGTATTTTTATAGTGAAAATTGAGAATCGCAATAACACCACAAAAGTTTTCGACCTCGACTGGGATACGAACCCAGGTCTTCAGGTTTACGCCCTGCTGCTTTTACCAAATAAGCTACACCTCGAGATGTAATTTCGATTCATATCTAATTACTCTTTTTATTCGCAAGCTAGTCTTCGACGCACGGGTTGTCGTCTTTCAAACTGCAAGGCGAAAGTGAAGAGACACCTTTCTATCCCCCAAAATTTATTTATTATTTTTGGACAATTGATAATGAATTTTCGAAATTTTATTTCCTTGAGGATATGTACGATATATTATGCTCCATTTTCATTCAGAAACTACTAAGAAAACATATATTTTGTTCCCTTTTTATACCAAAGAATTTTTTGTTATTTTAAGTTTTAATATTGATCTAGTTTATATTTATTTATTTTAGAATATTATGTTCCTTTTTCATTCAAACTTAGCAATTTAGTCAAATGTATATTTTGTTATTTTTTTTATACCTAAGAAATTTTTGTTATTTTTTTTTAATATTGATCTGGTCTATATTTCTTTATTCACATTGTAACAGGAATAATGTTCAGTTCATTATTTTTTGTCTATCAGAAAGAACTTTGTAAATAAACCAGTTTATGTCATTTTAGTTTTTTTTTAATTTAATTCCAATTACTAGTGAGGTGTTACTGTTGACACGATTGAAATAAGTTTCAAATAATGAAGATCTTTTTATTTTGATACTGTTTAAAATTTTGGGTGGGTACATTAATGTTGAATTCCCGCGAAAAAAATACCTGAATATTCATATAATAATAGACTCGATTCTGTGTACATACTGTGACGTGAATTTGAAACTCCCGCTCGAGTATTACTTCCGCCTCCCGTAAACGTCAATTTCGTCTTAGTTGTTTCTATATCCAATGCACCAGAGAACATACCAAATATGATATGTTCTGTGCAATGCACCGAGTTTGCATTTCTATTAAGGGTATGTTCCACAGCCTAACTCTACTTACAAGCCATGAACATAGACTTGGCAACACCGCATCTGCTCAATCCGGTAGATCGATCGATCTTCGAACATCGGTCTATTACATGTTAATAATTGCCTTTTCAGAGAAAATTTCAGCGAAACGGTACTTTGTATAAAAAAATAGTTTTAACAAAAATTGTAGATCATACAATTATCTATAGAAATCAATAATACACTTTTTTTCTAAGAAGAACTATGTCTGAGTTATAGCGATTCGAATGTTGTTTTTTTAGTATGTACACTAACAAGTTCACTTTATCAATTAGAATTGACAATATGCTATAAATTTCATTATTTTTCATTCTCAGGTGAGAGCAAGTTTAATGCGTCAATTCCTTTAAACCTTTATTGAGATGTATACAATAATTTGGACGATAGAATGATTCTGATATCATATTTGTAACGAGCAAGCAAAATTTCCAGTTGAGACTATCTAGTTAATTTCAGTTGTAAAATCCATTTTAAATCATTAGGAGACAGTTTATTTTCATTGATAATAACATTTACATGCATATATGAATATACTAAAATCTGATTAATAATTTGTATACTGTTTATTTGTGAACATTCAGTTACGTTGGATGGAAAAACTTGAGTGTAAAAAAATGCTGATAGTTTCAAAAAATTTTATATTCCACGATTTACATATTAAAATCTTTATTTATAATTGGATGTTAAATCAACAAAATTACAAATTGAATCTGAGTTTTCAAAGGCTTCATTAAATTTCTCACAACGTTCCTTCAATGCTGGTTCTTTCAGCTGGATATTCTCTTTGAGAGTGTACTGTTTTTGATAAGTAGGGGTAAATAAAGAAAAATACTTGGCACTGCATTTAAATTGAGTTTAACTTTATCCATCTAGCCTTCTTGCCTCTGTTGATCAATCTAGCAAACGATGAATACCTTCTCTAGTAAGTGCTCCCTCTGGAAAATGTTTGGCACAAACTACAGAATATTTTGTGGGGGTCCATAATGCCCTAGGAATATTTTTTAGCCATTGATTCATTAGATTTCCATCATATGGAAAACGAAATACAGAAACTGGTGGTTCGCCGGCCTCGAGGTAACTTTTGTGTTCGACTTGCATCCAAGCACACAGCAATGACTTGGCATGTTAATTTTTGTGCTAATATCAAGAACAAGACCTATAAGAGATTAGTTCTAAATAACTACTAAATCTAACAAAGGGTAAGTAACTCTACTAATCACAAAAAAGGAACAATTCTAGCAAATAACGCTTTTGTTAATGTCTGAACTACTCAGTCAAAACATCAGTAATCGGTAGCTATTTACATACAAATTTCAAAGGTATTCCTTAGTCTGTAGCTGAAAAAACACAGTAGCACTTTCTACACGCTATACATCACATAATAGCACAACAACTAAAACGCGGATTTTTGTTTTTACACAATTATGAGATGATAAAAGTTAGGTATTATTTCTACCTCTCCAGGTATAACCAAAAAAAGCACAACTTAAAACACAACAGATATTCCTGTTTATATAAGACATTTGCGAGAAATTTCTTTTGCTTGTTCTTCACAACTTCAAACAATAGCACTTTTAACAACTTATTTTTGGATTTGAATGTTATTTCTCTCGTTAAATAGCGATTTAAAAATCAAATCAAATCAAATCAAATCAAAAACGTTTATTGTGTTAAAGTAATATTACATTTCATTTGGTTTATATATAATTACAAATGGGAAGTTGTAGAGTCTCGCGACTCTCTTCAACCCCTGTATTTTATGATGTAAAGTGGTACAAAAAAAAAAGAAAAACAGAATTTATTTTCACATTAAAACGTATGGAAAAAAAAACAAAAAAATTTTATTTTTCAACATATACTCTTTTCGAGTGTTCATGAAATATTTATGAAATATTTTGCGTCTGTGGCCGGCTTATACATTACGTGCCATTTGGTCAAATGTCCGATTTTCAATTCGTCAGACATTTGATGGTAAAGGAAACCACAGAAAACTTTACCCACGTAAGATGGTGTTGTGTTAGACATTTTGAAGAATTGAAAAGAATTAATTGAAAGGAAGAAAAATCAGATATCTTAAAACTAATCGGTGTATGTTTTTCACGCTTATCCACTCACGCACATTTGACTTTTAGCGCACTGCACATATTCGCGCACTACGCCACTTATCACGCACGCTAGCGGATACGGAGAGGTATGTTCTCTAGATGGTCGAGAACTTCGTTGTCGGGCTCCTGTAAAGTTCGCAGGATACGAGCTGGCGGGAAAGGAAATTTGTTTTTCGGTTTCCTGCAGAGAACACGTCGGCGCCTGTACCATGGGGCCATCAGCGTCGCTCGGGCTTCAAGATTAGGTCCTTGTAAAGTACGCAGGGCATATCGAGCTTGGAGTTTTTTCATATGCATAAAGATGGGGGGCATTTTGATGTGGTCATGTAGAAGACGAGAGGGAAAACGATAATGAAGACGGAAGATACTGCGACAGATAGATCTTTCGCAGCTTTCTATTCGTTTGATGTAACGGTTCTGGAGAGTCGCGTAAAGCAAACATCTATAAGAAATAACAGGACGAAGGAATGTCTTGTATGTATTGAGCAGAGTACGGGGATTACATCCCCGGATTCTGCCTCGGAGAGCGTATAGTAGGTTTGCTCTATTACGGACTTTTTTGAGAGTTTTCTCCAGGTCAGATTTCCACGAATTGAATTTAGAAAATGTTACACCCAAATAAGTGATTTCATCCTGAAGTCTGAGATTTTCACCCCAGAGCGTCAGGCGGACGTCGTCACTTTGGAATTTAGGGGACGAAGTGTAATTAAAATGGTGAAAAAGAATTGTTTGGGTTTTACTAGGATTGGGTGTAACTCTCCAATTGCTCGCCCACGTACTGAAGACATCCAGTAGCCTCTGCATATTGCGGCTGCAACTCGCTGCTGTCTTCGCCGTGGTCCAGATCGCTGTATCATCTGCAAAAAGGGAGACTTGTGAAAGTAAATTGTCGGGCTGAGGAAAATCATAAGTATATAGTAGATATAGTAGAGGAGCTATTGTGGAGCCTTGAGGAATGCCAGCACGGGGAGTGAAATATTCGGAAAATGAATTATTAACTTTAATTCGGATGGATCGGTCGGAAAGATAAGAAATTATGAGCTTAACGAAGTGAATAGGCAAATGAATAGTCAGAAGTTTCCGAACGAGTCCAGCGTGCCAAACTTGATCGAAAGCTCTCTGAACATCTAGAAATATGCCTAGTACACATTCGCCAGAGTTAAGGGCATTGGAAATATCAGTATGGAGTTTGAAAAGAGGATCGTAGGTAGAGTGGTGAGCTCTGAAACCGTGTTGAAATGTCGGAATAATGTTACGGGATTCGGCGTATTCCCTTAGACGATCATTGAGAATTTTTTCAAAAATTTTTCCTGCAACACTTAGCAAAGATATAGGCCTGTAGCTGTTAGGAGAGGTAGAATCTTTATTTGGTTTCGGAATCATAATAGTTGTAGCTTCTTTCCAGGCTGACGGAAAGTAGCACAGTTCGAGGCAACGATTAAAGACATTTTTGATGAAGTCAATCGCGTTCGGTGGTAGGTGACGGAATACGGAACGTGATAGGCCGTCGGTGCCTGGCGCCGTATTCTTGCCGGCTTTGATGACATCGGAAACCAAATCGGATTGAATTGGGGCGTTGAAGGGGTTTGTTGCGTTCAGTTCAGTCCTAACCGCTAAATTTTTGATGTTATAGAATTGCCGTTCTGATGTAAGAAAAAGCTCTTCGTTGAATCTAGGACTTTGAGGAATTTTGAAGATGTTCTGGAGATGCTGTTTGAAAATGTCAGCTTTCTCCTGGGGGTCAGATGTGAGTTGACCTTCTGGGGACTTTAAATGTGTAATTTGCCTAGATCGAGAACCAGTGAGCATTCTAAACTTACGCCAGTACTCTTTACCGTTTCTGAAGTCAAGTGAAGACGTTAAGTCTGACCACTTTTCTTCTTTGAAACGGTTAATTTCCCGACGTATCATGGCAGAGAGACGGTTATATTCAGTTTTCAAGGCGTCGTTTCTCGTACGCAAATACGTACGATAGAGACGCCTCTTAGACTTAATTAGACTGACTATGAACGGAGGAAGTGGTGGACGATTGATGTCGATTGATTTTTCAGGGACACAGGCATTATATGTTTGCGAAATGAATGTTGAAAAGCTATTGAGAGATTGATCGATTTGAAGTTGGTTGTGGAGAGGTTGTAGCGGAGGGAGATTTAAAGCCACATTATTTTGAAATTCTTCCCAGTTGGCGAGTTTATGATCTTTAAATGTTATTATAGACGGCGCCGGAGGCGGAGGATAGAAAATATTTGAATGTATAAGTAAAGGAAGGTGGTCAGAAGAAATTGTTTGACCGATAAAACAAGGTTCTTCGAAAAAATGTATCAAGTCCGGCGTAGTTATAATATGATCGGTAATTGACATACCGGTGTGACTGAAAAAGGTGGGATATGTATTGTAGCAACGCCATAAATTATTTTGAATGAGACATTCAGACAGAACTCGACCGTTTCTGTTTGTTGTTGTGTCTCCGAATTGAATATGACGAGCGTTAAGATCGCCAAGTAATATAGAATTAGGAACAGTGGCTATGTAATCGAGAAAGTCGGCTGGAAGTAGGTCGCCTGGAGGATGATAGTAACTGAAAATGGCTACATTTCTATTATTAATTTGAACTATCGCAGCTACACATTCTAAATCGGAAAATTGATCGGGAAGTTTGAATTCGGTCGAGTATAATGAATTGTGTATACAAAGTGCAGTGCCACGAATAGTGCCGAGAGTGCTATTCCTTTGGAAAATATTATAGTTCGATATTTTTAAGTCAAATTTCAACTTGGTTTCAGTGATCGATAGAATAGAAATATTATGATTTATAAGGAGAGCTTTAAGGAGGTGCCGCTTGCGGCGTAAACCGCAAGCGTTTATCGTACCTAGCGTGAATTCCATACACTAATTAGGCGAGGATGATATCCGGTGAACTTTGATCCCTAAAATAATTGATAGGGGCCAGGGTGATAGATATTCTACCGCCGACGTAATTGATGACGGTAGAACGATTGAGGAAATCGGCGGAAGCTCGCTCGATTGTTTTAGCGATGATTGATCGCTTTTCGGGAAAGATGTTGGATAAAGTTTGAGTTAAAAACTTTATCAGGGAGTTCACCTTAGTAAAATGTTCATAGGTTGGGTCGTCAGAGGGATCGTTCTCATCGAGAACTTTGATAGGGGCGGTATTTTCGGGAGCTTTAGGGGGCTCCAGACGTTTGGGGCATTTCATGTCCCAGGCAGGATGATTGCCTTCACAGTTGGGACATTTTGGATTTTTTGAATTGGGGCAGACGTTGTTACGGTGTTGATTACCGCAGGAAGGACAAGAGGGTTTGTCGGTACACTCGGTACGATCGTGGCCAGATTTAGTACATGTTGAACAGTACTTCTGAATCGGAGGTGGAGCTCTAGACGGCTCTACTGCATGTATACGTCCGTATATACGGACGCCCTTCAACAGTAGTTGGTCTATGGAAGTTTTAGAGTTTGTAACAACTCGAATAAGGGTAGTGGGTTTGTTGAGAATATCAGAGATCTCTTTTATTTCGTAGTCAAGATTGACAGACTTGACTACACAGGAGTAGGACACAGATTTTTGTTGATTAGCCGCGCTTTTGTGAGCGTGGCCATTAAGAGGGGAGAAAGTTATAATGGGGAATCCGATGATCTCTTGTAGAGTTTTTTCGAAGTTCATCGGTGCAGGAGTTTTGCACTCGACCAGTGCGGTTTTATTGAAGTTAACTTTCAAGTTAACTAGAGATAATTTCGTAGTACACAGAATTTTGAAGAATTCTCTCTGAGTACAGATGTGGGTGGGAATATTTCTTACTACATAGCGGTATAACTTAGGTTTAGGCTGTACGCTACTATTAGACGAGCTGGATGAAGCGCAGGATCTTACAGACCTTGCAGGGGAGTTGGAATGGGATCTAGGTTCGCTCCGCGGAGCGGTGGATGGTTTCGCGATAACTCGCGAAAGTAGTTCTGGAATTTCCGCTTTCGAAGACGAGGATTTGAGAGTACGGCTCCTCGTAGAGGTGCCGGAAGTGATGCTCGCAGAGCTATTAGGAGTTGAAGGTCGGCGATGAGTAGCCTCTTCAGGACTCCGCGACTTTGAAGATGTCGCGGGGGTCGTGGTTTTAGAATTCTTCGCGGGTTTCGCAACAGAAGAGTTCTTTTGATCAGAGGGTGGCTTTTTACGGCCACCCGGTTTCGCAGAATTAGTAGGCATGGAATTCAGCTATTCATAACCCAATCTGATAAGAAAATGTTCAGTATTAATACTTCTCACCGGGTTAATTTGATGAGTTCAAGGGAAGATTCTCGAGTGGGCGTGGTCACCAGCCGTGTTCACACTCAGTCTCGTCGCTTGCACCTTTCTATCGGCGATGTATGGAGAACGATTTGTAGAAGCGGCTGCTGAACTTCAAAAAGTCCTATGGACAAGAAAGAGCTTGAAACCAGGGGCTATATCCTCAAACCTTGCAGTCACTTAACACAACACTTCGTTCGGAGTTTTGTAATTTTCGACGTTTGCAATTTGTTTACCACTGTCGAAGTTAATTTTGTGGCCGGTTAGGTGTTCGTGTTGAAATAGAGCCGATGATAGTAGTTTGTTTCTTATGGAAAGTTTGTGTTCTTCTAACCTAGAGGAGATTCTACGGTTCGTTTGGCCGACATAGCTTTTGTTACATGTTCCGCATGTTACGCTGTACACACCCTGGTTTTCTAGTGGGATCTTCTGTTTAGGATTTCTCAATTTTGTTCTGATAGTTTCAAGTGGTTTAAATGTCGTTGATATATTACATTTACGAAGAATCCGTCCAATCCTGTCAGTTGTTCCCTTGATATACGGTAGAACGGTTTTAAATTTGCCTTCGGAATCTTCTCTTGGTTTCTTTCCCAGATTTTGTTGCAGATCAATCGCTTTTTTAATTGTTTTCTGTTTGTATCCATTTTGTTCAAGGGCTGCGGTAATTTTGTCAAGTTCTTGGGCTTTGTGGTTGTTGTTCCTAGTTGGTGTTCCTTAGAAATACTAGAGATTATGTGAAGGTTTTCATTAATTGAATTATTGGCGTCAGTTATATCGGTGTGCTTAAACGCAAAGTATAATTGTGTGTCGTCAGTAAAAAGATGCTCTTTACAGGGGCTTATGTTGGCATATAGCTGGATAGTATAGATAAGATATAATAGAGGGCCGAGCACGGAACCTTGAGGTACACCCCTCACGGAGCAAAGAGGTGAGGAAAGTTCATGACCAATTTTAACACACTCTGATCTCCCTGATAAATAAGATTTAAAAAATGAGACGGTATTGTGATGTAAACCGATGAAGTGTAGAATGGATAGTAAGATATTATGGTTCAACGTATCAAACGCCTTGCTGTAATCCAGAAGTATTAATTAAAAGTGTGGTCAACAGGATTAGATTTTTTGAGTAGTGGAACAATAATAGAGTGGCGCCAAGACAATGGAAAATAGTTATTAAGTATGCACTCATTAATAATATGAGTAATATAGGGCAGAGTTACTGGTAAACAAAACCTAATCATCTTAATACTCAGCCCGTCGTGACCGGACGAGGTAGCACTGATAGAGTTTACCACCGATACCACATCATCCGGGGTAACGGTTCTCAGGACGAAAAGTTCGTCAAAATTTTTCAGGAGGTTAGTGTTGTAATAAGAAATTAGGTTGCTAGGAACGGAGTCTATACTAGGTATGTTATTTATTAGGAATTTATTAAACTGATCAGGGTTGGATAGGCTAGGAGGTATAGATGGTGCTTGTTTTCTTATGTTTAGAGTATTAAATAGTTTCCATTGCGAACGAAAATTTGAGTTTTTAAGGTTATAGGTGGAGAAAGCACTTTTTTCCACCTCTATGGATCTATTAGTGAGGTTTCGCAAACTTCTGTAGTACTCTAAAGAACAGGCAGACCCAGAAGAATGGTATTTTTTAGAGCAGAATCACATAAACGCATCATTAGTTTAATGTTTGGGGTTATCCATGGGGCAGGCTTTTTGCTAATTCTCATTGTGACAAAAGGACAAAACTTATCAAACAGATTATTTATAAGTGAAGTCAAGTAAAGGACTTTATCATCAATGATGTGCATGTATATTAAATTTTCAAAAGGTAAATCGTGCAGATCTGTCAAGAATCGATCCTCATCAAAATTTTCAAAGGTCCGACAAGTTATGTATGTTTGCTTTTGAATGGGCACGTTTGTATTAACCTTGCAGGAAATTAGCTCGTGATCAGAGATGAAGGCACCGCCCACTTCAACATCTGAAACCATGGACTCATCCGAACATATTATTAAATCTATTAAAGAACAGGTATTGGCAGATATTCTGGTTGGAGAATGAACGAGTTGTGATAATTCCAATACATTCAAGAGATCCAGAAAGTATTTAGTTTCGGCATTATTTAGATTAAAAACATTAAAATTAAAGTCACCCAAACAGAGAACGAAGTTATTGTCAACTAGCAACGATAGAAGCTGAGTCTCCATTTCGTCACAGAAACTTTTATGACTCAGTCGAGGAGGACGATAAACGGTGCCTATAACTATGTTGTGAGAGCTGACTTTGACACGTATCCATAATGGTTCGAGGGAACTATCGAACTTGATATGTTTAAAGGGCAAGCTATTGTGAACGTAAAGTGCGACACCCCCACCTCGACTGCCACGATCCTTGCGAATCAATTCATAATCATCTATAGAAACAGCAGCGTCGGCAATATTTGCATCAACCACGATTCTGTTACCGCAAAAATGTGGTAGTTTGTAGAATTAATTAGGTTATTAATATGATTGATCTTATGTGCCATTGATTGGATGTTTAAATGAGCTATATTTAAAAAATTATACATATCATTAAAGAATTTGCATAAACAATGATAAGGTTAAAAAGACGTAAAATAAATGCCCACTCGCATCGAACATGCTCCGTGAAAAAAGTCCAAACGATAAAGAGATAATATTCGATAACAAAAAGAAGTCCCGATAAGAACAATGCAGTGCGGTACGTCTAGGCGACGCCCGGTGGCGATGTAGGTTGTTCATGCCGATAATAATAATAATAATAATATTTATTTAATCCAGTAAGACATAAAACATGTATAGGACAAGTCAAAGAAAGAAATTACTTATTTAACAATATTACCATCAAGAAGGTATTCGCCTACATTATAGTAGGCCTTTTTTAAGAGTACCTCCTTCACTATTTTCTTGAACCTGACACCGCGAAGATTTTTAGTTTCATTAGGCAGATGGTTAAATAATTTTATGCATTGGTATGAGGGGGACTTTTCATACCTCGCTGTGTCATGTTCAGGTACAAATAATACATTTGAATTTCTAGTATCATAATTATGCGACTCGGTTAAACATGGAAATTCCGTCTGATTTTCCTTAACATACACTAGACATTTATATAAATAAATTGACGATAAGGTAAGTATTCTATGGGCCATAAATACTGGCTTACATGAATCGCGTGGCTTCAAATCAAACATGAGCCTTATAATCCTTTTTTGAGCCACAAATATACGTCTGTGGTCCACTGAATTGCCCCAAAGTATAACACCATAACTCAAACAACTATATACTAAACTGTAGTAAACCTGTAGAATTGTATAAGCTGGTACAGTGCTTTTTATTTTGTATATAACATAAAAAGCTGAATTAAGTTTTTTAATTACGTGATCTATATGATCCGACCATCTCAACTCATGGTCTACAATAATACCAAGAAATTTAGCCTGATTCTTAGAAGAAACAAGACTCTCCCTAAGGGAAAAACTCAATTTTAATTTATTGTTACGTCTTTGATTGAAATA
This sequence comes from Henosepilachna vigintioctopunctata, assembly GCA_030704895.1. Lineage (NCBI taxonomy): Eukaryota > Metazoa > Arthropoda > Insecta > Coleoptera > Coccinellidae > Henosepilachna > Henosepilachna vigintioctopunctata. The sequence continues at coordinate 364,167 of JARQZJ010000106.1, read as the reverse complement.
GATACATTCAGTCTTTTCCACATTCAAGATCAAGGCATTTGAATCACACCACTTGATGAACTCATCTGAAAATCGGCTGCATCCATCCATGAGATCCCCCAGGGATTGCGCCGCCACCACTAAGGAGGAATCATCTGCAAAAATAGTAACTATTTCTGCACTTAAGTAAGATGGTAAATCATTTATAAATAGCAGAAACAATAGTGGTCCCAGCACGGATCCCTGGGGAACCCCCAGTCCGGTGCACCACTCCCCAGAACAACGGTCCTGCACTTTGACCGTCATGCGTCTATTAGTAATATAGCTGTTTATCCAATCAAGAAAAACTCCTCTGAACCCCAAGTTGTACAGCTTACTAAGAATAAAACTAAATATTAGACAATCGAATGCTCGAGACAAGTCAAAAAACAAGGCAGCTACAAACGAACCCTCATCTAGAGATTTATAAATATAATCAATGAAATAAATAGATGCAGTTTGAGTCGATCTTCCCACTCGAAAACCATGCTGACAATCAGATAACACCTTAAACATATTTAAATACTTTATAATACGATTGAAAACTAGTTTCTCGCAAACTTTGGATACAACACTTAATATTGAAATAGGACGATAATTTATTATATCTAGTGGATCGTTTTTTTTATGAATAGGTATTACAGTAGCTAATTTAAGTATGTCAGGAAATGTACCCGTAGAGACTGAAAGATTCAATAGGTAGGAAAGAGGTTCAGCAATGACATCAGAAATTGACTTTAATATTTTGGCTGAAATGAAGTCAGCACCAGTACTTTTAACATCCTTCAAGCATTCAATAGTGTCTAACACTTCATGTTTGATTACTGGCAAGAAGAAAAAGGTTTGTGACCTCATTTCAGACAGGGAACACGATTGTGATTATTTAAACTAGCCCTGTTAACTGTAGAAAAATAATTACCAAAAGCAGAAGCAAGAACCTCTGCTTCTGAGCATTCTGAACCGTTTAGATTTAACTTGATTTTCTTATTCCCACTAGACAGTCTTTCAGTCTCCTGGTTTACAATATACCACACAGTCTTATTCAAATTACTTGCAGAATTGATAAGACTAGAATTGTATTTTAATTTCGATTGTTTTAAAAGAGATTTAAAATTCGATTTGGCATTATTATACGAAATTAAAGAATGTTCATTATTTAAATTTTTATGGAGCCAGAAAATATCCTTCAGCCTTGCACTGGCTTCCCTTATCTCGGTTGTAATCCACCATATCTTTGGTTTAGATAGTTGTCTAGACCGCCTGAGTGGCCGGAGTGAAGATCCATTTTGTAACGAATAATTTCCATAAAATTCGATAGGGCAGTGTTGACGTCAATACTTTGATAAACCTCACTAAAATCAGCATGAAAACACGATTTAGCCAGGCACTCGAGATTTAGAGTAGAGCAATTTCGACTGAAGGAACGGACTCCGGTGTTCAAAACTAAATTGGGGGAATCATATATGGGGAACTCGATATGCACTGCTTTGTGATCGCTAAAATGGGTTTCATGAATAACCTCATGAAAGTTTACATGATCATAATTTGTTATAATATAATCGATTTGTGTGATTGATGTAATATTATTTTTATTTGTGAACACTCTAGTAGGACCACCTGATATCACTTTGAGCCCGTAGGAAGATAGAACATCATCAAGAAGTTTTTTACACGTATCAGATCTACTCATATAATCTACATTTAGATCACCTCCGATAAAAACGTATTCCGCTATATTTGTACAGCGTTGTAGAACATAAGAAAGTCTCTGCAAGAACAGCTCGTAATTTCCCGCCGGAGGTCTATAAGCACTGACAAAAGCGGCATATATGGAGTTTAATTTTAGTTTAACAGCATAAAATTCGCAATGACGTTCAACACACAGATCCGTGATTTCAACAATCTTAAATTCTAGATCATCTTTTACAAAAATTAATGTACCTCCATGTATGCCGCTTGTGCGGCAAAAGGCAGCCGCCTGGGTGTATCCGGGTATTATGGCAAGAGGTAAACTCAGTGGCGGATTAAGTGTATCCGAGGCCCTAAGCACATAGCCTGTGTAGGCCCTCTACTGCTTAAATAGAAATTGAAGGAATGGAATGGAAGGTAAAAAGTATAAAATGAAAGTTCATCAAAATAGAAAGTGTAGTAGGTATAATTTAAAACTTAAAACATTTTTTTCCTTGCATTATTCAGAGCAAACTCCGAGATTACATCGTCGAAATTTATATGACGAAGTATTTCTGCCTCAATACACATTAATGCTAAAGAATTAAGCTTGTCTGGACGGATTTTTGTTCTTTGCGGGTTTTTTGATCTTTTTAGTTGTGAGAAGGATCGTTCAGCAGAGCAGTTATAAATAATCATTAAGCTGTGACAGATTCTAAACGCAACTTCTATATTTGGGAATACGCACTTTACTTTATCTTTAATAATCATTTCATATAGATCAGAATGGGTGACCTTTGTTTCTGAAGATTCATATTTTATTCGAAAATATTTGTGAAAATGATTAAATTCGCCGAGGAAGTTTTAATTGAAGTCTTCTGGGTAAGATTCTAAGAGCAATTGAATATCTTTTTCATATTCTGAGCATGACTTATTTAGATCCGCAAGAAATGAGAACTTTTGTGAAACTTCGTGGTATACATCACCTCTTCTATGCATTTGAGCATTGAGTGTGCCAATTATTAAATTGAAAGTCTCAATGCGGAATTTGTCTCTAGGATTCAAATCAAGTTCCTCTGCATTTCCGTCATTCACTTGTTTCTTCCTAATTCGTCTTCGAGTTTCCTTATATTCCCCATTAGGAAAAATTTTTCTTGCCTCGCCTTCAAATTTTTCAAATTGATTCTTCATTTCAATGAGATGACCCGATAAAGAATGATACAAATTGGAAACGTTTTAAGATCTAATCCTTCTTCTTGGAGTCCTTTACTGGTGCGATGAAAAACTTGTAGAATATCATTCCACAAGGTGAGCATAAATAAATATAAACTCAAACTCTTGCATTTTGTTTGAAATATTTTGTGATTCTAACCTGGTCTCACCTTTTTGGTTTGTGTCCTCAGCAATTTCATCTAAAGCATCCAGAATTTTCGGATAGGATTGTAATATTGCATTCGTAGCTACAGCGTGAGCTTCCCAACGAGTGTCCGACAGCGACTTCAGATCGCTATCGTTTCCTATTAAGTAATTCTCTTAAAACTGCCCAACGATGAGTAGAACCCGAAAAGAAATTGTATAACAACTGCACAATCGAAAAAAAATTCACTGCGATCGTACAACAATCAACAGCACTGCGACCAATCAAGTTTAGAGTATGTGCAGCGCATGGTATAAATACAGCATATTTGTTGTGCTCTAAAATTTTTTGCTGCATCCCTTTGTATCGTCCTGACATATTAGCAGCATTGTTATATGATTGTCCTCTGCACTTTGCAATATCTATTTTGCAACCCTCCAGATAACTGAGTACTATATTTGCCATCTCTTCTCCGGTATGACTTTTTAAATTTAAAAACCTCAGAAATCGTTCCACGGGCGTTCCATCAGACGGCGATACGTATCTCAAAATAATACTTAGTTGATCCGTATGTGATAGGTCAGGCGTGGAATCCACTGAGAGGCTGAAGTACCCAGCTGATTGTATTTGTTCGACTATCACTTTGTGAACTTTATCACTCATTAAATCGATAAGTTCGTCGCATACTGTTTTCGATAGATATGATGTGTTGCCTTTCCCTTTATTTCCATATCTTGCAATATGGCTTGCTAAAAATGGATCAAATTGAGCCACAAGTTCAAGTAAACCCAAAAAATTCCCATTATGTATAGATCCAAAAGACTCATCATGTCCCCTAAAGGCCAAACCACGTTCTGCAAGCGTTTGTATAACTACAATAATTCGTTGCAATACATTTTGCCAATATTTTCTCTCTTCTTTCACTTGTGCCTCTAGATTTTTGGTGATCCCTAGACCTTATCTTCGACTCAAATAAGTTAGCATAAAGTCCTTATGAGCTGAACTATTTTCATGGTGCTCAATTGCAATTACGTTGCGCCAATCACTAAATCCGTCAGCTGCAAATTGGCTCGGCGCTGTGGCAATGGATTTGTTACCAAACAACTTGCAAACAAAGCAATACAAAGATCCTTTGAGAAAAAAAGTGTGGTGACAGTTGTTCGTCAAAGTTGAGGGACTTTTCGAAGTTTAGTATGAAACATAAAGTTAGAATTATTGTTGAAAAAAGCCATATTCTTTATACGTGTACGTAATCAATAGTGAAAGCATAAATATAGTACTTACCTGAAAACTTTGTGTGGGGTAACGATAAGTGTAGTTTCAATCAAAGCCACTCCGTAAATAAAGTAGGGGTACGTGCGGTAATGCGTGTGGGCGCTATCATTTGAAATGCAAGGACAACTCACTCAGTCGGTCTCGCGGCGCGCCCCGCCTGGGGGCCCCCGCAGGCCCAGGGAGACCCTTCATACTCCCCCGCAGGGGGCAGGGCCCTGGGGGGGTGTATGAAGGGTCACTTCCGGACTGCTTGCGTCTTGTGATTTCGGAGATATAGGTATAATAACTTTAAAGGAAGCATAGCTTTCTGGATAGCGGGAGATTATTGGCTCACATTTTACCTTGTGAAAGTTTCTATGTAGAAAACTCGTTAGTTCATCCATAGTAATAGTGGGACTAAGATTAGAAACATGCAAAACTTTAGATTTTTCAACTCCTTGGATTGACGAATCATCATTAAATTTACCCACAACTAAGGCAGGTCTTGATCTTTTTCGATTCCCTTTCCTACTGGTTACTTGTTTCCATTCATTTTCAACTTTTTTTTACTATTTTAGAGACTGCTCCCTCTTTGTCTTGTGACTCCGATAGGTTGCAATCCCGTCTAGCTGAGACAATCGCCTTATTAACATCATGAGCCTTTAATTTATTCTCTTTAGATTGATAACCAGTTGCAGTAGTCTGAGCATATGACGCATTTGACACCGCTTTAGACGATACTGTGGGATCATCTGTAACAGTACTCGCAATTATCTTAGAAGATTTACTTTTTTTGGAGACTCCACATGAAATTTATTCAACATACTAATACCCGGAATGTTATCGTCTTTATCAGCACGTGTATCTCCTGGTTCAGATTGTTTACCAACTGCATCATCAAATAAACTAGACCGCAATCTACCTTCGTATGAAGTAATTAGTTTTTTTTGAACACTTATTGTATATTCCATCTCTGACAGTAATTTCTCCAGCAGTATTTTTCTTTCGAAATATATTGGATTTCCATTTTTATAATTTCCATATTATTAAATTCCGGAGAATTCACATAGTCAATGGCAACTTTCATTTTACCAACGCAATTATCACAAACCCACGTAAGATTGATGTTATCTGATAAGACCCTATGCCACAAGTCTTTCAGAGACACACAATTCAGATGAAATTTGTTTTCGCACAATTTACATGTCGAGAACTTATTATTAATAATAAAGTTATCGGAACACCTGGAACATACGTCTATATCACTCGCCATTATTCACTCGAATCAAGAATCGATACAAGATATCTTTAGATTTGACCAGTATAGGCTTGTGTGAATCAGGGGATTTTATGAGGATCTTACCATCCCGTGACCAGCAACCACGAAAACCCAGACGGACAGATGCTTCTCTGATAATTCCCGCTCGAACTCTTGTTAGATCCTCCTTCAGAACGATGTTTGCACCCTTTAGCTTCGATTTATTGTTAAATACTTGATTTCTAACGGTTTGGCGACAGAATTTCACCATGATGGGTCTAGTGGAACCCTCGATGCCTTTGAGATGATGTGCCACACATATATCTTCAGGGGTGAGGTTAATATTAAGTTTTCTTTCAAACATGTTCGCAACCACTTGAGCACTGTCTTCATTATGTTCTTCGGGTACGCCATAAATTTTTAGATTATTCAAGTGCGAATACTGTTCAAGCGTGTCGATTTTTTCATTAATAACTTTTTGAGAAGATCCACTTTTTGCGATAACTCGTTGGATTGTGCGCCCTTGTCAGCTTTTATCTTCTCGGAAACCGCTGCCAAAAATCTGTTCATGAAGGCCTCAGAACTCAATAAGCTTTCTACAACTCTTAGGATAAGTTATTCATCGTTCCTAGTGATGGGTTTCCCTGATGACTGCATGGTTGTAAATAATAATAATAATAATGTTTATTGTGAATAATTCATACATTCATAATTATCACAAAAGGGATCGGTTCAGTTTCCTGATCTTCCACCTACCCTTGTACAACTAAATTAACTGACCACATATTCACAAACTGTCATTGAGAAATTTCATCTTTTAAAAGTAACACTTTAATCCTTATTTTGAATGAATATGGCGTCATGCACCACATGTCCAGGATCTTATTCATAAAATGAGGTGCACTATATAAAAGACAGCCTTCAAACTAAATAAATAAATGAGTTATTTGAAAGTAAGTAGATAAGCTGCGGCACTGGTTGTAGTTGAATTCTTTGAAAATGAGTAGATTAGCCACGACACGTGCACAACAAGCCTACTCGCCACGCTGCATCAAATCAGAATGATTGTCAATCCATGATGAACCAGAATGAGAATCAAATATATATATATATATATATATATATATATATATATATATATATATATATATATATATATATATATATATATATATATATATATATATATATATATATATATATATATATATATATATATATATATATATATATATATATATATATATATATATATATATATATATATATATATATATATATATATATATATATATATATATCTATATATATATATATATATATATATATATATATATATATATATATATATATATATATATATATATATATATATATAAACCTCGTGTGGGGTTGTTAGTACCCCCATCGGGCGCCTCCCCAGGTGGCGGATAGGGGAAAGTCTCCTAGATATAGGAGACACTGATACACAGGGCAGACCAAAAACTAACTAAACAAACCCATTGGCGTCTGTTCAGTATCTGACGGCCAGAGGTCAGCGTCTGTTTCTCTAGTTGAGGCGGCTGTATTTCAATCTTCTCGAACTCAAAAATCGAGTCGTACACCCTGTGGTCTCAACTGAGACCACCACTTTATTCAGCTTGAACGCATGATGGAAAACAAGATCAAAGTATCACTACCCCAGGCACCAGTCGAAAAACTGGCGACGTTAATACACTCGCTAAAACAGGTAAACTGAAGCAGCTCACCAACACCATGAGAAAGTTCAATCTCAAAATCACCGCTCTCCAAGAAACACGATTCATGGACGAGAATCATTTCCATACCGACAGTTTCAGAATCTACAAGGGGAAACCTGCCGTGAAAGTAATGGGCAAATTACCGCTTTTAGGTACCGGATTCGCGATACACACTTCCATCCTAGACTCGGTTATTAATTTCACATCGCCCAACGAGAGAGTCTCATTGCTTTCTATTAAATCAGCTAATAGAGCTTACACTTTAATCAACGTGCACGCTCCCATTAATCACCACAACAAAACCGTTCCAGAAAGCGTACAAGATTTTTGGGAAACATTGGAAGAAACAACCAATAAAATACCAAAACACCACGTGAAAATCTTGCTAGGAGATTTTAACGCACAGCTAGGTAAGGAAAGGAAATTCAGAGATACTACGGGTCCCCATATTAAACACAAACGTACCAACAAGAACGGTGAAAGGTTAATCGCGTTCTGTAGGAACTTCGAACTTAAAATCATGAGTACTCAATTTCAAAAACCTGCACATAAGCTAACTACTTGGAGATCGCCCAGTCTCAAGCAGGGTGAATATCAAATTGATCATGTCGCAATTTCCAAGAATAACGTAAAGGAAATTTTAAATGTCAGAACTCGTAAAGGCGTCTTTGATTCGGATCACTATCTCCTCCAAATAAAAACAAAATTTCAACCCAACAGAAATAAAAAATTTACACCCAGAAAAGTTAGGTCCGATCCCGAATATCTGAAACTTCACAAGGATACAATCATTGCACAAATCAATCAGGAAGAATCAACGAATTGGGAAATCCTTACAAAGAATATTCAGAAAGCCATCACACTAGGGCAACCTCCTCGCACCAGGAAACACCGCTGGTGGAACTTAATCTGCGACCAAGCAGTCGACAAGAGAATAACTGCATGGAAAAAATTAAACGGCCATAAAAATGACGAAAACTGGGAGAATTTCCTTACAACTCAAAAACAGGCCTCCAAAGTAATTAAAAGAGAAAAACGGAGATATGAAAATAATAGGTGTCACGAAATACAGAAGGATTTTACTAATAATAATACTAGAGATTTTTACGAAACTTTCAGAGAAAACTTGCGAGGATACCAAGCGCCCACTCTTTGCTTCAAAAAATCCGATGGCACGTTGGAAACTAACACAAAAAATAACTGCAAAATGTTAGCCGAATATTTCAGCACCCTTCTCAACTGCAATCCTCCCAAGAAAAACTTAAGTTCGACTTTTCGGGGTTTACGCATCCAGACTCGCAAGCCCCTGATATGGAAGAGATTACAGCAATTATCAAGCAACTCAAAAACAACAAAGCAGCAGGAGAAGATGGGATTATTGCGGAACTCTGGAAACTGAACGATACTACTTTGACCCAAAAACTTCATCATTTAATATCAGAAATCTGGAGAACGGAACAGATACCAGAGGATTGGAAATGCGCGTTGATACATCCATTACACAAAAAGGGGGACAAAATGGATATCAATAATTACAGGGGAATTTCCTTACTCCCGGTTGCGTACACAATACTTTCTAAAGCACTCCTAAACAGAGTAGAACACCAAGCGGATCCACTAATTGGGGAATACCAAGCTGGATTCAGAAAAGACCGATCATGTGCTGAACAGATATGGACTTTGAAGACGATATTACAGAGGAGGAAATGTAGAAATACAGTGATCACATTCATTGACTTCAAGAAAGCATATGACTCGGTAGACCGCGAAACACTTTTCGAAATTATGAAAGAATTTGGAATCGATCGAAAGACCCGAACAATTATAGAACAGACACTTACAGGTACAACTTCCAAGGTAAAATTTATGGGTGAAATATCAGATCCCTTGAAATCAAAACTGGTGTGCGGCAGGGGGGCGGACTTCCGCCAATTCTTTTCAATATTGTTTTAGAAAAGATCATAAGGGAATGGGAACTTCACGTGAAGAAAATAGAATAAATGTCAAATGTCTCGCCTTTGCAGACGATATTGCTATCATCACAGACAACAGAACTGAAGCCATTCGCGCCGTGGAAAAACTACATGAAATTGCGCAGAAAACCGGGTTACAAATTTCTTATGATAAAACCAAATACATGGAAAGAAAACCAAAAAATAAATCTTCTCTTATGACAAAACATGGTGAAATTCTGCAAGTAGACCACTTTAAATACCTCGGGGAAGTTATACAGTCCTCAGGTTTAAACCGAATCGCTAATGAACAGAGAATAACCAAGCTCCAAAGGGCCTACAAACTAACATGGGCTCACTATAACAAAAAGTGCATTTCGAGAGGCGCCAAATTGAGGCATTATAACACAACGGTTCTTCCAGAAGCAATCTACGCAGCTGAAACAATGGTTATTGGCGGCCATTCAAGAATTAGAAAAGTAGAAAAACAAGAACGAAAAATTCTCAAAAAGATTTACGGGCCAATCAATAGAAACGGTATTTGGATGAGAAGACCTCAAAATGAACTGTATCAAAAGACAAATACGATAACGGAAGAAATCAGAAAACGACGAGCAAAGTTCTATGCACATGTCTGCAGAATGAAACAGTCCAGAATACCGAAGAAACTACTCAATATAATTATGAATAGTAAATGCGGAACAGAGTGGCTAAAAGAGGTCCAAGATGATCTACAACAGATCAATATAAAAAATCTCGAAGATCGCACTGAATGCCGCTATAAAATCGCACATATAAAGTTTAAGCAAAAAGTAAATCGTCAACCTGGAGTTAAGTGGACAGATGAACGGAAGAAAGAGCATTCAGAGGATGAAGCGTTTTTGGGAGGCAAAAAAGATGAAGCAAAATTCCTAATGATTGCGAATTCAAGTTCAGTCGCTCTCCTCATGGGGAACAATCGAAATAATAATAATAATATATATAAAACATACATTTTATTTTGGTCTTCTCATTGAAGAAACCAGTTCCTTTCAACGTTCCTTTCATCTTCGTTTGGATGAAAGCGTTTTTTCAGAAAATTTGGAATATAAACCTTATGTCAATATTCATAAGATACATTTTAGCATCATCGAGGGAACATATCCCGTGCAACGTTATAACTTCCGTTCCGACAGAACCATTTTTTCTAAAAAATTTGGAATATAAACTTTATATCAATATACGATATATTTCAGCATAATCGAAGGAACCGATTCCTTGCAATGTTATATTTTTCGTTCCGACGGACCGTTTTTGTCCGTTTTTGTCTAAAATTTGAGTTATAAACTTTATGTCCATGTACTCGATGTACATTTTAACATAATTAAAGGAACGATTACGGCAAAAAAATGAAAATTAATAGGATAATTCGAGAAAAAAGACAGTTAATAAGGAATGAATATATTTTTTTCAACATTTGTCTATGTTTTTATCTTTATTCATTCGCCTTAATAAACTTACTCAATAACATGAATAGTTATTAAAATATTAGACAGCTATGCTATTAAGTTGTATTCTTCTTCATTAGAAGCTTAAGAGTTCATATAGTTTATTAACAGACAAATAACAAATGATAATAATAAAAAAAAGTTAATAAGACTTATAAGTAGGTATATGTATTTGGAAATTTCAATTGAAAGAAAAATTTTCATTTTTATAAGAAGCAGCGATTTGATAAAGCACAAAATTAGATTTGTGAATCAAGTTCCTCGAATGAGAATCCATTCAAATAAAAATTATTTATGAAATTAGAAATGAATAACAAAATTCAGGCATATTGTATATGTTTTTGATTATTAGTAGATACCACAGCCTAACTCTACTTACAAGCCATGAACTAGGAAATCTGGCAACATCCAAGCAAGACCCACAAATAATGATGCTGTAATGGCGTTGTAATGTTATACCTGGAGAAGTAGAAATAATACCTAACTTTTACCATCTCATAATTGTGTAAAAACGAAAATCCGCGTTTTAGTTGTTGTGCTATTATGTGATGTATAGTGTGTAGAAAGTGCTACTGTGTTTTTTTCAGCAACAGACTAAGGAATACCTTTGAAATTTGTATGTAAATAACTACCGATTACTGATGTTTTGACTGAGTAGTTCAGACATTAACAAAAGCATTATTTGCTAGAATTGTTCCTTTTTTGTGATTAGTAGAGTTACTTACCCTTTGTTAGATTTGGTAGTTATTTAGAACTAATCTCTCATAGGTTTTGTTCTTGATATTAGCACAACAATTAACATGCCAAGTCATTGCTGTGTGCCTGGATGCAAGTCGAAATACAAAACTTACCTCGAGGCCGGCGAACCACCAGTTTCTGTATTTTGTTTTCCATAGGATGGTAATCTTAACGAATCAATGGCTAAAAAATATTCCTAGGGCATCATGGACCCCCACAAAATATTCTGTAGTTTGTGCCAAACATTTTCCAGAGGGACCACTTACTAGAGAAGGTATTCATCGTTTGCTAGATTGATCAACAGAAGGCAAGAAGGCTAGATTGATAAAGTTAAGCTCAATTTAAATGCAGTGCCAAGTATTTTTCTTTATGTACCCCTACTTATCAAAAACAGTACACTCTCAAAGAGAATATCCAGCCAAAAGAACCAGCATTGAAGGAATGTTGTGAGAAATTGAAAGAAGCTTTTGAAAACTCAGATTCAATTTGTAATTTTGTTGATTTAACATCCAATTATAAAAAAAAATTTTGATATGTAAATCGTGGAATATAAAAACTTTTGAAACTAACAGCATTTTTTTACACTCTAGTTTTTCCATCCAGCGTAACTGAATGTTCACAAATAAACACTATACAAATTATTAATCAGATTTTAGTAGATTCATATATGCATGTAAATGTTTTTATCAATAAAAATAAACTGTCTCCTAATGATGTAGATACTATCTACTAGATAGGATAGAAAATAAAAACAAGGTGAAGTAATTTAATTACTCTGTGTTCTTAGAAAAGGTCATTGACAAATGAGTGACAAGTTTCATTACTGGTAATGGTGTAATAGTGAAAATTCTAGGTGGAAATATTCCAAGGAATAAGAAATCTCATTCTTATTTTGACATTTGTTTTTCATTAAACGCTGTAGGATGAGTTTTCTTTTGTAAGTATATTTAATGACCTTTCATTTCCTTGTAGAATGATCTATTTTTACGATACACTTAAACGATAAACAACTATTTCATAATATTTATATCTTGACATTACTTAAATCTCTTTATTTTCAGTGGAAGTCGTTCTTCCAAAACTTTCAAACCTAAGAAAAATATTCCCGAAGGCACTCATCAATATGAGTTGATGAAACATGCTGCTGCTACTTTGGGTTCAGGAAATTTACGATTGGCTGTAATGTTACCAGAAGGAGAAGATTTGAATGAATGGGTGGCTGTGAATAGTAAGTGTTTTTGTTACTATTTATGCCAGTCTATGCTTTTTATCTTGCCTTTATTCTGAATTACATATTTTTTTATTATCACTATTTATCTACTATTGATGTCAAAATTGTTGAAGCACATTTCAGTGAAAATAAAGAAATCTATGTTATAGTGATAAATGTTTTCCTAAGATTTCCTTTGTGTCGTATAAAATTTTCATGAATAAATGTGGTGGCAATCTTAGCCAATTTCAATTTCATATTGAAATAAGTTACTATATTATTATTCTTCCTGTCCAATTTTAGATTGCATAATAATCAACATAAACATTAATTGTTAAGTAGTTATAAATTATAAAAATTATGGAAAAATTTTTTCAATTTATTTTATTCATTCAATATATTCCTTAGATAATTGGAACTTGAGAAAATCAAAATCTTTGAATTTTGCTAATTATTACTTAAAGTTAGAAAAAATAAAATTCTGCATTAAATAGAGTTTGTATTTCATAAATAATATTGATTTAATGACATCGGTATATTTAATTAACTAGTAATTCTTGGATTTAATACTTCCATTATCATAAATTTTTTAAACTTTTTTTCTTGTAATGTTAATTTGTAGTATGTAGATGTAACAAAGATGCTTACTTTTTTAAAATAATATAATCACCATCTTAACTACTCTTTTATACTACTGTAACTTGTAATCCTACTTACACTAAAACAGAGCGAATAACTATTCTTTCGAAAGTATTTTTATAAGTAATATATACAATTTATATAATAATTCCGCATCATTTATCAAATTGGTGTATTGGTTTTCTTGGAAAATTAATCTGGGTTTAGAGGTGATTTTGAAGTGCATTTTCCAAAATGTTAGATGACGTAATACATGCTGTAGATCAATAAAGTTACCGTTTTAGTTTAATTGGATTAGAGTAAGGAGTGATACTGAGGCTATGGAGCTCCTTTTAGCAAAAGTGTTTTATTACAGATGTTCTGAGTCAGTAGTACACTTGCTTCAGAGCTATATTTCAGATAGCCACTAATATGTTGAGATTAATAATATTCAATCTAGTACAAGGCTGGTATTTAATGGTGTGTCGCAAGGCTCAAGTCTTGGTCCTCTTCTCTTTCTGATTCACCCCATGGATCTGAGTAGGAACGGCGAAAGATGCACAATCGATCAATTTGCTGATGATACTCAAATATATAAAAGCTTTTTGCTGAAAGATGTGAATACATCTTGTGAAGATATAGATGCAATATTTGCAAATATTTATTTATTTATTCACGGGTAATCCATTTTATAACAAAAATAAAAAATAACTCAAGTTGAGAAGGTTACAAAGTTAATCCTTATCCTATTGAAACAACAGCAACATTCTTCTTATACTTAAGTAAAGTATGAAAAAGATCCACACCAGCAGCACAAGCCACATTTGCATTTCTTAGGATTCTAGGAAGAGCGAATTTCTTATATAAATGTATCTAGTTAATGCAACATGAAAAGGTTGGACTGGCTCGTGGATCTTGCAGAAACATGTATATCAATCCTACCAAGCATATCAGAGCAGTTGATGTAACCCTTGATGATTCCAGACAAAAACACCACATCCATTCGATCTCTGTGGGACCCAAGAGTGGGCAAATCAAGTTTGGATCGCATCGCAGTATTTGAGAAACGTTCACCATTATATCCAAGTCTGTAGGAGATATATAGAAGAAATTTGTTTTGCACTGATTCCAATTTTTTGCAATCCTCAAATGTATATGGGGACCAAACAATTGAGGCGAACTCTAGTACAGGTCTAACAAGAGTAGTAGTAGTAAAAGGGTACTTCAGAGTTGAAATATCCGAGAAATCAAATGAGTGCCTGAATATGTCCAAGAGGGGCCTGAAACTCAGATGGTTATAATACATGACTCGCTCATGACTTTAAAGACGAAATATGATCAAGAAGAATGTTATTTAGCAGGAAAACAGAACCAAACTTAGCATGACCTCTAAACATCTTATATGCTAACATTTAGAGACATCTAGAGTATGCTCATTCACTTGGCACCAATTTTCAAGTCGATCAAAGTCTGATTGGAATTGAATGATATCGTTGAAGCAATTTATGGAGTGGAAGATCTTCAAGTCATCAGCAAAGAGGAGGAAATCACAAAATTTGAAGCAAGAGCAATATCATTTATATAAATTAAAAATAGAAGTGGACTCAAGTGACTGCCCTGAGGAACACCAGAACTAACAAAAATACTATTTAATTCAACTTCACGAACTTTAATAACCTGAGATCTGCCAGTAATATAAGATGTAAACCATCCAAGCAAAGGACCAAGAGATACAAGCTTTTGTCTAAGAATACCATGACTAATAGTATCAAATGCCTTGAAGAAATCAGTATATACCACATCAACTTGAAGGCCTCGCTCCACATTACCCAACGTGGAGCGTTTGTTATATTTGACAAATAAAAGTAAGTTGGATTCAATACTTCTTCCATGCAAAAATCCATGATGTTGGCTACAAATGTTATGAGCGACTTTAAGCTTGATATTATAAACAAGTAGTTTAAAAAGTTTAGGTATACCACTGAGAATGCTATGGGTCTATAATTTTAGATATATATTGGCTTTTGAACCAGACTTGAAATTAGGTTTTATATAGCTAGTTTCCAGAATGAAGGAAACCTTCTGGAAGAAATTGACCTATTGAAAATAATCTGCAGGGACAGAGCCAAAGATGAACTGCATTTCATCAGTAGAAGCGAGGGCATCTTATCAGGACCAGGTCCTTTGTTTATGTCTAAGGAGTTGAGTTTCTGCAAAACTTCTTGTACATGAAAACCTAGACAACCAAGGTGGAAGTCTCCACAGGAATCCAACACAAAACTATGAGAAGGTTTATGACTAATCACATACGTTGATTGAAAATGATCAGAACTTTAGTACCATTAAAAAACATCTGCATAGGTAATTATGTATCTTGGCATTTAGAATTTACAAAATTCCAAAAGACCTTGATATTATTAATAATATTCCCAATACTTAGTCTACTTAAATCTTTTATGGAATGCTTTCTTCTCTAATGTAAGCTTCTTCAGTTCAGAGGAGAACCAACAGGGAAATTTGGACCTTTTTATGCAAATCTTTGGTACATAATATAAGTTTATACCCTCTATCCAAACAGCAAAAAGTTTCTCAACAAGGCCATCAACACACAAGTCAGATAAAAAATTACGTCATGCGAATTATGCAAAATCATAATTATTGCGTCAAATCATCTGCGTCAAGCAAATTACCAGATGTAGTATATGGGCTATATAATAAAACAATTGTTAAACTGATTTACACATATATTAAAAAGAATACTGCATGACGTACGTTTCGATGAGATTCACCTTTTTCAAATGCTACGTGCAGACTAATGACATTTCTCGAATACATACAATAGGTAGACTTAAATTATGAATACAGAGAAAACAGGTAGATAACAGGTAGAAGGGATCAATTCATACTGAACTACTATATAGTAAACTAAGTAATTTTGAAAAGATTGAGAAGGGGGCTCGAGGTATGGTCGATTTGGCTGTTCAAAAGGTTGCCAGAATATTTGTATTTATTAATTTGAAGTGATTCTAAAAAATTAAGCTTCATTCCCTTGTTTGCGGTATTCAAAATCAGAATTGAATATATGATTTTCATTAATCAGATGATTTGCATAATGTGAATCTGTCATTTTGATTATCAAAGCTACGTTTATGTTCAGAAATTCTTATTTGAAAACTTCTAAACGTTCTACCAATATAAAACTTATCACAACTACCACAGTTAATTTTATATACACCTGATTTTTTATTTTTGTTGACATTAGATTTGTTATTTTTGTTATGTTTTCCTAAGTTATTTCCAGTACTGGAGCCCTCTTCTCAATCTTTTTAAAATTACTTAGTTTACTATATAGTAGTTCAGTATGAATTGATCCCTTCTACCTGTTATCTACCTGTTTTCTCTGTATTCATAATTTAAGTTTATATATTGTATGTATTCTTGAAATGTCATTAGTCTGCATGTAGCATTTGAAAAAGGTGAATCTCATCGAAACGTACGTCATGCAGTATTCTTTTTAATATATGTGTAAATCAGTTTAATAATTATTTTATTATGTTTATCGATTTACATCAAGTATCGGCCTCATCAATGATTAATATGGGCTATATATTAAACAATGTTTCACCAAGAGATCAGTGAACACTCAACCAACTTTATGATGTGAAAATTACAGACTACTTAGTTCTATTCATATTATATTGTTAAATATAGTTTAAAGTTAGCAAAGGTAACACCTATTTTCAAGAAGGGTTCTAAAGATGATCTATTAAACTATAGATCGATCTCTATGCTAACCGTAATGGTAAAGGTTTTTGAATTAGTAATCTTTGTAAAGCGTTCGACATGGTTGCTCATGGGATTTTACTTCATAAATTATCAAAAATCGGAATAGTGGGTAGGAACTTGGATCTTCTGGAGAGTTATCTGATGAACAGACAGAAGTTCACTGTGCTAGAAGATAAAAAGAGTAGTACTGATGTTCTAAGGAGCGGGGTACCTCAAGGCTCAATAATTGGTTCTTTACTCTCTTCCTCTTTTATATAAACAACCTAGTCGATTGCGATATAATAGGATCTCTGTTTCTTTTTGCGGTTGGTACTGTTTTGGTTTATAGAGGAAATTGAAATGAAATAACTATGCGTGCCCAGACGGATCTTGACTCAATGTGTGATTGGGCCTCTGACAATAATATTGTGATCAATCACAGTAAATGTAATTATATTATATTCAATAGAATCAAATAATGGCCAGCCATGTCAACTAAAAATTAATGGTACTGTGATAAACGAAGTACCTTATACCAAATACTTAGGAATAACTATTAGTAATAAACTCATATCAACAATCGATTATTGAGGAGTTGATGAACACTCTGAATGCAGTCTGTTTGTACGTTAGAAAAAATGTTAATCTGTTGAACATTGAGACTAGGTATTTAATTTACCACTCTTACATAAAGTAGACTTATGTATTTGCCATGTATCGGGGGACAGGCGAGAAAAGTGGACCTGAACAAACTGCAAATTGTTCAAAAACGATGTGTAAAAATAACCTTTGGTAGGCATCCGAGAACTAGCACCAGCAGCTTATATAATGATCTAAAAATCCTTACTATTAGTGAAATAATTAGATGTATTTGTTGTAATTATATTATATTTGTTGCTTCTAATTTATAAAATAAGAAATAAGTTTTTGAATAAAAGATCTAATCAACACTACTATATTTCTCCAACTGCCAAAAATATAGGACAGAAAAAAATCTCACATAATGTAGCAAAATGGTTTAATGATCTTCCAGATTATATAAAAAGTGTATCATCTTTAGATAAATTTAGATTCTTAGTTCGTAGGTTCATTTGTGATAACAAAGTATAGTCTTAAATAATATCCACATTTCACATATATAATGCCTGTTATGGATTCTTGTAATCTTTTTGGGCAATAAATAAATAAAAAAAAAAAATTCCATCAAGTATCGGCACAATCGATTAGTGAAAAATAGTGCTAACAGTTGTACTAGTGGTGATTTTACATGGAATAGCACATAAAATTTCTTGCTAAATAGGATGGATCTGGAAGCAGGAGAACGCCAGAGATAAAGTTCACATACTCGTATTATTCCAAGTTTAATAGAGAAGTAGTGAAGTTACATATGGAAATCTTCTGTGGGGACACAGTTTCAATTTATAAAAGATTTTGACACAACAGACGGCAATGGCAGTTTATGCAATCTGTGGATACTCTAAGAGAACAATCAGTAGAGTGTTGTACAGAACAGAAAAGTTACTTGTTGTGACTATGTTGTCACCTGCATTATACACCGTATAATAAACATAAAATAAATAAAGAAGAGCGATATGATGCATACTTAAAATAATAGAAGCAAAGATTATTTTGCTTTTGAGCATTGTTGTCTGAAGATCCATTTGGCATTAAATTATTGGTGTTGAAAGTCTATAACAATCTAACTCTTTAGTGGACAGATCAACCAATATCCATTCTGCTGAAAATACTGAGGAGCATTTTAATTCTTTATAATTTGATGAGTTTAAACTAAATTTTGATTCAAATAAATGGTACAACTGCAACAAATATTTTCTGGTAATTTTCAAGGTGTATTGTTTATAATTCGATTTTCAAGATTATCTAAATAAAAATACTTACTATATAATAATAATGATATTTTTATTCAAGAATAATTAATGGATACAATAATATTTAGAAATGATTTCAATATAAATGGGTGTTAGATAATAACACTTCCTGAATAAAAACAAAAATATACCATAAATGGTTAGCTTACAAAGACCAGGGCCTGTGGTGAACTTACCTTAAAAAATATTGCATTTAGATCTAAATAAAACTCAATACATACAGTTCAATTTAGGTAAAAAATTTCAAAATATTGTTACACTCATCCTGTTAACCAATTGCTCTTTCCATCAGTTTATGGATATAATATCTACTTCTTTTTCTAATCTAATTTTTGTTTTAATTTGGAACTTTCTTAAATTAGAAGTATTTCTTAAGTTCAGAGGTATTTTGTTATACGTTCTTGGACCAATATACAAGTGACTGCGTTGACAAACCGTTATACTAAATCTACGTACAGTGAACTTTCACTAAACTGAGTACCTACTTCATGTTCTATGAAAACGTTTTTATTTATATTTTTCTTAGTAAAATTTAACACTGAAGCACTAAAAAGTTGATGCACATCCCATACATTAGAGTTGAAACAGCAGCTCCGTTGGAAATCTTATATATTTGCTATGTATAATCTTCAGTAGCCACTTCTGTTTTATTTCCAACTTCCTCATAACATTATTGTAAGCGCCTCCCCATACAATGACTCCGTATCTCAAGTGTGTCTGTACCAGCGCTCTATATACCACTATTGTATCCAGAACATGGGACAATTTTCTAAATTTTGCTAATAAGCATATAAGCTTACCAATCAATGTTCCAACTTGTGTTTGAACACATATTATATATATGTATATATAATATATTAAAATATAGTATAAAAAAACAATGAGAATTATATTATTTTTGTTATTATCTATCATTTGAAATAGTTATATATTTAAAAATTTGCATTTTCAGCTGTGGATTTTTTTAATCAGATAAATATGTTATATGGAACAATAACTGAATTCTGCTCGGAAGACAGTTGCCCAATAATGTCTGCAGGTCCAAAATATGAATACCACTGGGCTGATGGTCATACAGTCAAAAAACCGATCAAATGTTCGGCTCCTAAGTATATTGACTATTTGATGACTTGGGTACAAGATCAGTTAGACGATGAAACACTTTTTCCTTCAAAAATTGGTAAATACAATTTTTTTATCATCATACAAGATATGTGATATGCAATCTCAGTAAGGACAAAAATTTTTTGAACACTCATTATTTTTATTAGTATTGTTGCTACTGAGTAGCGTGCATCTCTAGCATTTCTGTCTTGTGAAATGTAAAGTGCTCCTTTCTTTTGTTTTATATTATTTGAAGTCACCGCTATTTTTATTAAAAGAAATCATTGACAAGCTCAGTGACGCGGTTAGAGCGAAAACAAAAAAGTTGTAATAGGTTTGAAAAATTGGAAAAAAATCTTTTTCAGTATTCTGTGTTGTGAAATGTAAAGTGCTCCTTTTTATTATTTTATATTATTTGTCACCGCTATTTTTATTATAAGAAATGATTGACAAGCTAAGTGACAAGATTAAAGCAAAAACAAAAAAGTGGTAATAGGTTTGAAAAATTGGAAAGAAATCTTTTTCAGTAGTAGAATTGAATCTAGACATCAACATTCTGCTGGGCAACTACTAAATAAACCAAAGGAATGTTACACATATACTTGTAATTGATTTTTTTTTAATTCAGGCCATTGGCTTGTAATCAATGTATGTTACCCAGCATATATCATTATTTAAATTACTTAAATAAATCAGGACATACACAAACACCCATGCCTTCATCGGGGCTCGAACCCCCGAGTTCTACCGCGCCATAGTGGGGTCTTAGCCTCCCGACTAAGCCACGGAGGTCGGCCATATATACTTGTTTATGTTTGAATACCTGCTTACTTCTTTTTTTATTTCCTCCAACTATAGAAGGAGACACAGATGAAAGAAAATAATGGATTTTAATAATAGTTAGATTTGGTTTCATATTGTGAGATGTAGTATCTGTAAACTTGTTTCTTTATTAAATATCTTTTCCTTTTTATCTTTATTGAAATATATAATATCCAGAGTTTTTCATGTGATTAGAGTAACTTAATCCCAATGCTCAGCATATCTTATATTACATCAGTTTATTTTTTTATCAATAAATAATTAGTTAACTAGTTTTAACTAATTAAATAATTAGTTTTGTATTAAGCTTTTTTTTACAGTCCAAAGAGATTGCCTTTCAAGTGTAAAAAAACTGTCTTGTGACCTATTTCATTGTTTTAAGTTATTTATTCATTTTAGGTGTTCCATTTCCAAAGAATTTTCTCTCTATTGCTAAGACGATTTTGAAAAGGTTGTTCAGAGTTTATGCACACATTTATCATCAACATTTCCGGGAAGTGGTCCAACTTGGAGAAGAGGCACATTTGAATACGTCTTTCAAGCACTTCATTTTTTTTGTCCAGGTAATATTTTTCATGCCTTATATATATATATATATATATATATATATATATATATATATATATATATATATATATATATATATATATATATATATATATATATATATATATATATATATATATATATATTTTCTTGAAATTGATTTATTGCCTGTTTAAGATATTTTATTTTGAAAGTTTTTAGCAATAACAGGCTTTTTTGATATGAAAAAGTTTATTTTTGTTGACGTTTCGTTGTTATATTACAACTTTGTCAAAACTAATGAATAATTGAATTTATGTACTATAGATATCAAATGTCAAACTTATTTTTTAGAAAAATCAAATTAGTTTTTTTGTATCTTCACTTATTGATTTTCATTATCAGAGGAATATTTCTGGCTTAGCATTCGCTTCGGAAGTTTTAGTCTTCTTCACCATGAGGAAACCTCTGAAAAACTCATGGTAAGCCAGGTGATTCTATAAGTGTGATTCATATTTACATATATACAATTACATATAGTTTTTTATATACTTATCCAGAATGTGTATATTGTTCGTTTATGTGTGTGAAATTGAATTGTAGCGAAACGTCAACAAAAATAAACTTTTTCATATCAAAAAAGCCTGTTATTGCTAAAAACTTTCAATATATATATATATATATATATATATATATATATATATATATATATATATATATATATATATATATATATTATATATATAAAAAGAAACTCACGATATAAATCTCCACTTGTAACAGCCGTTGACATATCGCACGTCCAGAATGGAAAAGGCACAACTCAAAAGGTGATGTTTTCAGGAAATCCTGTTTAAAGTTTCATATTTTCTTGAACTCATTATTTAGCATGCTTTGAACGTTTTTTTACGAATTTGTTATTTTTTATTTTGTTTCTTAATTACTCTAATAATTTAAATGTTTAATAATATCTGACCTTCTTTAATTCTTTTCAATTATACAATGATACTATCTCAAAAATGGCACTTTTTGAGTTGTGCCTTTTTCATTCTGGAATTTTTCTATTTATATAAATGTACTTGATTGAACCTTTTTGCAATATATATATATATATATATATATATATATATATATATATATATATATATATATATATATATATATATATATATATATGTATATATATGTAAAATTGTTGGGTTATCGGCAATTTGGGCTATTAAATTAATCCAAGACTAATCGTCAGTAATTCTATATTTCGAACTAAGGTTCAGTTCTTCTTCAGGAATGCTGGAATCGTATTACAAGATGTTAAGTAATTATAAATGATAGTGAAAAATACCTACATCTGACATAAGTGGTTAAACTGACAAAAAACAATACAGAAGTCACTCAATAATCGATTACAAATGCAGGAAGTTATTTTAAGAATAAGTATAGAACATAATGTTCTATGTCATAAGAAACGTCACTTTATTATATTTTTCATGTTTACATTATTATATATATATATATATATATATATATATATATATATATATATATATATATATATATATATATATATATATATATATATATATATATATATATATATATATATATATAATAAATTAAATACAAGAAAAAGATTTTTGTATCGCACTCGTAGATTATCAAAATATATTATAACTTTCTTTCAATAATTTTTTGACAAATTATTCAAAAGAACATTAAAGCAGAGCTGTGTGAAACATAAACAATGCCATGTCTCTATTATCCTTCTAGGGATAAATGTTAGAGAGTATTGAAAGCGGTGCCTATATTTATTGAAAGCGTAAGACAGTTACTTTTTCGTATTGCAAGGTACTCGTCAGTTACGCCACGTTCAACAAATGAAAGGCAACGACTTCAATCCTCACATACTCTCCTATTGATTGTAAGATAGAACTATAAAGTAAGTCGTATGCATATATAATGCATAGATTAAGTTACATTTCAAATCTTAGGAATCAATGAAAAGCACATGAATACATCTAACATCGAAAGTTTCACACGTCCTTATCAAATAAGATACTGCACTTTACAACTCCAAACTTGCGGTTGAAGAAACCTTCGTTGTCATTTCTCAAAACATGAAAGAAATTTACTACAAGAAAAAGAATTCTGTAGTTCTCGGGCTATATTATCGCACTTGTAGATATTGTATACTTGCGAGAAACGTGTTGTATTACTAATAGAATCTATGAACACAGAAAAATATTATGATTGCCGATAACAGAAGAGATGCCCAAAATCGCTCTGGGTTGTAAGGAAACAACGCATTATAGACTCGGTAATCTACAACCAGGCATACTCCAAGAGGAGGATCTTGTTTAAGGCATACATTGGTTACAAAAAGGCATTCGATTCCGTGTGTCATGATTGGTTGATTTCGGTGATGAAAATCTACAAAATTGACCCTTCTCTAAGTTCTTAGAGTATGCTATGTGTACGCAGAAGACCACAAGACACTTAATGCAGTCAACTGTAATATGTTGAAAGATGTCATATCATTAAAGATGGAAATATTTCAGGGGGACTGAGCTATGAGCCTCAGAAATTTCTGAGCTCTATTTGGTTTTGCTAGAAAATGAATCCTTTATCGCGAAGATTGAAGCCTACCAACAACTGATTTCCCTTTGAACCTAATAACACGGAAGCAATCAAAGTCAATCATCTATTATATATGGGCGACTTGAATATAATGACCAGCAACAATTGGATCAAATGCTTGCAAGTTACTATCAATTAGTAACGTTGCGGGAAAAACGACTTACTGTATATTTCTGTCTTATGATCGATAAGAGGATATTGAGGATTGAAGTCGTTGCCTTTCATTTGTCAACTGAGAAAACACATTGGGCAACTAATACAATACCAAGCAGGAACACGTAAGCTCGAGAGAATCATTCCATTCATAATAGCAACAAATGAAATTAATAATTGATGAGGCCGATACTTGATGTAAATCAGTAAATATAATAAAACAATTGTTAAACAAAGATTTACACATATATTAAATATATATTGTGTAAATCTTTGTTTAACAATTGTTGTATTAGATTCAGCTAAGTTCGAAGTACCTGTGGCGGAAGTATATTTTCTTTTGATAATTTTGTACATTGTAAATAAAGTAGTAGTAACCCTGTTTAATTCAAGATATCTTTGCAGAATTCGCAAATAATAGAACATAAAACGAATGTCACTAATAACTGAAAATTACTTCTTAGTTTCGAAGATTGATGAAATTCTCTTTTCTCTCAAAAAAAAAAATTATTACATTTACTTTAAAATATTTTTAGTTTATTTTACATATAACACTGTAGGTAAATAAACCATTCACTCAAGTTTTCAAAAATTAACAACAGGACATTAATGATAAATGAAAATTTTCTTCTTCATCTTGAAGTAGACATATGAATCACAGAGCCAATTAAACAATTAATAATGAATATAACTGTAATGCGTCGGGACTGCGCATGTTTGTAGGCATTAAAGTTAACATAGATTATTTCCAGATATAAATAATAAAACACATTACCTATAGACCTGCAAAAGATAAATGTTATAAATATTTTAAAATTTAAAACGAAGTATGTGAAAATAATGAAGATAACTTAGTTAATTTGTTAAATAAACTGATGATTCTCTCTTTACTCTTTGATGTATCGTAGAAGAGGTAATATGGTTCTATGACAATAGTAAACTCTCCGCTGATATTTTAAATACGAAATTTCTGGTATCAATACGGCACTTGCAAATGACTAGATGTACGGATAAAAAACAAAGTATATTGCTTTTGTTCCTCATTTATAGCAAAAATGTGTAATTACAAACTAACTTGCAAATTTATCAAATAACTATTTTGATTGAACAAAATCCGTGATCATCACTGGTTCTTGCGTTATATTTTTGTAATTTTTTTATTTTTCAGGAATTCAGCCTTATTGAAAGACGGGAATTGGCGCCTCTTCAAGAACTTATCGACAAATTGACGGCTAAAGAGACTCGATGAGTATTTGTAAGGAATCGAAATGATAACATTGCCTTGACCTCTATGCCCAGCATTTATTTTGCCTGTTATAATAGCGCCTTAACCTTCAAGACACTATAGAGGAGCAAACTTAAGCTTGGTTAATTGAATCGATTCTTACAGTATATACCAATTTTAGGACACATGTAGATTTCCGTAAAATATTTAAATGACTTGATTGAATCGCACTGGTTATTTGAAACATGGCAAAAATTCGAAAGGTTTTTCAGTGAACTATTCATTTTAAGCATATATTGTCCTTAGATGATTTGTCAGAACTTGAAATTATTGAAAAGTACACAACATTTATTGTTACGTTGATACTATCTCCTCCTTGAATGCAAGCATTTTCAATTTTCATATGCCAAACTCTCAATTAACATTATTTAATTACCGTTTTTATTCAATCAACTATATGATATTGAAGAAGGTTTATATTTTTATTGGTTTATATTTACAATATAGGTTTATATTTTAAAAGTTTTGCACAAAAACGACTTGAAATATATTGAATATGAAATAAAGCAGTACTTTTATGTTTGAGAATGGAGCAGGTTGTTGCAATCTAGCAATTCAGCAATCTTTTTGATACTATTAAAAAAATCACTTAACTACAAAGTAAAACTATGAGGAAAAAACATGTTGGTGATGCCTTTTTGTATCTTTAACTACTATACAATTCTGGTTGCCAGTGGTACATAGTCCAGAAACACACCTAGTATGCTTTGTGCCCTAGTACTGTATGTACACCTTATAATTTTTCATTAATAATTTCATTATCATTAGATATGTGAAATATCGTCAAAGGACAAAATGTTCAAACAACCTACAAATCTTGAATTTTAACCGCTTTGTTCAAAACATTACACTACAAAAAACATGAATAAATGACATATCAGTTTTAAAACAGAAAATAATATTGAATTAAAATTTTAAGTGTCAACTAACTTCCTCTATCATTTCAAAATTATCGTCAATTCAAAGGATTTTAAGTTTAGCGCAGTATTTTCTTACCGTTATTGATTATCTTAATTGTTTACAAGATATATATATATATATATATATATATATATATATATATATATATATATATATATATATATATATATATATATATATATACATACCAATATTAAATTATATATCCATCAATAGAGTGAAATATATTTCAAACAATCATGAGTTTTTAAAATTAATGCAAACTACTCGTATCTGTTGATTCATTTAAACTGAAATAAGTTGTTCAGTTTGTGAACAGTTTGTGAAGTGTTACAATTGAAACTGGATTGTTACTGACATTAGTTTTTCAATTTGATGAATCAGAATTTATCAAACATTTGTTTTTTTCTGTATTTTATTGTTCTTGTTTGGGAAGTTTTGAAGTTATTGCTTTCATAATATTTTGTACATAATAGTTCTTGTTTTGGGTCATTGTGTCTGGGCCCCCTTGGAAGTTCTCCAGTTGAATTCGTCGTATTATATTGCTGAAAATTTGAATATAATATTTCGAAATCGACATATAAAAAAAGACTTGGATAAGAAAAAAGCATCATTACATATGTAGAATATAATAATTTTATTTGACTACAGGTTATGTCATGAGAGTAACAGTTCCGATCTTTCAACACCTGATAATGGGTTATGTGTCAGTGTCATAAGAAAAAAGATATAATTTTTGAACAAAATTTAACCGTTTCAAATAGTTTACTCAAAGTATGTTCTACCAAGTATTGATGAAGAATGTAAATAAACATCTTAATATGAAACTAATTTGATGACAATCTGTTTCATTTATCACTATCAGTGCTTATTGTAGATCCAACTGTGATTTAAAGATTTTTTGTCAGGAACTGTTTTACCTTCATACATCCTGAAAGTTGAAGTTTATATTTTTATAAGGAAATCTGCATGGTTCCAATATATGTGGATAATAATTGTTGATCTATTTATAATAGAATTTTTTAGTTCTTATTTATTTCACTAATGTGTTCTTTATATGTTTTTTATAGTTTGCAAGTTATTTACCAGTATACAGGGTTCCTTCAAAATCATTGTATACTATAAACGTATACAAATTATTTGACTAAAATTTATATTATATTTAAGTGTTCCATAGTATAATAGTTTTTTTTATTGATTCAACACTACGCTTGCTTTTTTATATTATTTATTAGAAAGATGAAAAGCATATTTTTACATCTCGATATTCATATTGTAATATCTTATTTTTTGTCTCAAGAAATATTATATAGCTAATTTAGTAATTGTGCTGTTATATGTAAATCCTGTTAGGGTTATTTTGATAAGCACTGTGCAATTTGTACATAATATTAAATTTCATGAAATATAACGGAGTTTTTTAATGGATATGCCTCATTCTTTCAAGAATTATTACTACTTCATAAAAATTAGATGAAAATGTAACCTTCCTCATATTAAAGAAACGTAATTATAAAGTGTTTCGAAATCGCCCAACTGATTTTTAAAGAACGCGTTGTCAGTTACTGCGATTTTAAGTAGTGACCATGATCACTGTTTTGATTCCTATGGATAAAATGAATCATGTTCTTATCTTTAGGATATTGTTAACCGAATATATAATTATAATTCACATTAAAATATATTTATTATAATGTTTTCTTTAATCCACATCATTCTAACTTGATTTTTGAAGCACTGTTCTCTAATTTTTATATATTTTAATAGTTCATTAAAAATATCTGGAAATACCATCAAGTATATATTTGATCTCTACAAGCTGAAAAAACACCGGATAATGAAGGATTCAAGTTGGAGAATGATTCTGATTATTGCAAAATGTTATTTGCAACATGAAAGGAAGTATAAAAAGTGAAAATATATTCACATAATTCAAACAATAATATATTTGAAATTAATATTTGTAAATTCAATAATATTTACAGTACACGTATCAACATTTGCCTTGTATCAAATATCCTAAAAGGCAGTTGTAAACAAATTTGAAACGAAGTTATTGAACCCTCCGTCAAACGCGACATCTCATTGCGTAGTTTTTAGTTTCTTCGCCCTTCATCATTAACCGTTCACAGTCATGTTTGTGGTGAAATAAAGTGAATATTTAGATTATGGGAGCATATTTAATCTCGCAGATTCATTGAAAACAAGCATTATGATTAATTTGGTAGATTTATTGCGTTTATTCATGGTTATAATTTTGCCTCTTATGGCACAACACTCAAAACAGACAAGTGATACAAAAGATGCCTATGTTATTACTATATTATATTACTGCAGATGTTTGTGGAGTCCAATAATGGTAAAGTTCAAGACAAGTCTTCAAATTATATTATCACCATTTTAGTAATGAAAATCCCTGGTTGATTGCATCTTTGATACAGTGTCAATATCTTCTTGAGAGTTTTGTTTGAAATATTTCGCGATTAAGAGTCTCAGTACTTACTAGTGTGAATGATTTGTGAATCTTGAATATATATATATATATATATATATATATATATATATATATATATATATATATATATATATATATATATATATATATATATATATATATATATATGAAAATGAACACTAGAACATTCATTTGAAAAATTGAAATTAATCAAGAGAATGTTATAGTAGAGCTAGATATGTGAACGTGTACGATGTGATGTCTCCATTATCCTTTAAGGGATAAATGTTAGAGAAATATTGAAATCGATGCCATACCTGATGGAAGTGCGAGACATATATGTTTCGTTCTGCTAGGAACTCGTCAGTCGCACCACGTCCATCGAAGTGAGGCAACGATTTCAACCTCCAAGCATCTTCTTGTGACTTCAAGCGGAAGATCGTAGAGTAATGAATACTCTGCAATTCCATCTATAGAAATCAGTAGAAAACACCTCTCTCGATTACAGACACACCAAGCATCGAAATTTCACATATCTTCTGTACCCGTAGGTATCTACTAAATTGCAATGTCTATTTGACAAATATCATCGAACGATGTTTTTAAATGTCAATAGGTTGCGTAGTAGTACGCTCGCGTTTATTCCCGTATTTCAATTTTTCAAATGAATGTTCTAGTGTTCATTTTCTTAAATATTTCATTCAGTGCCATAAGCACAAAAAAATTCCATTTCCTTAAAAATATCGCCGAACAGGCCCCTGAAATACGGGAAAAACTAAGTAGTTTTTCGATTTTCACTATAATTAAATCAAAACATGACAATACCGTTTCGCCAACACAGTGGCTTCATCAGATGATGATAAACTGAGCTATTACATTGTGGACTGCGTATATTTAACACCAAAGATGCGTTGC
Organism: Henosepilachna vigintioctopunctata; assembly: GCA_030704895.1. Lineage (NCBI taxonomy): Eukaryota > Metazoa > Arthropoda > Insecta > Coleoptera > Coccinellidae > Henosepilachna > Henosepilachna vigintioctopunctata. The sequence continues at coordinate 334,400 of JARQZJ010000106.1, read as the reverse complement.
AAAAACTAAAACCGATTCTACGTATGCAACACATCTTTTAGAAGAGAACCATGTCTTCGACAACAACTTTAAAATATTGCATACAGAGCGAAAAGGTTATAAACTAACCTTGTTAGAGGCCATGGAAATCAATAAGAGGAAGAAATAGAACAGTTTATTGAATGATCAAGTTTTAATCAATAATTCTCCGTTATTAAATTTATTCCAGTAAGAATGCAATCGAAGAAATGTATTCTATGGTTATCCCGCACAATTCAGAAGAAATATGTTCTATAGTCATCTCCCTGTAAAAGAAGAACAGTATTCTATGGTCATTCCCACCCCACGCAATTCAGGATAAATATACGAAGTCCACAATGTAATAGCTCAGTTTATCATCATCTGATGAAGCTACTGTGTTGGCGAAACTATTTTAAGTTTAGTGAAACGAGTTTAGTTTTAACGAATTTAAATGAGTTCAATTATAGTGAAAATCAAAAAACTACTTTGCATTATTTAGATTAAAGAAATATAAGAATAACAAAGCTCTAAAGGGCCTACAAGTTAACTTGGGCTTACTAAACAAAAAGTGCATTTCGAGAGGCGCAAAATTGAGGCATTATAACACAACGATTCTTCCAGAAGCAATCTACGCATCTGAAACAATGGCTATTGACGGTCATTCAAGAATGAATCAAAGAAATAGAAAAACAAGACCTCAGAATGAACTTTATCAAAAGACAAATACGATAACGGAAGAAATCAGAAAACAACGAGCAAAGTTCTATGCACATTTCTACATAATGAAACAGTCCAGAATACCGAAGAAACTACTCGATATAATTATGAAGAGTAAATACGGAATAGAGTAAAAGAGATCCAGATCAATATAAAAAATCTCGAAGATCGCATGAGTGATGCTTTAAAATCGCACATAAAATGGACAGATGAACGGAAGAAGGAGAATTCTGCAAGGCAAAAAAGATGATGCAAAAGTCCTAATTGCGAATTCAAGTTCAATCGCTCTCCTCATGAGGAACAATCGTAATGATAATAATAAATATCTTTATTTGGGAATATGTCGACATATAATGAAAGAGTGTCACACAATTGTTCCGATAATTCAGAATATTTGCCAAGTTTTTAAAATGAAACATAATGTTAATTCTTTCAATTCGTGGTTACATTTTGCTAAAGAAAATACTCGGATAATGAGTATGGTTCAAGTTGGATTAGCATTTTCTTTATCTTCCTTTTAAATCTAGTAAGATTGAAAATTATTTTTATTTTTGATGGTAATCTATTATAAACTCTGATGCAGTTGTAGGATGGTAGCTTTTCTCTCAAGCTCAACCTGTGTCTTGGATAGTGTACAAAGTTCTTGTTGGATACTTATGAGATGTTGTGTGTTCCAACATTCTATATCTGTTTTTGAAGAGAAACATTAAGCATTCATACAGATAGATTTTGTCTTAATATTCCCCTACACAATCCTAGAAATTTCAATCCAAACGTTTCTTACAACCCTTTTTTGTATAACAAGTACATCACTAACGTTTGCGCTCGCTTATTCCCCCGAATATAATTCCATATCTTAAAAGAGATTCAAAAATTGCAAAATACGCGTTTTTTATACAATCCTGACTTACATAATTTTTATTAAAATGATCAGGTCATAATGACCTGAACATTTCAAAAATTCATCAATACGAATACCCAAAAATTTGGTTGATTCTTCTAATTAGACTGTACCACAGCCTAACTACTTACAAGCCATGAACATAGACTGGGCAACGCCGCATCAGCTTATTCCGGTAGACCGATCGATCTTCGAACATCGGTCTACTGCAATTTATAATTGAATTTTCAGAAAACTTTTCAGCGAAAAGGTACTTTGTATAAAAAAATAGTTTCAACAAAAATTGTAGATCATACAATTATCTATAGAAATTAATAATACACTTTTTTTTTCTAAAAGAGGAACTATGTCTGAGTTGTAGCAATTCAAAAGTTGTATTTATAGTATGTACACTAACAAGTTCACTTTATCAATTAGAAGAGACAATATGTTATAAATTTAATTATTTTTCATTCTCAGGTGGGAGTAAGTTAATGCATCTGTCAGTTCCTTTAAACCTTTATTGACATGTGTACAGTAATATGGATGGTTGAATGATTCTGATATCATATTTGTAACGAACAAGCAAATTTTCTAGTTGAGACCATCTGGTTAATTCCAATTGTAAAATCCATTTTAAATTATTAGAAGACAATTTATTTTTATTCATAAAATCATTTACATGCATATCTGAATCTAATAAAATCTGATAAATTATTTGCATAATGTTTATTTGTGAATATTCAGTTACGTTTGATGGAAAATATAGAGTTAAAAAAAAATGCTGTTATTTTCAAAAAAAATTATATTCCACGATTTACATATTTAAATCTTCTTTTATAATTGGATGTTAAATCAACAAAATTACAAATTGTATCTGAGTTTTCAAAGGCTTCATTCAATTTCTCACAACGTTCCTTCAATGCTATGGTTCTTTCAGCTGGATCTTTTCTTTGAGCGTGGAGTGTTTTTGATACGTAGGGGTAAATTTGAAAAAATACTTGGCACTGCATTTGAATTGAGTTTAACTTGAGCAGATATTGCCTCGTTGATCCATCTGGCAAACGATGAATACCTTCTCTAATAAGTGCACCCTCTGGAAAATGTTTGGCACAAACTACAGAATATTTTGTGGGTTCCTCATGTCCTGGATTATTTTTTAGCCATTGATTCATTAGATTTTCATTCTATGTAAAACGAAATACAGAAACAGGGATTCGCCGGACTCGAGATAAGTTGTGTAGTTTGATTTGCTTCCAGGCATACGGCAATGACTTGGCATGTTAATTTTTGAGCTAATATCAAGAACAAGATCTATAAGAGATTAGTTCTAAATAACTATAAAATCTAACAAAGGGTAAGTAACTTTAATACTCACAAAAAAGGAACAATTCTTGCAAATAATCCTTTTGTTAATATCTGAACTACTCAGTCAAAACATCAATAATAGGTAGCTATTTACATACAATTTTCAAAGGTATTCCTTAGTCTATTGCTGAAAAAAACACAGTAGCACTTTCTACACACTATACATCACATAATAGCACAACAACTAGAACGCGGATTTTTGTTTTTACACAATTATGAGATGCAAAAAGTTAGGTATTATTTCTACCTCTCCTGGTATAACTAAACAAAAACACAACAGATATTCCTGTTTATATAAGACACTTGCAGAAAATTTCTTTTGTTTGTTCTTCACAATTTCAAACAATAGCACTTTTCACAACTTATTTTTGGGTTTGAATGTTATTTCTCTCGTTAAATAGCGATTTATTCAGCAGCGATGACAAGAAACCATTACAGCATCATTATTTGTGGATCTTGTTTGGATGTTGCCAGATTTCCTAGTTCATGGCTTGTAAGTAGAATTAGGCTGTGGCACGGCCACCTTTAATACAGGCCGTAAAGAGCTTAGTCCCTCGGTGTTGCCAAATTGTGTTCAGTGGTATACTATCCTAGTCGGATGTTCCAAGCTTTCGAGCATTATTTCAACTCTTTTTGTATATTGCGAACGAACAAGAAATATTATTAGTATTTATAACATATAGAATATTATATTGGGTATTGTGAGAACATATTTCTGTAACAGAAAAATGTAAAACATTTATTATTGCAAGAAAACAACGATGTTTTCGATAAAGCCCCACTGCGTAAAAAATACTTCTATTAGTCAGTGGGATTTATTTACATGAAAAGTTGCCTAACCAAATTTATTAAAGTATTTGAGAGAAATAGGAAATATTGAAGATATCTTTTTGTCGGACAATTGAAGTAATTCCGCATTAAATCTTAAGCACAAGGAGAAAGAGTATAACATGAATGACATAATTATTGTATCAGTCAAGTATCGTTTTTTCTTTGGAAGTAATAATTTTATTTGATCAATTAAAATTCGAAGGTTATTTAAACAAGTAGCCCTGTTTCCTGAAAAATCTTCAAGTAAATTACAACTAATTTTAATCGATGCCTCATTTAAATAACAGAAACTTTTCTCGATTAAATATGTGAAAGATTGATCCACACTGTCTGGAATATCTTTGTATCTTATCAACAAATTTTCTATTTGAGACCACCTGTCCAATTTGAAGTCAATAGGCAAAATCCAACTTAAATCAGTGTACAACCACTTTTTTCCTTTCAAAAATACTGTTACTAACATGTCTTCATTCACTGTAATTTGGTTACTCATGGTAATAATTTCTTCACTTAAATTTAGAAAATAAAAATGGATTTTCTTGTTAATTGAACCCATTTTAACATTGCAACAATCAGGAATATTTATTTTACTGGAGTAATGCAGAATTAAATCTTGAAAATTGGCAATTATATCTGACTTTTCAAACATGTAATTCAAATTCTCATTGCGAGCTAAATAATTTGTCCGCCTTTCCTCTCGGCTTTTCCTAGGTAAGGGCATAATTTTTGACAAATAATGCGGTAAATTTGGAAAAATTGAAGGAACCGCGTGAGGGACTAATCTTGTTCTTGTAGGTATGCTTACAATTCCACTAGCTGAAACGAATTTCTCTTCCCTGATGATATCAGTTTCACGAAAATACAAGGCACAAACAACTGAATATTTTGTTGGATCCCAATTATCTCGTGGTATAGATTTCATCCATTTACTTTTTGAAAATTTATTTTTAGGGAAACTGAAAGTCGATACTAGTTGCCCACCCGCCTGCAGAGTGCTGTTATAATTTGATTTACAACCAGGAATGCAACAAGTTTTCGTCATTTTAAGAAAATATACTTATTAGGAACTCACCTATTAAAAGCTTGAAACTTACTGAATCATCTACGGAATACACTATCCTCTACACTATATTTAACAAAAAAATTATTTGTAAGTAATCCGTACTCAAAACACAACACAAATTCGATTCGATTAAATCGGTACACACAAAACACTTCGTTTTTATAATTTGATGTTATGTTATCCACAAACTAACAACACTAGCACCTAAATAACACTATAGAAAATTGATGAATAGAGGATTAGAACTGAAATCGTAAAATATTCAACTTCAAATTACGAAAGTCTTGAACAACACAAAATTGATTTCGTTTCACTGAAATTTGTAAACAAACTAAACACTTTGTTTTTTAGTGTTTGATATTGAGATTTCAACAAATTATCAACATCAACACTTGTAATACACTGTACACTATTGAAAAATATAGAATTTATTCCAAAAGCACAAATTATTTAACTTCAAACTGCGAAAGTTTTGGGAAGCGTCCTGTTTGCATTAGTATACTAGCTCAACTAATGGCGGGATTGTTAGCCAACCCTCTGACATATGTGAGATATTCATTTCATGGCCTGTATTAAAGATGGCCGTGGCTGTGGTTCTACATACCACAGAACATAGCTACATACAAATTAATTATCCAAAAATAAGATTCTATTACATTGAACAAAACACAGATTGTCACAGAAAGAGAGTGGGTAAATAATTTATTGTAAACAAAAAAGTTTTCAAAGGTCAAGTCTCATGAGAAAATTTTATTAAGTGTTTTCTCATTTTTTGCGATAGTGCGAGTAACTTTTAAAAAATCGGAAGACCGCGCGAATTCATTTTTACCAACGCAACTGACGACGATCGATCGTGAAACAGGTATACTTGCGAGCAGTAAGGTCCAACTCGCCTAATGAGTTGTTAGTTTGTTACAATTGAAGGTACAATATGGCTGCGTATTTTGATCCGAGCGGTGTGACGTAGTATTGTGTTTTATTGTTGATTCTCATATTTTGTATGTTGTTTTTGTTTTATTTTGCAATAATAATAATAATAAGTTTATTTCCTCCAGTGTACAAAGCAAAAGAAAATTTTTTCTATACAAAGCAAAAAAAAAACACATAACTCTCGCAACTTAAAAGAGAAATAAAACTTTATAACATACATAAAGTATACCCATAAAGCCATAGCTGTCAATGGGAAAAAATTTTGAATTAAAATAACAAAATTCAGCAGAAAAACTGAGAAAAAAAGAAAAACAAACTTCAACAAACCCTTAAAAAAGAAACAAGCTCATTTTCGAACTTTCAGTACTATCAAGAATTCACAAAGAAAAAAAATCAGCCAAAATGGATGCACCTTCTGCAAAAAGAATACCCTGGGTCTTCTTTTGAAACATTGGACTGAATGTGCGCTTAACACTCGTAAAGGCAAAAGATTGATAAATCTAGGTCCCAGAAAGGCCAGACACCTCTGTCCAATGGTCTTTCTAGGCGAAGAGGTTTTTATCTTCGATGACTCGATGCTTCTGGTGTCATATCCGTGATATAATTTGTTGTGGGCTAAGAACTCCTCGTCTTTGTAGAAATATATAACCGCTTCGAGAAAATACAACCTCCTAAGATCCCACACTTGTGCTTCTTCAAATAACAGCTCGCTAGGGCAAGTGCGTTATTTTTGAACAATATTTTTAAAATCGTCTTTTGAAGAATTTGCAATCTTCTTAATCTTCGGATTGATTCTATCAATCCGAAGTAAAAATTTTTAGAGATGATGCAAATCTAACACTTTACTGAGATACTTACATCTTCCCAGAATGGAACGCAAAGTTTTTATGACTGACGAAACGTGTTGGTCCCACTTGAGATGAGAGTCCAGAGTTACGCCAAGATAATTGATCTTCAGAACTTGTTTTAAAGATATAACTTTTTCATAGTTGGTGATAGTGTACTATATATAGGAAGATGATTCACATAACTTGAAACTGGCAAGTAAAAGGTCTTTTCAAAATTAATTGTCAATAATTTGTGGTTAAACCAATCAAAAATCTCGTTTAAATCTACTTCAATGGATTGTTCCAGATATTTTCCCAGTCATGTAATGTGTAGAAAATGACCGTATCATCAGCATAACTTATAATCTCACCTGCTGTATCCAGGTTAAGTAAACCATTTATATAAACAATGAACAAAAGTGGACCAAGTATATTTCCCTCAGGCACTCCACAAACAACCTCTCTAGATGAACTGATAAAATCATCTATCAGTACACATTGTTTTCTTTGATTCAAATAAGAAGTAAAAGAGCAAGTGGAGTATACCATAATCTCGCGAAGCCCCCAACAGATACGAGTAATCCACAGGGGTGAAAGCCTTCGCAAGATCGAGGAAAACAGCCAGGACATCTCTCATCAAGTGCCTTATACATCTTGGACACAATGTCCACTAAAGCGTCATTTGTAGATTTATTGGCCCATATTGTCTCTCAGATATAACAGTTTGTGGGCCCCAAAAATATGGATTCACCAACTATACGTTTCTTGCCCGGAAGTCGTGGGCTGCGGGTTTTGATCTGTTTGGATAGAACAGGTGCTACATCCGAAAAATACCTATTGAAACTTTCCGCAATATCCTTCTTACTGTGAATAATTGTGCTATCATCTTGACGTATTTCTTTAATTTCTTTGTTTCCTAACTTTGAATTCGTGATTTTATTTACAATCTTCCATAGATCTTTAGAATTGGTTGTATTTGGCGTAATTAAACTTTTATAATATTGAATTTTGGTTTTTTTTATTAAATCTTGCAATAAACTTCTATAATTCAGGAATTGCTCTCTATCAACTGCATTTTGTCTATTTCTCTGATACCGCTTATAAAGTTTGTCTCTAGTAATAATTGACTTAATGATACCTTCCTTGAGTTATCCATACGTTTCTTCCAATATTTCTATTTTTTAATACAGAAACTGTAGTATTTGCCAAAATCTGTTCATTAATAACATTTAGAAATTTAGTTGTTGCATCCTGCCCTGCCTTACTATTATAAACTAAGTTCCAGTCATACGAAGCTAGATTTGATTTCAAACTTGCATAATTAATTTTCTTACGTAAAGAAGTTTTCAGAGGCATTTTCTCAAGTTCAAGAAATATATTAGAGTTTAGAATTGTTGCCCTATGATCTGTTATCAAGCTGTCTAAAATAAATCCTTGGTATTGGTCAAAATTTGTATTATTGTGTTTAACAAAAATGTGATCTATGCACGAATACGTCGAGTCTTGGATTCTTGTATGACTATTTATAACCGAAACAAAATTGAATTCGCCATCGTATTTAGGTATTCATCTGCACTATTATTTTTATAATTATTTTCGGAAATGTCGATATTTATATCTCCTACAATCACCTCTAAATCATATTTATTTTGAGATGCCGACAGATATGCGCGTAAGTTTTCCACAAAATCGGATTCATTTAACGACGGTGACCTATACAGAGATAAAATTTTTATATTTACATTATCTTTTTTTATAAACAATTCAATAGCTTTAATTTTATCCAAATATACAATGTTGTAAGTGTATTTGTAGGTTTCCTCAACATACACTATTGTACCATCACATTTATTTAAATCCCCAAAATTAAATAAAAAGACATCCTTCTATTTTAAACAAATCCAAATCCATATCATTTCTAGTCTCTGTTAGAACTATACAGTCAAAAGGACTGTTTAATTCCTGCAATAACACTTCTTATTATTAACTAAAATTCTTACTAACGCTTCTTATATTCTGAAGGAATAATTTAAAACTTTTTGAATTTTTTTGAAGTTCAACATTATAACTGCGATATATTCTCCAACTCTATCGTCTGGAGTGGTACATGATTATAATTCCTGATAAACTGATCCATGAAAAATAAACAAAACTATTTCAAATTTTCACTTGAACTTACTATTGAAGCTCCTGCATCATCAGCTCTACCTGGTTCTCCGAGAAAATATTTTTTGCCTCTGTTTTATCGGACTTTCTAAGCAAAAATCTGTCCATTTTTATATCAAACGAACTTGTATCCATTCCTCTTCAGTTCTCTTGCTTTATGGTACAACCTTCTGATATTCTCTGGTAGATCTTCATTGATATATATATATATATATATATATATATATATATATATATATATATATATATATATATATATATATATATATATATATCCTTTTTTACTGCCTATTTTACATTCCTCTAGAGTAATCCTTTTTTCCTTCCTTTTTTGAATTACTTGATCCTTAATGTCAGTGTCCTTAAATTTAACCAGTAATTGCGTTTTTCCATTTCTGCCTGACAAAATTTTACAATCAAATTGGTCTTCTTGTACCAGAACTTCAAGTTTCTCACAAATTTTAAAAATCTCCCTTGTCGATTCTTGAATGCTATTATTCTCTAAACCGATAATAACCACATTATTTCTTTTTACCAAACATTCTTCCCTATTGATAGTGTTTCTCATTCTGGACATTTCCTTCTCCAACTCTGCTAATCTTGCCTGTAATCTGACATTGTCTTTCTTAAGCTCTTTGTTCTCCATCTTGATTCCCTTTATATCACTTTGCAACTCGGAGAGTAGACCACCATTGAATATCAGCGATTCTTCGAATTTAGTATTCATCTGTTTTAATAGGACCATGACAGCTCCCAAGTTCGGTTCATCATCACTGCTCCCCTTCACAAATTTCAATTTTAGGGACACATCTTCCGCCTCTTCATCTTGATCCCGGTCTGCACAAGACCTACATCTCCATTTCTCCTTTGTTAAACTTTTGTCATATTCAGAAAATTCCTGGTTTTTTCTGTGAAACCATCTGTCACAAGTCCAAAACACTTAATGGAGTACTCGGACTTTTTAATAGATTCCGAGCATCCCTTACAGGTATGCTTTCTCTGTGTCATTCGGGAACTTATCGAAATGTCGAAATACTTCGCCTCAACAATTAAATTGTGTAATTTAACTGATTGAACTCAATAATTTAATTGTGTATCACACTGTGTAATATCACAACTATCGCATTTAAAAATTATGTATTTATCGCCTTCCAATGAGCATTCCGTACACTTCACTTTATCATTTACGAGGACCAACCCAGTATTTGTTCCGCCACTGTCTCGATCACTCAACGTTTATGGAATCTAACCATGTGTCATTTGCAACACAGATCTGGTTTATTTACAGTTTTTATAATTCTTACGTTTGCGATTTTCACTCAACAATTAGTCTAATTTTCAGTTTCACATAACTTTTTGTGGAAATATTAAGCGCATTAGTTTCTAAGCTACATTTTGATATTAGTTTCTCAAAGTTTTTCACTTATAAACCATAGATATTCAACTTTCACGCAGAAAAAAATTAACACAACCTCGCACCTTCATTTGATATAAACATAAATCAAATGAAATACAAACTGTTTTTGCTAATTTGTTTTTTGAATTAGAAACAATATGAACCTGAACTGAAGGATCACGATCGTGGCCCTTCGGTCGTAACCCTATAAATTGATTTTAAGGTAGTGTTTTGTTTGTTGGTTGAAAGTTGGTATTGTAGCTAAGTATTTGTGTTTTTGTTTTAGTGCTTCCTATATCTGATAACCGTATCTTGGAACTCCTTGGAGATGGAACCGAGTCAGACATTGAAGAATTCCACGACGAAGAAGATTCAGAAACAGAGCCCTTTGTTCTCGCTGAGTAGGTGGGCCAGGAGGAATGTTCTGAAGCTTCAAGCGTTGAAATAGAACCTGAAAGTATGAGCCAGGTAACATCCCTAGATAGGGGGCGCTCTCATAGTACTACTTCGCGGCAAATTCGAAACATATGTAGGTCTCGTGGTACTACTTCGCAGCGAGTACAATCACGCAGAGGTCGTTCTCGTACTACGGCGACTCAGCGAAATCTGCGACAACGTGACCTGGAGACACCTGGAAGAATATTCCTTTTACCGATAAACCGCATGAATATATTGTAACCTTATCAAAAAACACAGTTCGTACATCATCCGAATATTTTCACGATTATTTAGATGAAGGTTTCTTCGGGAGTACTGCTCGGTGTACAAATTTATATCACATGCGAAAGACTGGCCAAGAACTCGAAACTACAAAAGCGGAAATAGCAAAAGTATTTGGTGTGCATATTCTCATGGGATATGTGTAGCATCCACAAATGCCGATGTACTGGTGAGCTAATATGAGGATTGGACTTATTGCCGACAAAATCGTTCGCGACCGATTTCTTACTTTGCGCAATGCCCTTCATGTAGTTGATCACGATCAGTCAACTCAAACCGAGAGTAACAATCCACTTTGGATTGTAACAACCAATTATCTAACGGGTTCAAGATGCCTGCAGCAGGCAAGAAACAGTTCCATCCTATTATTCAATAGATGAGCAGATGATACCTTTTACTGGTCGATGTTTTATGCGTCAAATCGTTAAAATAAACCACGGCCAGTTGGTTTCAAGAATTTTGTTTTAACTACCAGCGAAGGTCTGATGGTCGATTTCAAGAGGCGCTAACACAATGTTTGCTAACATGTCTTTAGGAATGTGACCTTCCGTAATACTCCATTTGACAAGAAGTGTTCCTCTACTATCATGTTTAATCGCATCCAAACAGCGTCGCTTGCAAACTCAAACAAGATTCTGCTATAACTCGCGGTGAAAGTCAGCACTGTACCAGCACAGAACATACCACATAATAATATTTATATATAATTAAATGAATACTCCCGCTCGATAATTACTTCCGCCTACTCTGAACGTCAAATCGACCATATTTGTTTTCATATCCAATGCACCGAGTTTGCATTTCTATTAAGATATGTTCTGTGTGTACCAGCGATTTAACCGTCATTGTCAAATGGAGAGACGAGTCTGTGATCATCTGTGAGCATGTAGCTGGACAGGATCTTCGTCGGGTATAATAGTCAAACCGTGGGATAAAAAAAAGAGGTTACATTGATGTACTGGCTCCTAAAATTATCCAACAGTACAACCAACACATTGGAGGTGTTGACATTCTCGACCAGCAAATGGAATATTACCGTACCTTCATTAAAACACAAAAATTGCCTTTAAAAGTTATTATACACTTTTTGGATTTGGCTTCAGTCAATTCTTGGAGACTATACAAAAATGATTGTGTAGCAAATGCTTACCCAAGAAAGGATATTCTGACATTACTGGTTTTTCGTTTTAGTGTTGCTGACACTTTAACCAACTTTCAGAAAAAGATCGTCGCTATGACTGAGCTCTCGATTCTTAAAACGTACCACCTCCTATCAATAGGCAGTACAGACCAATACGCCCATCACAGGGCAAAATATATGACGGATATGATCACATAGCTGTGACATAAAGGCGCCAAGATCTTGCATGATGGAAGAATGTCATAGCCGATGAAAGGTTCCAAGTGTGGCGTTTACCTGCGTATTTCTCGAAACCAAAACTATTTTCTTATCGTATCACCTGAAACCTTAATATTTATTTATAAAATGTTAAAATTTTTGTAGTTTTCTATTTATATTTTCTCTTTATATTTTAAGATAATTTGTGCTCTCTTTTTTGTTCCTAAAAGTTAAAATAGTTTTAAGTTAGTCAGAGGTTGACTTTTTTAATTTTTGCCTTTGTAAGATAATTAGAAGATTCAATTTATTGTTAAATGTTCAAGCTTGATTAATGAAAAGATAATTCCAATAAATGAATAATGATTTTTACTTATCCACCAGTTTTTTTTTTAGAAAAACAAAATTAAAAAGATAACACTCTCTATTGTTAGACTTGCAGATTGTACCTGAGTGTCACGATCGTGGGGGCAACTTTTCAGGAAAACTGAATCATTTAGATTTTTTTGCATTTTTTATAGCTTCTTTTTACTCCTAAAAATGCATTTAATCATTTTTCTTAAATATAAGCATCATTTTTTGTTCAGGTGTAAAAGGTTATCTATTTTGTTTTTTGAAGGAAACGTTTTCAAGCCAAATTTAATTAAATTAACTCATTCATGTAAATATTACGTCATTTTATTTGAAAACTACTATTACTCATTGGCGATAGGATTTGCTTGAAAGGCAGACTTTTGAAAAAAATCTGTTCAAAAAGAATGTAGTGTTAAATTCTGTGAGTAAACATTTGAAGAAACTTATAAACTTGCAGATTGCCTAACATATACATTTTGTTAATTTTTATGTCATTAAAATTGAGATCTACAATTCACATAAACCAAATACCTATATTATACTATTTTAATAACACCATGTTATTTGAGACAATCAAGTGGTATCACTAAATTAGTATCAAATTCTTAAAACCGTCATAAGTGCCCATCCCTTTTTACACAAGGCACCCAGAAGGAATGGGTGGGAGGGAAAGAACTACATAATATGTAATGTAAAAGAGATTATACTTTATATATATATATATATATATATATATATATATATATATATATATATATATAAATACAAATATAGTTTCTTCTTACACTTAATTGTTGTTCAATTGTCATAAATTATATGCAATAAATTTATAAAAAAAATTTTTATTCTGGCTAAATATGCATTAAACACATTATTGAAAATGAAATGTTTTTATTCACACATAAAATTTTGTCTAGACATTGAAGTGCTAAGTTAATTTGCTTTTTAATGTCAAGTTCCACTGTATCAAAATTTCTTAGGCTTTTTTGTTTCAGTATTCTTAAACTTGCACAACTTGCTTATTTCAACGGAAGTGTAAATAATATTGAGAGTAATGTTCGAATATTTCTTGATGTTTATTATTGAAGATTTTCATGAACATTATCACACAATATACAAGATTACAACACAACATATGCTTTTAGTTGTAAATTTAAGAGGGTGGAGGAGGTGGAGGTGATATTAATAATGAATTCACGTCAATACCAGGTGGCGGAGGAGGCGGACAGCTACCGGGTGGCCACGGAAAAGGTGACATTTGTCCCCAAGGTACAGTTGCAGGTGGCGGTATCGTTGTGGTAGCAGAAGTTGTTGCGCCTGGCGGAGGCGGTTGAGCCGGAGGAGATGAGCTCACCCATGGCATCATTTGTCCTGGACTAGTTGCTCCAGGAGGTGGTGGTGGTGGCAAAATGCCAGGTGGACCAGGTGGCCATGGCATTGTTGGAGGGGCAGCAGCCCAAGGGGGTGGTGGCATTCCACTAAGAACCTGTAACAAGTTGCATAACTAAAATTAATAGCTTGCAATAACACTATTCTTCAATTACATTCACAAGTAATAATAAGCCCATGTAATATAAGATGAGATAACCTGTAACACAATCGAACACTGTATTTCAAAGGAACAAGTTACATACATTACGGAAAAGCATCACTTTAGGGAAATTTACATAGATTTTCTCAATGTAAATTCAGTATCAAGTGAAAATAAATTATCAACAATTTCCAAGCACATTATCACCAAAAGCTAAGATAATTAACCATAAATATGCGAACAAAAATGCATTTTTGTCCTTTTATTCAACAAAGTATAATTAGAATTGTAATATTCCATTAACATCACTATTCATTGAGAAAAAAGCTCACTATCTCCAAAAATGAATGTATCCAAACTTGTCTCTCAAACATGTTCAATTAATTCTAAATACATAATTTAGCAGATAATTATAACACCAAAATCAACTACTCGGATGTAAAATAAAATTCTAATTAAAACAAGACCAATAATCACAGTTCACGGAAAGAAGCCATCTAACCACAGATTGATGTTAAATTATCAACACTTGAATTTTTTTTGATAAGGCCTATGGAATACTTATTCCTCATGTAATATATAATTTGGTGGCAACAAGTAAAAATAGAACTTTATTTTGATTGATAGAGAATCCTTCCAGATGCTCTTGTTTTTTGAATAAGGAGGTATAGAAGTTGAAACAACTTTTCCATGTGTGATCGGTGTATGTTCAATATCATGAATGTTTTTCTGATGATGGTAAGTAAACAATAAAGTGTACATGTACAGTTGTTTTACATCAAATATCTCACTCTCCTTGAATACTATATCTAAAGGGTACTGCAAGTTCATGATGTAAAAAGTATTCAGTTATTTTCAGTGAAATAATTTATATATAATAATAATATAAACTTGATTTAGCTAAAATTGCTATACAAACTCCTATCTACATACAATCTTACATAACATTCCCAATATACATTTCTCTTAATTTAAACTTAAATCTGTTTATATTTGAAATACTTTCAATTTCGTTTGGTAACATATTAGACTTTTTAAAGCCTTAAAAAATGAGAAATTTTAATTTTATTGTGTTATTGTGGCATAAAAACACATTTCAAAACAAAAGTCCTCAATATCAATCTTAATCCAGTTTAATGATGCTTGTATATCTACTGCACTTCAATATCACTCGTATTGTAATAACTTCAATCTTTTTGTTTCAGTTTTATTTGCCAGATACAAAACCGTATCAGCATAATGGAAATACGGAAGGATGATAAAATTATATACTGTCTCTCTTGACCATTTAATAATCACTACATCTATTAAGTACTCCTATTTGTTTTGAAATTTTTTTACATATATATTCGATGTGTTCACCGAAATTCAACAGATCATCTATTATTACACCAAGATATTTAAAAGAATTGACTATTTCAATAGTTACATTTTCAATTTGTACACCAAAACCTTCATTCACCCACTCTGCTTTCCGTTTTTCTTTCCCCAACATCATTTCTTTGGTTTTATCAGTAATGAGTTTTAGTTTGTTTTCTTCCAGCCAATTACTTATATTTTCCAAGTCACATTTGTACCCGCTATGTACAAGACTGTATCGTCTGCAAATATGTGTCACCTGCAATGCTTTATCACCTTTACTATTAGTACAGAATAGCAGTGATCCTAGGATGCTTCCTTGGGGACACTCCACAATTAACTTGTATTTCCTCTGACTGCACTTCTCCCCACTGAACAATTTGTTTTCTAGGTAGAAGATAGATTTACAAACCAGCATAATGCTGGTTATTTTCAGTTTTTTAATCAATCTACTCCTGTCTACTGTCTCAAAGGCTAGTTTGAAATCCAAAAATACAACTATAGTTACCAAGTCGTTATCATTATTATCTATCCAGCTGTTCAATGTGTACTGGAATGCAGCTTCACAACTGTGATTTTGTCGAAAACCTGATTGATACTTTGTTAAAATGTTAGTCTTGTCTACAGTCTGATAATTGTTTATAAACAATTTTTTCTATTATTTTTGATGTAGCTGGGAGTGTATTTACTGGTGAAAACTTGTCTGATTTTTTAGTACGAGGTATCTTCTATAACGGTATTATCGTAGTCTTTTTCATTTTTTCCGGTACTACACCTAGTTCAAGCGAACTATTAATTGAATTTAATAGGGGATCTGCTAATTCGTCAAATACTATTTTAATGATTTCTACTGTTATTTCATCTGGGCTTCCTATGTTAGGAAGATTGAAAATTTTGTTTCTCAATTCTTCTTTGGTAATCAATTTAAATTCCTGAAATTCAATACTTACGTTTCCGATCTAAAAGTCATTGTCTCTCAATGAAATGCTCTGCATAATTTCTTTTATACTATCAACAAAGTAGTTATTGAATTTTTGTGTTATATTATTAATATCTTCGAAAATAATACTATTAAATTCAACTTGATTATAAGCTTATGTTTGTTCTTTTGAAATGATTTTCTTTAGTGTTTTCCACATTGCCTTAGAGTCTTTCTTATTACGGTCTATAGCTTTCTGATAGTATAGTCTTTTAAAGTCACTTTTGATATTGTTTACTACTGCATTTCTATAGTTCCTATATTCTATCCTGTCTTCATTTGCTCTGGTAAAAGTAAATATCTGATATTTTTGTCATGAATCTTTATCTTATCTAAGATATATTTTGTAAACCATGGTTTGCACTTTCCACATACACTAATATTTATTTTTGGCGAGATAATGTCTATTATACCAAGCATATTTTCATAAAACATATTATATCCACTGTCTAAATCATAGAGTTTTTAATTATATTCTATATTACTTATTAAATATTTAAAATGCTTTAAATCACAAATCTGTTTGCGACAATTAAAACTAACCATACGTTCATTATCTTCAGCGTTAATGCCGATCCTAATCAATGAATGATTATTAAATACTTGTTTGATTACATCACAACTTATTTTACTGTAGTTGCTGATAAGTCTATCAGCGATTCCTGTCCATTATATGACGTATGTGTCGCTTCTAAAACATGTTGTTTCAGTCCAGAATGGTTTATACATTTTTTAGCTGATTAGAGTATGTATCACACTTTTTTAAATTTACATTAAAATCACCTACAATAGATAATGCATGTCTCGCTTTACAAGGAGGTCCTTCAAAATGGAGGTCAAAATAACTCAATTAAGTGATTACTTTACCTGCATGTTTTGGTTACTGATAGGTGGTGGAGCCATCAGTGGCCTGGGTGGAGTCATCTGAGGTTGGAATATGTTAAATCCGTTATTTTTCGGTGTCTGACTTGGACTTTGCGTTTTCGCCATCTCTGGTGGCGGAGCCTCGCCCAGTTCCGCCATCAGAGACATATATTCTTCGTCGATCTTCGCTTTGTCACCTGGTACTGGCGGCCCACCTTGCCCAGGCCGTTTCTGACGGCAATCGCGGGCAATGTGACCGGCCGCTCCGCAACTCGAACATACAATGTTGTTGGTTACGTTCGGTTTATCAGGACACTAAAATTCAGTTAGAATATCGATTATTAATATCTTGATTTTTAGACAGATTATAACAATATACATAAATTTACTAAAACTTAAAGGTTATAGGCTATGGAATTAATTAATAGATTACATACATTGGTTACCTATCAGATAAGTTGATTTTCGAATTAATAATTGATGAGGCCGATACTTGATGTAAATCGATAAACATAATAAAACAATAGTTAATCTGATTTACACATATATTAAAAAGAATACTGCATGACCTACGCCTCGATGAGATTCACCTTTTTCAAATGCTACGTGCAGACTAATGACATTTCTTGAAAACATACAATATATAAACTTAAATTATGACTGCAGAGAAAACAGGTAGATAACAGGTAGAACGGATCAATTCATACTGAACTCCTATATAGTAAACTAAGTAGTTTTGAAAAGATTGAGAAGGGGGCTTGAGGTATGATCGATTTGGCTGTTCAAAAGATTGCCAGAATATTTGTATTTATTAATTTGAAGTGATTCTAACAAATTAAGCTTCATTCCCTTGTTTGCGGTATTCAAAATTTCAAAATCGGAATTGAATATATGATTTTCATTAATCAAATGATTTGCATAATGTGAATCTGTCTTCTGATTATCAAAGCTACGTTTATGTTCAGAAATTCTTATTTGAAAACTTCTAAACGTTAAACCTATATAAAACTCATCACAACTAACAACTACCACAGTTAATTTTATATACACCTGATTTTTTATTTTATTATATAAATTATTATATAAATTTTATTATATAAAATTTACTGTGGTAGTTGTCATAAGTTTTATATTGGTAGAACGTTTAGAAGTTTTCAAATAAGAATTTCTGAACATAAACGTAGCTTTGATAATCAGAAGACAGATTCACATTATGCAAATCGTTTGATTAATGAAAATCATATATTCAATTCCGATTTTGAATACCGGAAACAAGGGAATGAAGCTTAATTTGTTAGAATCACTTCAAATTAATAAATACAAATATTCTGGCAACCTTTTGAACAGCCAAATCGATCATACCTCAAGCTCCCTTCTCAATATTTTCAAAATTACTTATATTACTTATTAGTTTACTATATAGTAGTTCAGTATGAATTGATCCGTTCTACCTGTTATCTACCTGTTTTCTCTGTATTCATAATTTAAGTTTATATATTGTATGTTTTCGAGAAATGTCATTAGTCTACACGTAGCACTTGAAAAAGGTGAATCTCATCGAAACGTACGTCATGCAGTATTCTTTTTAATATATGTGTAAATCAGTTTAACAATTGTTTTATTAAGTTGATTTTCAGCAGTTTGTTGCATATTGTAAAGGAAGATTCTATAATGGTTAAAACTACTATATAACTCAAAATTTGTTTCTTTCAAACCATTATTGAACAGTGGTGCAAATTTGACACATTCTAGAATATCCTGTTCATTTTGGCAAAAACCTGATATTACTATTCAGTTTGTAATAGAATATGATAGCCATATTTGAAAAAATGCACTCTTCCTGTGGAAGACAGTTTCTTCTTGTTTTTCACAAGCAAGAATTGGAGATTTTCATTTTAATATTTTTTTAGAAACTTCGCATTTCTTTGAACATAGTTAAATATGAATGGTAAACTTTCAAATAGTAGTTAACGAATTATATAATGGCAAAGGTACCTTTTTATCCAGGCAAATCTGGTCTCTATGATATATCATAATATTGATTATAACCTATCTTATTCCATGTGCAATCCAGTTATTAAATTTCACTTTGCAACTATTTATCAGTTAATTTGGAAATATTGAGCATCAGCTTGGTTTTAGTTCACAGAACATGCAAATGAACTGTTTTTTCGTGTGTTTTGGTAACTAAACTTACTCTAATTTAGTTTGTTATTTTTTTGTTAGGTAGCAGCTTTGTTTAAGAACAATTGATTGTTGTAATGTTTGATATAGTTCAGAGATAGGTTATAGTCTTGAATAGCCTTATAGGGTATTTTTTCCACGGGATAAAAAAAATAGTAGTCAGTTTGAGCCGTTGGCGCTTGATAGTATATTTATATACCTATTAAAAAATAACTATATTTATTTAACTTACCAACCAAGATTTGTGGTCTGTTGCACCACAATTATTACACCTCATACCATCGTTTTCACGCAGTGTACCATTAAGCTGAGCTAATTCCCTCAACTGCATTCTCCTAAGATCATTTTGATTCTCAGGAACTTCCACGCCTTGGCGAATAACTTCTTTAATCTGAAAAGTAATGATTGGGCATACATATCATGAGTATGAACTATTCTCAGGCTTTTATTTTTAATATAAAAAATTTTCAGTTGAAAATATGTTAAACTTTTCAATTAATGTCAGTTTTTAACAACATGTCTGAAGAAAGAAGTATTCCCTAAATATATCAAACTGAGAATAGATAACACCAGTAGTTCGGTAAGTAGAGGACTATACAAGGTATGAAAACTTGGATCTTATATTTTAGTGTCATGAAGTTCTCTCGGTCAGCATTAATTCTAGGTAAAATTTAATTTGCAATCGATTTTTAAAGTGGAATGCATATATCTTTCTTATAAGACGTATTAGTTGCAAGGATCATCAGAGGTTACAGCATCCGCAACTACGTGCGACACTATAAACTCCCAACCAACATCGTTCAGTTATGACTTCTGTAGCTCCCGTAGTCTTATACGTTCAGTATTATGTATATACTACAAATTTTTTAAAAATAAAAGTATAACTAAACTAATTTTACAATAAAACATTTCCATATTCTATGATATTTGAAAATTATCAATTCCAAAAACGGCGTAAAAAAACCTCTCAACGGAAGTTTGAACTGTTAAGTTCTGTATTTCATATATAGCAAGATGGACAGATCTTATTTTTGCAGTCATTACTACAATGAATAACGATTTGTAGAAATATAGTTTTGTGTTCTACGATAATGCAAATTTTGAATGAAACAGTATCTAAATGGATTATAATCCTGGACGATTGAATATCTTTCTTATATGAAGTATTCGTTGCGAGAGGTACAGCATTCGCGCCACACTCAAAGCTCCAAACCAACGCTAGCATTGTTCAGTTACTGTAACTCACGTAGCCTCACGCGTTTAGTATTATGTTTATGTCATTAATGATGTTGAAAATGAAATATTGATATTTATTAGCTGAATAAATTCCACTGATGAGATCTAAAAAGGAATCGGTTCATTGATGAATTCCAAAATTCTACATATTATTGTATCTCAAATTAATTTGAACTTCTAATATAGTGCAACTTTGTTGATTAATTTAATTTAACGTTGTTACAATCGAATAAATTTACCCTTTCTACAGCCTTTTTAACACACTCGGGATTAGTAGCTGTGATATATGCGTGAAGTGGTTCATCTTCTCCTGGTAATGGCTGACCATCTTTTCTTCCCACCTTACCCTCTTTGACACTACCTTTGCCTCTGATGATAATTTTTGCGCCGGTTTCTTTTTCCATAGCTGAAAAGGTATACGTTAATACAGGGATACAATTTGTTACAATGGAAGGTAATCTACTTTTTAAAGTATTGCCTCTTGGACCAATCAAAAGTCCAACAAAGTTTATTTCTGGATGTTCTTCTTGTGGTATCATTACCTTATCGCTCACTCGAATTACCGGTGGCCTATAAACAAACAAAATAAAACATCAATATAAAATATATCAACTTTTTAATTACTTGTAAAAAAGAGATTACTCAGGATTAAGCAATTTTACTAATCATTACAATATTATTACAACTAGTCAGGAGGAATAAACAAATGAAAAATAAAATCGCTCATAAGCACACCTTATGTTTAAGAAAGGGTTTGCTGTTGTATTTGGAGAAATCTAATACATTCAAATCAACAAATAAATAGTAACAGATATTTCAATTATGTAATAAGTTCAGAGGAGTGCTTCAAAACTGCCTACTGCTGCAGTCACAAAGCTACGATTCTTGTTGCTTCTCTTGCTGAAAATCTTTTTACCTTTTTATGTTAACCATAAATTCAGCTGCGATTAAACTCATAGAAAACATGTGGTAAAGCACCAAACGACGGGCAAAAGAAATGAACTTCATTAAATCCCACAAGTGATCTCTTACCAGAAAATGCTAAATTCGTAAAAAACCATTAAATTCAATAGGTGAGTTCACAAATTAACTTATTACCTTTAAAGATTAGAAAAAATTAGTAGTTTAGAACTAAACAGGATTGACTTTTTTTCAGCTAATAAAACATTGCTAGAAATTCTTGAAAAATGTGTGATCAATGATTTCAATGATGACATCTTCAAATCAAAGTCAATTATTGTAAGCTTCTGTGAATTGCATGATTGAAACGTAAGGCGAATCACCTAGAATGAAACCTAATGAAAACAGAGTCAAAATGAATTGGCTACAGATAGATTTATTATAGACTAGCTGACCCGGCGAACTTTGTTCCACCTAAGAGGCAATAAATGAGCAGACTTTCGATTTTATCAAGGGCAATTGTTTATTTGGATAATTAATGTAAATTAAAAATGCAAGTATCGTATTTTAATGATTGGCCATGTATTTTAGTGCATGGATTCCACTGTTTAGTGAAGCATCTTGTGATAGACGCCATTTTTCGTTTTATTATCAGGTGCAAGAAAAAAAAACGCAAATGGTCCTCCGATCCGTGAACATGCCACATATACTCCGAATTGACCATGGGAAAACATAGATTTTTTAGATTCAGACCACAAACTTTTAATCATTGGTCGTGTGATTTGTTTAATGTCATGGCGAATGCAAGTCAGATCGGAAATTGAAGTCGTTTAAACTCAAACGGCATGTCAGTCGGGATCCTTGGAATGAGAACTTCCTCACCTTCGAATTTTCTTTTGAGTATCGTCGCGTAAATCACATTGTTCATCAATTTCTTTATCACCAAACGCGTTCCGTTGCACAGTTTTGGTTGGTTTATGTTTCGAAGCATGATTACTACGGAGCCAACCTTTAGTCGTAAATTGTGGGGTGGTAATCCCGGCACATCCAAGGAGTTTAAAAATTGCTCGCTCTCTCAACCATTCCTTATTTTTGTGTTTAGTAATGATTCTTGGGAATACTTTGTTGATAAGTTCGTCTTTTGATGAGACAAAGTTACAGAAATTCTAAGTACTCGACCATTACCGATAGTCAGTAATTTCTCAGAGAAATCTTCAGCAGATGTATCGTTCTGCAATGCAACTCCAAAACATCTTCATTGATTGCGTAGATTTTCCAATGTTCGGTGAAGTGCTTCCAATGCACGTTTATTTTTTTGGGCATTCGTCCCAGATGCTGATTTTTGATTCTAATAAAACTTTGGCAATTGCGGAGTGTTTTGCAATATTACATGTTAGTTCTTCAATAGTTTGAAGATTTAACGGATATTTTAATGCTGAATGAGTCATCCGTACGCCATCCTTCTAACAATGTAATGTGGCTGCTATTCCAGAAGAAGCAAACTGCAACCTCAATGTTGGATCTCGCACTAACAGTGGCTGAAACTACTGACATGAGGAATGTCTTACCAGTTCCACCAGGAGCATCCAGGAAATATAAACCACCATTTCCATCATCAATTGCGTTCATCATTGTATCATCCTCATGTTGGTGATTCAACAGGGGTACTTTCGTTTGAACTATTAAATCTAATTCCTGGTGATCATATTCGAGTCAACGAAAAAGTTCCCGTTCAAATTCTTGATTAAATGCGTAATTCATTTCACGATTTGTCGCTTTCATTCCTAAACTGACTAATAAATTACCGAACATGAAGTAACACATGTCTTCGATCAATATCAAAGCCTGATTATGTATCTACTCATTCATCTGAAGGTCGGGATTTCTTTTACTGACACGAATTTGATGTAAAATGCCTTCCGACATAATTATCCTTGCTATGGTATATCCGTTTTCTTATACCACGTATTACGTCACGTCCCACGGGAACGTGACAAAAAGTATCCTATGTCCTTCTCCTGGTTCTAAGCTGCCCTCCGACCAATTTTCAGCCAAATCAGTTCAGCTGTTCTCGAATTATAAATGTGTAACTAACACGACTTTCTTTTATATATAGAAATATTAATAACAAAATTTGCGAAAATTTTCAAAGAACAGCCTCAGAAGTGTCATTGACCTAAATTTAACAATTAATTGAAAATATTTTGAAAGAATATAATGTGTTTTGTTTTCAATACAGTAATTGTTCTTTATATGAATTGAATATTCGATTGCTTTATAATTATGTTCAATATATGTGTATTGAATGAAATTAGTGAAAACTTTTGTCATTGAAGTAAAAAAAGCTAAGCTTGGATCAGCCGGGACCGAACCCGAGCCTCCCGCGTGACAGTAGAACATTCTACCACAGAACCAGTGATGCTTACTATTTTGTGCTAAAAAAGTATGATTTCAACCAACTCATACAACCTTTCATAGTGACTGACGTTTCTTGTCAAGTTACACGGGAACGCTGCCGAACGGGACAAAAAGTATCCTATGTCCGTCTCCTGGCTCTAAGCTACCTCCCACCAATTTTCAGCCATATCGGTACAGCCGTTCTTGAGTTATAAGTGGTGTAACTAACACGACTTTCTTTTATATATATATCTTACAATTTATGATGACTTCTATAAACCTCCGGTAAAAAATCATATTAATAATTGATGAGGCCGATACTTGATGTAAATCGATAAACATAATAAAACAATTGTTAAACTGATTTACACATATATTAAAAATAATACTGCATACGTTTATAAATAATAATGACGTACGTTTCGATGAGATTCACCTTTTTCAAATGCTACGTGCAGACTAATGACAATTTCTCGAATACATACAATATATAAACTTAAATACAGAGAAAACAGGTAGATAACAGGTGGAAGGGATGAATTCATACTGAACTACTATATAGTAAACTAAGTAATTTTGAAAAGATTGAGAAGTGGGCTTGAGGTATGATCGATTTGGCTGTTCAAAAGGTTGCCAGAATATTTGTATGTATTAATTTGAAGTGATTACTTCACTTCTTTGAATCACTTCAAATTAATAAATACAAATATTCTGGCAAATCTCATCCAGTTAACTCGAGGAATTGATGTCAATCTTCGAGTACCTCGAACTTCTAAGGAGTATATTTCACGCCAAAGAGAGAGTCCGTCTTTTTGGAACCGTTGAAAAATGTTCATGAAGCTCACATCTAGATAGTTTTTTGCCTAATCCTGGACTTTCATTCAATATTATTATTCAATCTAACGATACCGCGAAAGAGCGCCAGAAGAATACTTTTGGCAAACATAAATGATGACCATCATCAATAGTTTTTGGCAGTATTTTTAGAAGGCATTCCCACGAATTTGAAAAGCTATATAATGAACTGAATTTATCAGAATAAACTAGAAACTCAACGTAAAGACAAAAATCGGTGCAAAAAAATTGTCGCTAGTAAATAAAATGAAATGCGACTTCTTGTTGAACGAATATTTTTCGCCATTTAACGCGATCATTTGATATATATATATATATATATATATATATATATATATATATATATATATATATATATATATATATATATATATATATATATATATATATATATATAATATATATATATAAACTGAAGCAGCTCATCAACACCATGAGAAAGTTCAATCTGAAAATCACCGCTCTCCAAGAAACACGATTCATGAACGAGAATCATTTCGACACCGACAGTTTCAGAATCTACAAGGGGAAACCTGTCGTGAAAGTAATGGTCAAATAGAGTCTCGTTGCTTTCTATTAAATCAGCTAATAAAGCTTACACTCTAATCAACGTGCACGCTCCCATTAACCACCACAACAAAACCGTTCCGGAAAACGTACAAGATTTTTGGGAAACATTGGAAGAAACAACCAATAAAATACCAAAACACCACGTGAAAATCTTGCTAGGATATTTTAACGTACAGCTAGGTAAGGAAAGGAAATTCAGAGATACTACGGGTCCTCATACTAAACACAAACGTACCAACAAGAACGGTGAAAGGTTAATCGCGTTCTGTAGGAACTTCGAACTCAAAATCATGAGTACTCAATTTCAAAAACCTGCACATAAGCTAACTACTTGGAGATCGCCCAGTCTCAAGCAGGGTGAATATCAAATTGATCATGTCGCAATTTCCAAGAACAACGTAAAGGAAATTTTAAATGTCAGAACTCGCAAAGGCGTCTTTGATTCGGATCACTATCTCCTCCAAATAAAAACAAAATTTCAACCCAATAGAAATAAAAAATTTACACCCAGAAAAGTTAGGGCGGATCCCGAATATCTGAAACTTCACAAGGATAGAATCATTGCACAAATCAATCAGGAAGAATCGACGAATTGGGAAATCCTTACAAAGAATATTCAGAAAGCCATTACACTAGGGCAACCTCCTCGCACCAGGAAACACCGCTGGTGGAACTTAATCTGCGACCAAGCAGTCGACAAGAGAATAACCGCATGGAAAAAATTTAACGGCCATAAAAATGAGGAAAACTGGGAAAACTTTCTTATAACTCAAAAACAGGCCTCCAAAGTAATTAGAAGAGAAAAACGGAGATATGATAATAATAGGTGTCACGAAACACAGAAGGATTTTATCAATAATAATACTAGAGATTTTTACAAAACTTTCAGAGAAAACTTGCGAGGATACCAAGCGTCCAGTCTTTGCTTCAAAAAATCCGATGGCGCGTTGGAAACTAACACAAAAAATAACTGCAAAATGTTAGCCGAATATTTCAGCACCCTTCTCAACTGCAATCCACCCCAAGAAAAACTTAAGTTAGACTTTTCGGGGTTTACGCATCCAGACTCGCAAGCCCCTAATATGATGGGATTATTGCGGAACTCTGGAAACTGAACGATACTACTATGACGCAAAGACTTCATAATTTAATATCAGAAATCTGGAGAACGGAACAGATACCAGAGGATTGGAAATACGCGCTGATACATCCATTGCACAAAAAGGGGGACAAAATGGATATCAATAATTATAGGGGAATTTCCTTACTCCCGATTGCGTACAAAATACTTTCTAAAGCACTCCTAAACAGAGTAGAACACCAAGCGGATCCACTAATTGGGGAATACCAAGCTGGATTCAGAAAAGGCCGATCATGCGCTGAACAGATCTTGACTTTGGAGACAATATTACAGATGAGGAAATGTAGAAATACAGTGATCACATTCATTGACTTCAAGAAAGCATATGATTCGGTAGACCGCGATACCCTTTTTGAAATCATGAAAGAATTTTGAATCGATCGAAAGACCCGAACAATTACAGACTCTCACAGGGACAACTTCCAAGGTAAAATTTATGGGCGAAATATCAGATCCCTTTGAAATCAAAACCGGTGTGCGGTAGGGGGGGGGACGGACTTTCGCCAATTCTTTTCAATATTGTTTAAGACAATTAGGAAATTGGAACTTCACGTAAAGGGCATACAAGTGGGTATCAAAAAAGAAAATAGAATAAATGTCAAATGTCTCGCCTTTGCAGAAGATATTGCTATCATCACAGACAACAGAACTGAAGCCATTCGCGCCGTAGAAAAACTACATGAAATTGCGCAGAAAACCGGGTTACAAATTTCTTATGATGAAACCAAATACATGGAAAGAAAACCAAAAAATAAATCTTCTCTTATGACAAGATATGGTGAAATTCTGCAAGTAGGCCATTTTAAATACCTCGGGGAAGTTATACAGTCCTCAGGTTTAAACCGAATCGCTAATGAACAGAGAATAAACAAGCTCCAAAGGGCCTACAAACTAACATGGGCTCACTATAACAAAACGTGCATTTCGAGAGGCGCGAAATTGAGGCATTATAACACAACGATTCTTCCAGAAGCAATCTACGCAGCTGAAACAATGGTTATTGGCGGCCATTCAAGAATTAGAGAAATAGAAAAACAAGAACGAAAAATTCTCAGAAAGATTTACGGGCCAATCAATAGAAACGGCATTTGGATGAAAAGACCTCAGAATGAACTGTATCAAAAGACAAATACGATAACGGAAGAAATCAGAAAACGACGAGCAAAGTTCTATGCACATGTTTACAGAATGAAACAGTCCAGAATACCGAAGAAACTACTCGATATAATTATGAATAGTAAATGCGGAAAGAGTGGCTAAGAGGTCCAAAAGGATCTACAACAGATCCATATAAAAAATCTCTAAGATCGCACCGAATGTCGCTATAAAATCGCACATGTGAAGTTTGAGGAAAAATCAAATCGTCAACCTGGAGTAAAGTGGACAGTTGATCGGAAGAAAGAGCATTCAGAGAGGATGAAGCGTTTTTGGGAGGCAAGAAAGATGAAGCAAAATTCCTAATGATTGCGAATTCAAGTTCAGTCGCTCTCCTCACGGGGAACAATCGTAATAATAATAATATATGAGAAACATACACACATTCATATGATTATGAAATCCAGTTCATGGTGAATATTTTAGTAAGAATGTAATAATTTTGTTAGCTATCAATAAAACAATTTGCACCACATGAATAATTTTAAAAACAACTAGAAATTAGACAGTAACTATCTCCACTTACTTGTAATCGAGTGGAGGTTTGAATTCTGGATTGATACTCTGCATTTTCAATACTAAAGCGTGTCTGTCTTCTTCAAGACGTCGTCTAGTTCTGAATTCTCTTGTATTCAACCTTTTTCCGTCACTGCTATAGATAGGTTCGGGTGATGGTGATCTGCAGAAAGAATAATTGGCAAATGAGTAAACAGTGGTAACCATTTTGCTCAACACGGTTTGTTTGTCTTTCAAAATATTCCACAACTAATACTTTTTTCAGTACTAAAGCATTAATAAAAATAATATGTCTTTATTCTATCAAATAACAAAAATAACATTACAGTGCTAATTTTTACTGTTATTGATAGTGAAGAAGGAATAGAAATCAGATTTAATTCATTTTGATTAAAAAATAGAAAATAAAAAAATGTAAACTTGAGAATATTTGTTGACATTACTTTATTCCGTGTCAATCCACAATTTTGATAATTTTTATTCCAAGTAAAATGCTACTACCTCTCCCAGCTTGAAAACCAAATATCCTAATAAAACAATGTAATCTCTTCATAGTTTTTCAATTTATAAAACTACAATTATTTTTACAATGGCTGAAAATATGAAAATGTTGAAAGGACAACTAAACAGTGCAGCAAAACCTTTATAAAGGCCCTAAATACTAATGAAGACTATCTTAAAGAATCAATCATCGTGAATGAACGTTATATGAAACAGCTAGTTTATTGAGGCGTTTTTCATATAACGGGATTCGTCTGTGGACATCCTTTCCTGAGGAAAAATGGATTAATCATTAATCTGCTGCAATAAATTAAGTTTATTAATGCCCATTAACGAATGACTGAAACTAAATAAACATTAATTATTAGGCTTCCTTGAGACTTCTAAAACATAAATCTGATTAATTTTTGAATCGAGAAAATGAATTAGTATTTTGCTTACAAAAAACAAATTTGTCCTAAATATTATTCTGAGCGGATGAAATACAATATACTCTTTGGTATACTTTGAATAATGAATGATATATTATAGGCTGCTTCAATATCAGTAAAATTCAGGGAAGCTGAAAACTGACATTCCCAATATTAACTAATATAGTTCATGTGAATAAAAAAATATGTGTTATAAAATATGACCTTTCTCACAAATTATTACTACAAAGATTTTACGAATATCATCTGTGATATATTAAATTTTATATCACATCACCAACTGAATGATGTACCTTGTTCAAATTTATAATTAATATATTTTTTTAAAGAATCTTAATGAGTATAAGGAATTTCATCCGAATGAGTTCAAAACTATACTAAAGTATACTAAAGTGGACATGATTTCATTTCAACATTAATTTAGAGCTAGCTATATAGCCTAATTTGATTAATTCAACGTCCTTTTTAATTTAAAAAAAATTAGAATATGTACTAAAAACTGAATTAAATCTAAAGAAATGCTTATTCCAAAATTTTAAATATATGAAGTGCCATTTTTTAGTTATTTATTTTCAGGTACCAGATTATTTTCTCAGCAATATTCTGTTATAATTTTGAACCCATTCAACTAATTTTATCCTTAAAATGAATATTAAAAAAAATTGTGTTCTCATAGTGACTGTTTATTCCTTCGGCAAACCACTGATGGTGTAGGGGATCAGGTGGCTTCCTTGGAATGGGATGTGTAACAGAACAGATGATAAAACTGCACCTTTCTTCTGGATTAGCAGGTATTCCTAGGTCTCCAGATCTCAACTTGCGGCTCACTTCTTCTATCTGCAGTTGAACTGTAATAAAATGGGTTAGAAGAGGGCAAAAGCCCAGCAGTTAGAATTATAAAAACTGTTAAAAATTTTCAAATTAAAATATATATAACTTACAACGTCCAATATATTGGTAGTAATAAGGGCCAAACATTCTAGAATTCAAATATCATTTCATTAAGACCTGATTCTATAACTGACTTTACTCTACAATTTTTACAAAATATTCTATTCACAAAATAGATTTTTCAACCATAATACATGAGGATATATTGATGTTGATATAATATATATATATATATATATATATATATATATATATATATATATATATATATATATATATATATATATATATATATATATATATATATATATATATATATATATATATATATAATATATATATATATAAATTCTAATCTAAAAAATTTTTAATTGAAATCATAAATATATTTTATATGTTTTTTCATTCAATTCAAATAAACAGTGGCAGTAGCGATACTTGGAGAATATTCGTCTTTTTTATAATATTTGGATTTTTTATAACAGGGTTAATTTGAGGGTAACAGCTTGAGTGAGGTCTTCTGTATTTGAAAAACTTTCATGTACATTTCTTTTTATTGCATAAACTAATTTCAATTGAATTGCATTTTAATAAAAATGAGAACTACTTAATTACCTGAACAAATTATTAAGAATACCAATAAGTTTATTTTCAAGTGATAACATTCGCGACAAAAAGAGATTTAATGGGATTAAAACATGATTAGTAATTATTACTTTGTCCTGAAAGAAAATGCTTCGAATAATTCCTGGAAATAAATTAATTAAACCTGCAATCAAAACTATAATTGTAATTCAATTCAATGTACATTCGGCAAGATAAGGATATTTAAAATATTTTTGACTTATATACTTACTAAATACCATTTACCAAGTTTTCAATGAAATAGTGGACCTGTTGAAATTTTCAAATTGTTTTGGGTTCATATACATGATATGAAAATTATGAAACAATAGTTAAACCTAAAAAAGTGAGTAATAAACTTACGGAGATATGCCTGTTCCTGATTTTTGTCCAAATTAGGAGGCAAGATAGTAGGCATCCCAGGAATAAATATCTTTTCATGCTCACTGCCACCCCAACGAGATCTCTTCTTTTTTTTTCTGTCATCATCATCTTGACTTCCTGAGAGCAAATTGAAATAATTAGAACTCTCAAAATGGAAAAACATATAAACAAAGACAAATAAAATCGATGTCTGAAAAATTACATCCATATAAGTGAGTCACACAAAATGCATGATAAAACAAATAAAAACATTGGAGAAATTAATTTTACGAATATACAGTAAATTCTTTAGTTAGAGCTTTCTACACAAATGTCAACTATATAACGATCACTTTCGAGAGTGAATATCAAGTCCGCTAACAAAATCATAGAACTTGTAGAATCATAAGATACAATTGTTTCATCCTTATTAGAAATCATTAGTTTTATTCAATCAATCAGAAGGAGGAACCTAGAATGGTAGAGAGAGCTTATAAGTCTTTTCTTCGATAAAGGGAGATCGCGTGATTAGTTCACGAACTAATGTTCTCCTCGTTCGGATATAGGTGCGTTTTGAAATTCATCGATTTTTGATTCATTGATTGAATGAGCTTGATGATTTCTAATAAGGATGAAACAATTGTATCTTATTCGATGATTTTTCGAAGCGCACTTAATATTCACTCTCGAAAGTGATAGGTTCGTTTTTTTTGACAACATTGATATTACTTAAAATGAAAATGAAGATGACCGCTCTTTAACATTAGAAACAGTATTAACTCGGTTATTTTTTCATATCTCGGAATACAAACTGACGCTACATGTGACATTCATTACCCTAATAAATGGACACAATCCAGGAACAATAAGAGAGAACAGATATTCAAAACATCAAGTATCTTAATACTTGCATCCCCACAATGACAACCAGCAGTACCCTCTTCAATATGTTAACACGGACGTACGACTGACAAATCTCATTCGCAATGTTTCTTTCTGGAGTAAGTAAAGAATGGAGAAGCTCTGTTGAGTACTTTCGAAAATGAGCAATTTGTACTGAAATGTAAAGTTTTCTGAACCAATTTAATGAAGATAATTTGACACCTTTGTGAATAATTCTGCGAAGGAGGCAACAGTACATCAAAGATGTATCAGAACAAAAAAAAGTACATCAAAACATTACATATATTTGAAAGATGCAACGGATATGTATCTTTTTCAACAAGCATTAATAGCCTCTAATCAACGTGGATTTGAAACAAGAATTGTAGCTTCTTAGCTTGTAGCAAAATCGAAACAAGCTGTAAAAACTGAAAATAATTACAAATGTCCTACAAACACATGGCAGGTAGTTATTGTGTTGACAAATATGATATTTCGATAAAACACTTACAGTCAATTTTACGGAGTAATGGCCGGACGACATTGTGATTTCAAATTATCACACAAAAATTCCCATAAATAGCAGAGATTTATTTTCAAATAATGAAAATAAGTTACATCTCGTTCGGTTTTTCTATATATGTAGAATATTTGATGATCCAACAAAATGCTTCATGTAAGCGGGCTTCTCAGAAAAATCAATGCCACTGAAGAATATATATCCTTTTTTGTTTCATAAATTCAATTTAAGCCTTCAGAAACAAAAAAAAAATTTGAGGAGGAGCCCATTTGACCCCCACGGCCCTATTCAACTACACCGGCTATATATCTAATGTCATTTAAAAAAATTACATATTATCACTAAAACATTCATAAAAATAGGTCTGTCTAAAGCAGGGGTTCCCGAACTTTTTTTATTACGCCCCCTCCCGTTAAAATGGAAACCATCCACGCCTCCCTTCACAGTAAATTTTATGGGCATGTAAAAAAACCAAGAATTAGATTGAAAACAAAACATGTATTTTTAATAACACGGACAACATCTGAAGAGTCAATTTAAAGACATACTGTTAGAGAAAAACATAGACAAAAAGAACATAATAAACTAGTAAACTAATGAGATGAGTGGGCTTGCATTTTCTTCACTAGTAAACCTATTATTTGTTGTGTTATAGTAAGGGCACGTAAGTCACTAGTAACATCAAGTTTGTTACTGAGCCTACTTTTAATTGCAAAGAGGATTCAAAATGCCTTTTCACACAAATAGGTACTTGAAAAAGGCAGATATAATCGAATAGCTGCCTGTACATGCACAAGGGTACACTTTAAAATATTTGATCCAATATGATGACTTGTCCATTTTGTCAAAGTCGTACTTGGCAGAGGAATCATGTTTTATTTCCAAACCTTCTTCTTGCAGTGCTTCTGGTAGAGAGTTGATATTGATATAGAATGGGTCTCTTGATAATCTGGTTTCATCGATTTACTCGATCTCCTAGGGAGAGGGTCATAAAAAAAAATTGGACCAGAAATATTTCCGGCAACATCCAGATTCGCAATCTGCAAGCTTTTCTGAATCTAAACAATTCAGAGAATGCGGTTCTCATAATTTGCGCAATAACGAAACTTGCTGATCCAGGTAGTGGTAAGTTCACCTGAATACATTATGGCCTCCTAATTTGCGAGTAAATGGCAAATAGGAAGTGACTTTTGACCCAGCCAAAAAGGTCATTAGCCTATTAATTTAGAATTGAATAATAATAATTACATAATTGATATAAATTATATAATACTACTAGAAAGTTTTTGACTGTTAATTGCATATTGGAATAGTTATAATGAATTGATAGATCACTTACTAAAGAAAAAAATTAACTCTTAAAAAAACTCTGTCTAAAAAATCAACTCTTCTAGATTATTAATACAAAGTACCGAAAATAACATAGCGGCTATGAAAAACAGAATTAATAATAAAATCTGAGCAATATGATGGTAAGATGAATTAACATATGGTAGATTTGATGTGAATGGTAAATAAAGTAAGGACCAGGACTAACGAAACTGTTAATGAATGAAGGTTTTTGAAAATATAATTTTTTTTATATGTATAATAAAAAATATTTATTTTTTTACCTTATGCTACACCTTTTAGTTGGCACAATTGAAATTTCATAATTCATAAATTTCTTTTTAAATCATGTAAAGAATCGGCTCCTGTCTCAGATTCAATATCTTACATAATGTATAAAAATTTAAACTTCTCTAATAAAAACAAATTGATCAGCATATAAATTCGATAGTCCTACTAGCACCTTGTAGTATAATAATATAAGAAATGCTAATTATAACTAGAGTAGAGGGTATTATAGAAAAAGCTCTTCACAATAAATTAATATTCAGGATTGAGAATGACCGTCTGATTATCTCACACCATATATTTATTACTGTTTCACACAAAATAAATATCTACAGCAGTTTTTATAGACATTGATGCCAACTTAACAAATTTGGTAAATGACCTAAGATGCCTAAATATATCAAGTGATTATATTTTTATTACAGAAACCTCTTGAAATATACAGATATAATTTATATTTTCAGCTAGAGAAAATGAAAACTGTTGCCCCTTTGGCAGCACGAAAGAGCTCTTGTGTAGTCAAAGTGAAAATTCATAAGTGAAATAGAGATAAAAACGATAAAATAAATAAACCATATATTCTTGAATTTAATATGACATGAAAAAAATATATATATATTTATATTATATATTTATATATATATATATATATATATATATATATATATATATATATATATATATATATATATATATACTAGCGGACCCGACAGACGTTGTCCTGCCATGACATTCCAAGCTATCAGGATAAACGAATTAATGCATATACAAAAATTCACTCAAGTCGATCCAGCCGTTGAGTTGCAGTATATTAATAATAAATTGAAATTGAAATACTATTAACTCTACGTAAGTTTCAGGTGGCTAGTCCCTTATGATGAATAATACCTAAATTTCTGATTTAATTTTTGAATTAACGTAAAATCAATATGAATTATTTCTAATTGTAAATTCCTGATTTCAATTTATTTCAAAATTGAATCAGAACTTCCTCAATTTCTGAAATAATTTTGAAATGTCAGAAGGCATAATTTCTACTTGAAGTCAGAAATTTCCAAATAGAAATGATGCATTTTGATATTTCGTCCATTTCAAAATTGATTTAGAAATTAAGTTATCACTCTTAATAATGGGATAACCGCCCAGAACATACTCGTTTAGTTAATATGTTAAGTTTCACTCAGTGAAACTTAATCTGAATGTTATATAATATATTATATCGTTAGGTAGCTCTTTGCACATTTGATTGACTGCCACGACCTGTCAGGTCGTCTTCTCCTCGGCATTGTAAATTGTAATCAATATAAGTGAGAAAAGATCTCGCGCACTTAGAGGTAAATTGTCACTATCACAAAAGGTCAAAAAAAAAGAGCACATAATTTGAAATGTCACTATCACAAAAGATCACCAAAGTAAAGAAAGTTCTCGCGCACGTAGCGGTAATCGCCACTCACGAATATAGAAGGATGCACTCTTTGTATGAGGTATCGATCGACATAGACTCTATGTCATAGAGGATAGATCGATACATTAGTTGGTTGTCAAATGTCAAATATTATGGTAGCTTTCAGAATTTAAATTTGTGAACAACCTTAGGATTTATCAATCTATATGAAAATAATCTGATAGATATTAAACAACTGTAGTTAGCTAAAATTTAGTTCATTTTTTACCCCCTAAGAATAAATATGTAGTAACAAAGATATAAAAATTCTAACTGGTTATTCATTTTAAACTATTCTCTCAATTTGATTTCTGAACGACGGCGGACACATATTTAATTCCGAGGTGAATTGTTACCGATTTGTCGGCAAAATAATCAATTGCCGGATCATAGTGGAATGCAGCTCGTTCAAGAATCACAGAAGCACTGCGTCTGCGGATTCGCTCAATTTCATTATGTCGTGCTTGCTGTTGTTGTGATTGATGTGCACGAACTTGTTGCATTCTGAGCCTATTTACTTCATTGCAACTCACTAAAGAACGCAATTCTGACATAGCAATACGACTATTTTCTTGATCTGTCTCTCTCTGGTCATCAGTGCGGTTAACACGTGAGGTAGCTCTTCGTACATTTGACTGACTGCGACGACCTAAGTCAGGTCTTCTTCTCCTCGGCATCGTAACGTAATATAATAAATTAAAGTGAAGAAAATTCGCGCTCACTTAACAGTAAAGTGTCACTATCACCAAAATATCAACAAAAAAAGAGCACACTACTTGGAATGTCACTACCACAAAGCATCACAAAAGCAAAAAAATTCTCGCGCAATCGTCACTTACAAACATAGATGTACTCATAAAATATCGCAGCCATGATAGTAACACAATTTTGTTAATAGGAAAACTTTTTTCCGTGTTTTGAGGTTAGCTCCGTGGTTGTCAAATATTATGGTTGCGTTCTGAAACTCAAGTTGTGACCAAACTTAAAGATTTATCAAACTTAAAAAAATTGTCTGATACGGTAACAACTGCAGTTAGCTAAAATAAAGTTACGCAAATTTGAAAATTGATTGAAAATCAGTACTTCTGATGATTTATTACATTTTGTGACTATCCGATTCTGTCACGTTCGCTATTTACTTTTGTTTAGTTTCAGAACGCAACATCAAATCCTCCAAAGCGCACGCGAATAATTTAATATGAACTTTATCGGATAGTAGTAAAGTTCAAATTGACTCCACATTTTATTTAGAAACGTTTATATGGGAAATAGAAAAGTGCTGTTTTTAGAGTTTTCCCGGCAATTATTCGATTTTTTCTCGTCTTTTAAACCTTCCCTGGAACTCCACGAACATTTCAAGACTAAGATAAGATAAATCCGTTCAGCCGTTTTCGAGTTTTAGCGAGACTAACGCACAGCAATTCATTTTTATATATATAGATATATATATATATATATATATATATATATATATATATATATATATATATATATATATATATATATATATATATATATATATATATATATATATATATATATATATATCATTTATGAGACTGCGATCAGGGATTTGAAGACAATGTGCAACATGAAGAACAAATGTTAAGGTGAGAACCCCACATTTGTTTCGTATCCATATACGGCCAACCTCATGTTGTGAATGCTGAGAATTAGGTAGAATCCAACATGTATTATTTCAATGTGCACAAAATATTGTTTGGTGCAATAATTTATATAATACAATACAGTGTGGAACCTGATGCAAAGCACGTGTACATTAATTCGTACCGATTTGATATTAGAAAGAATGAATAAAACACGATAATTTCGCTATCAAATTATTTCAGTGCAATAGATTTTGAGATATTTTTCTGAGAGAAGATGGCTGATCTGCCTGAAAAATTCAAACAAAAACGTATGAATCTCACTCCTCCACACAAATCACAAGAAATAAACAATCATCATCTAAAGGCCCCCACACCTGGCAAGATAAACATGTGATGGGAAATAAGGGAGACGATAGAAATTAATCTCCAATAACAAAATTTCTCAACAGGAATGTACGAAATAAGTCACGCTGAATACAAATAACTATTTTATATGACAATGGATGATAATAAAACAGAAGATATAGACTCTTTGAGAGTTACGAGACAGGGTGATTGATTCTGTGATTTGTGTTTGAATATTTGTATTTAAATATAGTTAGAATTTCCTGGTGAAGGTTTGGACCATTTATTTGTATATTTATCCTAAGTGACTGTAAGATTAATAATTTCACCTACTGTGGGGTAAGCTAACAATTTCATACATAATAAATAAGTCAAAATGAGTACGGAAAGTCCGGGACCTTCGATGTCCCGGCTAATGCTTCAGTTATCTCCTAAAGCAAAAAAAACTACATATAATGTTATGAATGATAAGATCTCATTAGCAGATGTTGCAGAATTGCAGATTGAAATTTCAGAATTATACAAGCAAGCAAATATTGATCAAGATAGAGAATTGATCAATGAATTAAATATAATATCTCAAGTTTTGTCTAATAATAAATCTAATTCCAGTAGTACGGATTTTAAAAATAAATTTACTTATAATAATACTGATCAGGGATCATATTTTGTGTACATTGAGGGAAAAATGGAAATATAGGAAATATTCATCCTCTCAAATTAGGAAAATATTTATTTGAAAATAATAAAGGAAATCTTAAAATTAAATCTATTAAAAGGAAAGGTAAAAATAGGGAAGCAAATGGGTGTTGAATTTGAGACTGCTAATGAAGCAAATTTATTTAGTAAAGAAGTTCAATTTGAAAATTGTGATATATATATTCCAGCAACTTATATTACTAGTATGGGGGTGATCTCAGACATAGATCCGAGTTTTACAGAAGAAGAGATTACTAAGTTCGCGGAAGCGAATTCGGAAATTATCAAAGTAAGACGACTGAAAAAACGGAAAATCGATAATGATAATAAAGTAATTTATGTTGATTCTAATTCATGCGTATTAACATTCAGGAATAAAATAATTCCTCCATATGTAACTCTGTACCACAATGTGTTAGAAGTAGTACAATATGTCAGTCCCGTAATTCAATGCTTCAATTGTTTGTTGTATGGACACACAGCGAAATTATGTAGGGGTAAAAAAAGATGTAACAATTGTGGTGATGAACATGAGGAGGAAAATTGTATTAGGGAAACACCTCAATGCTTTTATTGTAAAAAAGATCATAAAGCTACAAATAGATTGTGTAATGAATTTGCAAACCAAAAGTTAATTAAAGAAATGATGGCGGTACATAAGTATACATATTATGAAGCTAGTCTTTTAATAAAAAAGAAAAATACAAATAACTCTCAGGTAATAACCAATGATAATTATAATTTTCCGCAACTACCGAAAACAGATATAAAAATAATTAATAATAATCTCCCTCCAACAATTACCCAACAGACATACGCACAACAAACAGCTAAACATATACACACAACTTCAACCCCTAATTTACACTCGATTAACACAAATAAAACACAAAAACAGAAAACAGTTACTACGTTTGTCACTAAAAATCGGCCCCAGAAAAGTAAACCGGGTTTTAATAAAAATAAAATAGAAGAATGCTTAGTAGATTTCGTTCCGGAATATAAAAAAAATAAATTATCGGACTGGCACAGAAGAACAATAGAATTTCAAGAAAGCAACCCAAGTTTGGGTATAACCCAAATAAATAATACTATGGAAGAGGAGGAAACTCCCTTGCTAATAACTTCAGGTACACCTGTACAATCTCAAATTAATGATTTTAATCAAGAACATATGGATGAAATATATACAACAGCAATTATTCATAAATATGAATTATGAATAATAAATTAATTTTACACAATTATTTACAAATAAATTAAATTGTAAAATAAATAATAATTATGTATTTGAATATATAAATTGATATACTTTTGATCTGAATAAAAATAAACAAGTTACAGTTCACTTAATTCAAAAAAAAAAGGTACAAATTCAATGCCCCAAATAATAATAATATCAATATAAGTTCAAACAATAAGTCAGTTAAAATTCTGCAATGGAATATCAGGTCAATATTTACAAATTATTTAGATTTGATGGGTAAGTTGCAAGATAATGATCCAGATATTGTAGGCCTAGCTGAAACATTTCTAAAACCAAGTAAAAGAATACATATCTCTAACTATAATATTGTGAGAAATGACAGAGAAGATGGGCGGGGAGGGATTTTGCTATTAATAAAAAAACATATTAAATTTATTAACGTAAATATAGATTTACCTCATACTGCAAATAAATTTCAATATCAAATAATTAAGGTGAATAACCTCAATATAGTAAATTTGTACAATCCACCTGATGTCAAATTAGATATAAAGATGTTAAAAAAATTGTAAGTCTAATCAAGGAACCTATGATTTTAATGGGGATTTTAATTCTCAAAGTCATATGTGGGGGTCTTCATGGCGTAATTATAACGGACAAGTAATTGAAGAGTTTATTGATCAATGTAATCTCAATATCTTAAACACAGGCGCAATAACGAGATTTACTGGACCAGGTAGTGGTAAAAGCGTACCTGACTTAACTTTATGCTCTCCTAATTTGACAATAAATTGCAAATGGGAAGTGATTTTTGACCCAGCTCAAAGTGATCATTACCCTATTATTATAGAAGTAAATAATAAAGATTACATCATCAACATAAATCTATATTTTACTACTAGAAAATATTTGATTGATAAAGCAAATTGGAATAAATATAACGAATCAATAGAGTCACTTAGTAGAGAAAAAGAAAATTTAACTCTGCAAGAATTTAATTCATTAATAATACAAAGTGCGGAAAATAACATAGAGATTAGGAAAAAAAAAATAGTATATTCAGAGCAATTTGGTGGGATGACGAATTAACACATATGGTTCAGATGAGAAAAGTTGCCTTTGGGGAGTATAAAAGTAACCCCTCTTATGTAAGGGAATCTTATGTAAGGGTTAAAGAAATCAGGGCCAGGACTAAATTATTAATGAAAGAAAAAAAAATTAAATCTTTCACAAAGTTTTGTGAGAATATTAACTTTTTACCTCTTAGCACAGCGTGGAAATCAATAAAAAAATTCAAAAACTGCAAAACAGCACCTAGCACAAACGAAATTCAGAAATTTTGAATGACCTAATGATTAATCTCACCCAGCCAATTAAAGATATCAATCAGATAGTTAAGATCAATTATAATCAATATCCTAGAGTTCAAAAAGCTAAACCTTTCAGTTGTTTAGAATTGGAATTCCTATTTAAATCATGTAAAGATTCGGCTCCAGGCTTAGATTCAATATCGTATATATACGATACATGTATAAAGAATATATATCATGATAGGCAAATACCCTTCTACTCCTTGAATTATGAAGAACATGTTACTCCATGTACTGTGTACATTTCCGACTTACAAAAATCGGATATTGGTGTTGATACAAAGTTTCTTGAATTTTCGGAAAATAAATATAAGGGATATCACAGGATATTTACGGACGCGTCGGTTAAAGAATCATTAGCTGATACAAGTGTAGGAATAGGAATCCATTCACTAACACCCCTATATAATATTTCATATAAATTACCAAATTATTGGAGTATTTACTTAGCAGAAATGTTAGCGATAGGAAAGGCATTACAATATATTGAGAAAAGAAAAATGGACAAATCTGTTATATTTTCGGATTCGTTAAGTGCATTGATTAAATTAAAAAATTGGAAACTTGACTCGTCAATAGACATAATTACAATAACAGTAAAAAAAATATGGACCAAATTACTGAACAAGGGGTATAAAATAGTGGGAGTATGGATTCCTAGTCACAAAGGTATTATAGGAAATGAAATAGCGGACAGATTAGCTAATGAAGGAAGAAGTAATGGGAAATTTTTAAATTATAGAGCTGGACCGAAACA
The DNA here is from genome assembly GCA_030704895.1 of Henosepilachna vigintioctopunctata. Lineage (NCBI taxonomy): Eukaryota > Metazoa > Arthropoda > Insecta > Coleoptera > Coccinellidae > Henosepilachna > Henosepilachna vigintioctopunctata. The sequence continues at coordinate 292,864 of JARQZJ010000106.1, read as the reverse complement.
AATATATAATCAAATAGTACAGAAATTAAATAGAGAATGGGAAACAGAATTAATTCAGTGGGGTAGAGTCAAAGGAAAAATGTATACATATATGAGAAACAGAGATAAAGTTGATAAAATAAGTAAACCGTATGTAATGTTAGAATCAAATATGTCAAGAAAGCATATAAGTACAATAATGAGAATCAGATCAGGGCATTGTCTCACTCCAGAACATTTGTTTCGTATTAATATACTTCCAACCCCATATTGTGAATGTGGTGAATTAGGAACAATTCAACATATTTTTTTTCAGTGTACACGGAATATTGTTAGGTGCAGTAATTTATATAAACGATTAGAGGAATATGAATTTGATAAACCTATAAATATATATGAAGTTATTTTTACACGGAAATTAGAGATAATTGAAATACTAATAAATTTTTTAGATCAATCCAAGATTAAGCTATAAATTGATAAATAAATTTCTGTTTTCTTTTTTTATATTATTTCATTTGTATCTTATTTGTTGTGTAAATACTAACCAATGGTTCTGATATTACGTGTTTGTACAATGTCATTCCCATCCCTCCTTTAGGGGATTACAGGGTGGGCGTTATGGGGTATAACAGTTAAAAGATTCACACTACAATCATCTGGGTACATCAATAATTGAAGCCCAAGTCTCCTCTCTAGAGGAGAGTAAGAGAAGAAGAAGAAGAATAAAACAGAAAAACAAACAGAATCCAAATGGCGGACAAGTGGAACAAAAAATCCTCTAAATCGAAGGACATAATAATTAAAACCAAAGCAGGATACTTATTCAATTAAATCCAACAGGGAGAAAACAGAATTGCTTGGAGTACTGGAAGAAATAAAGAGCGGGAAAGCAATAACTAAATTCTAGGAAACAAAACTTCACTTCAAAGGACAAGAGAAAGTAATAATAATTTTGCAAGAGAATAATTTCTAGAGCATACAACACGCCTAACAAATGTATGAGAATAATAACAGACGATGCCACGACAACTGAAACTTCAAATAATGGTATGTTTTTCAAAAACATGCAACAAATGCCAAGGCGCACACAAGACAACACAATAAGTAGAGAAATAAATAGAGAAATAGATGATTTGCACAAAAAGAGTAACAGAATACATACACCGATTACGATACATGATGACATCATAAACTCATCAGAAAGCTACATAAACCTAAAAACAAAAATAGGGAAGAATTGATAATTTAACTTAAAAGGAGATTCGCGTGGTAATATAACATACATAACGGCCTATGTTTGTATGCCTATACTTATGTTTATTGTGGAATATCAAAATGAAATATCACCTACTCTACCTACAGACAACAATACAAACTGTCAAATTCAACACGAATATTATAATTATATACAATAACATTAATAGCTAACATACCCAAAAAACAAGGTGTTTTTTGGGTATGTTAGCTATTAATCAATAATTTCATGGAAAAAACGGAGTTCACTTTGTGATGTTCACTTTTGTATTTTTGGTGAATATCCATCCACACTAAAAAATTGCGGAGACAATATTTATTAAAGCTGCACTTTACAAATTCTCATTCATCCTTGGTGATTTCAACCCAAACCAGTCCAAAAATAAACAAATTAATAGATTTCTTCAGAAAGGTTTGTTAAAAAAAAACCACTGCTCCTACGTCCCTTATGAACAACAATCCAGACAGGATTTTGTTTGGATTCCGCAACAACAAATCTATTGTACACCGACTTACAATATTGACATACATTTGAAATGCACAGTTGAATATGAAAACTGAAACACTGGCTCTAGACATAAATAAAGCATTTGATAGCATGTAGCACAAAGGACTACTATGTACATTGAATACAAATAAATACACCCAAGTACCTTATAAGGATAAAAATGTTTTTAGAAAACAGACAGCTGATTGAAGGAATACCTCAAGGATTACCTCTGTCACTGCTTCTTCAGAATATAAACTGCTCCGATATTTGTCCTAAAGTCAGTATATTCTACAATATGCAGATGGCACTTTGTTGGTGGCACATGAAAAAACAATATGGTTTTCAAAGTGGCCACTAAAACCAAACATTAATAAGTGTCAACACATTATTTGCAACCATAAGATCACACAAAATTCACCAACAGTAACAATAAATGGAATGAATGTAGCACTATCATCATCTATTCCGTACCGTCGCTTCAAAAATAAGATAAGAAAGCAGCTATTGCGTAAAGGGTACTACATCGTTGGTGATTTCCTTGGAGATAGGTTTGATATTTGAAGTCGGTATTTTATGTAGTAGTTTGTATGATTTTTAATTGCGTGTATTCTTATATTTTTAATTGTATTCTTATATTTTTATTTGTAATTTTATATTTTTATTGTGACTTGTTCTATACATTATTTATTGTCAGAAAGGATCAAATAAAGATTATTATTATTATGGAACTGTTCGACAATAAATTAAATGTTAACCTTCACACACTGTCAATGAAAAACAATACAAGAGAAAAACATTGCAGATGCTTAGGCATGTTAACAGAGGAATAAATATTAAGATATATCATATAATTCAATACTACACGTCCTACATCTGGAACATGCTTAGATAACACAGGCAATGCCACCAGATTTTTTCTATCAGCTCTAGTTTTTGAGATACACGTTACAGGTTAAATGATATATTTTTTTCTGATAAAGGACAGCAAATAAAGAGATAAATATGTACTTAATCGTCAAAATAGAAATTTCCCAGAATGTAATTAGCCAAATGGATACCTGGAATTGTCCCTGACCCATTGTTCCTATACTAGGAACTACTCAATACAATGCTCTTAATTACTGTTATACCTGTAATTGCCTATGACCCGATCCTTCCATACCTGCTTGGCTGTACTTGATTTAGTATATTACCGAGTTTTACCAAGTAAAGTTGTGCTATCATTTTGTGTAAATTTTGGTCGTTTTTTAGTATCAAGACACTAAACTGAAACAATGTCATCCACAAGCAGACGTACCTGTGTAAATCATACCGATGTTTTTTGTTATGTGTGTGGTGAATACACTTTGAAAGAGAGCAGAAAAACGATTTCTGACTTTGTGAAAAGAGCTTATCTTGCCTATTTTGGTCTTCATTTAGGAGATCAAGATAAATCTTGGGCACCACATTTCCTATGTAAAACATTTGCGACAGTGGACAACTGGAAAGAGGAAGTGCCTAAAGTTTGGTGTACCAATGGTTTGGAGAGAACCGCGGAACCATCATGACGACTGCTATTTTTGTCTCGTTAATATTAAAGGCATAAATAGAAACAATAGACACAAATGGACATATCCTGATCTAGATTCTGCAAGAAGGCCTGTAGTGCATTCGGAAGAAATACCCGTTCCATCATTCAGCAGTCTACCTGAACTGACAGAAGATGATACAGAAACATCAACGTCTGACGAAGTTAAAAGAATTCAATCAGAAAACGACATCGATTTTGAAGCAGATTTAGCAACTCCGCAGTGTTTCAATCAAGAAGAACTAAACGATCCTATAAGAGACCTGAATCTCTCAAAGGAATCCGCTGAATTACTTGCATCCAGATTAAAAGAAAAAAATCTACTTTGTCGAGGTACTAATATTACATTTTATCGTAAAAGAGATAAGGATCTGCTGCCTTTTTTCACTCAGGAAAAAGACTTGGTATTCTGTAACAATATAAAAGGGCTCTTAGAAAAAATGGGTTTGCCTGAATACACTCCAGATGATTGGCGCCTGTAACATGAGTATAAAAGTTCACTACCTCCACAGCCACCTAGATCGTTTTCCAGAAAACTTAGGTGATTGTAGTGAAGAACAGGGGGAAAGATTCCACCAGGATATTAAAACTATGGAAGATCGTTATCAAGGACGATGGGATAGCCACATGATGGCGGACTACTGCTGGAGCCTTCAGCGAGACTGCCCTAGTAAACTCCATTCTAGAAAATCGTATAAAAGAAAATTTTTATGTGATGAGTGACTAATGTAATTATGTAAATTAAGTTTTTGCAATAAATACTTAAATCCATGTGTCTTTGTTTTTTTTAACTGTCAATAGTAATATTATATATTATAACAGTTATAACGTAAATTATATACACAATTTTTTAAAAAATCTCAAAAACTAGATCTGATAGACAAAATCTGAGAACTTTTTTACATTCTGCATCCAAAAATTACTCAGGAACAGTTGAAAAATCGCAGACACCAAAATGTGTGTTGGCCTGTGTAATATATTTACCAATCTCTAGGGCAGTAGTATGGTGGTAGATGCTCATATTTCTGATCACTGTGTATTGAAATTCGTATGTAGGGACCTATTATCCACAACACCTAATGCTGATATCGTCCTTAAAAGAAGCATTAATGAGCACAATATCCACAGTTTTCTTTCTGAACTTTCTTATGTTGCATGGGATGATTTATACTCAGATGTGGCTGATGTTGATCAGACATGGATGCAGTTCTTATCACGTTTTAGTTTGATATTTCAAAACTGCTTCCCCATGAAAAAAATCAAAATACCCAGAAAACGTTCCTTTCATATCAACCCTCAGCTTAAATCACTGAAGGATAGGCTGGACATTTTACACATTATGTCACAGGTTAGGCCTCAATACAAGCAATTATATATCATGACTAAAAAAAACAATATTAATGCAAAGAAATCCTATTTTAGTGACTATATAATGAGAAGTCAAAACAAATCAAAAGCCGTGTGGAATGTTATTAATAATCAGAAACATAAATCAAAACCGACACCTACCTTGTCTAGTACAGATCCTATTCACCTTGCGAATAATTTCAGTGATCTGTTCGCTAGAACTGCAGATATACAGAATGAGTCTCTTAATATACTGGGCAGTAATAGGTTATTGACTGGGTGTATGGAGAAATCGTTTTATATGTACGATGTTTCAGAGAAGAGAAGAGATTATATCAACAGTTAAACTCTTCAAGTGCTCAAATACGTCCGGTTATGACGGTATTCCGATGATAATTATAAAGAAATCAATTCATTTAATTGCTAAGCCTCTCGCTCATATTATACATCGCTCCTTCAAACAGGGCATTTTTCCAAATTACCTAAAAGTCGTTTTGGTATGTCCAATATACAAAAAAGGGGATGTAAATGAACTTGAAAACTATCGCCCGATTAGTATACTGTCTTCTTTTTCAAAAATTTTTGAGAAAATCTTGGCAACTAGGCTACTTAATTTTTAATTAAAGGTAATTTCCACTCAGCAGCATGGCTTCATGAAAAATAAATCAACGGAAACAGCTATTTTCGAATTAGTCGACAAAATGATAACATCTCTGGAAAATAGAGAAATACCTATTGGTCTGTTTTTGGATTTGTCAAAAGCTTTCGATTGTGTTCAGCATAAAATACTGCTCACGAGAATTGAGGAATGTGGAATTAGAGGTAACCAGTTGAAGCTAATAAGCAGTTATTTAGAGAACAGAATACAGAGAGTATATGTCCACGTTGGGGTAAAAAAATACTTTTCCGAAGATAAATATATTAACGTGGGAGTGCCACAGGGAAGTATCTTGGGGCCGCTTCTTTTTGTCATTTACATTAACTCTGTCTGCTAAAGAAAATTCTGTGTTAGTTGTCATCCAATTGTCTACGCCGACAGTACTAACTTTTTGGTAACATCAGATTCGGTAACATCCGCAACTGATATGACAAAGAAAATTTTGAATGATGCGCATAAATGGTGTAAAGAAAATGGTCTGAATATTAACATGCAGAAAACGAACTGCAGGTCTTGACACTGTCGTTGTCAAGACCTGTCTGAATAAAGTACTGAAATTGAAATTAAGCAGTCGGTTAATTTCTTAGGAGTGCACATTGATAAAAATCTGAAGTGGGAAACACATACAACCGCATTGAAAAAGTCACTAAATTCAGTCATTTACACTATTAGGGTATTGAGGGATCAGGTAGATATAGGGGTCCTCAAAGTTTTATATTATGCTAATTTTCAGTCATTTCTGTCCTACGGCATTATATTTTGGGGCAGCTCCTCACATGTCCAGGAGATCTTTGTTCCTCAAAAATGGGTATTACGAACGATGTTTTGTCTGGGATATAGGGAATCATGCAGTTGTAAGTTCAGATCTAGTGGAATACTGACTGTTTATGGCCTATACATATATAGGTTACTTCTTTATGTATAGTAAAGCTTTCTACTTTGAAAACTGTAGAAACAAGAATAATACAAGACAAATACATACTTTCTTTTATCCGCGACATACTTATACACGCACAGAAAGAGGACCGAATTATATGGGCATTTCATTGTTCAACGCATTGCCTGAATATTTGAAGCGAATGAGAAAACATGAGCTCTTCAAGAAAAGTATTTATAATTAATTGTGAACCATATAATCTAGCTGAATATTTCGAAACATGTAAAGAATCTTTGTAAAATTAATTTGGACGTAATTTACTTTCATTGTTCTGATACAATTTTGTTGAAAAGTATGATGACTGTTGAATAAAGGAATATTATTATAATGAAACAATTGTTGAACTGATTTACACATATATTAAAAAGAATACTGCATGACGTACGTTTCGATGAGATTCACCTTTTTCTGGTGAATCTCATCGAAACGTACGTCATGCACTATTCTTTTTAATATATGTGTAAATCAGTTTAACAATTGTTTTATTATGTTTATCGATTTACATCGGCCTCATCAATTATGAATATTATTATTATTATCAAAGGAGCAGTTGAAACATACAAAACCATTTGTAGACCTATTCTAGAATATGCACACACAATCTCTGCAAACTACAAAATGTCGTCGCTCAAGAATATAGATGTAGCAGAGAGATGAACTCTGTGTACCATTATAAGAATAAGACACCCACTCAACAGACTACACAACCCCTCTAATGAGCAGCTGTTCTTGAAACAAACATAGAACCAATAAAAAAATCAGTTTCTCAAACTTAACAGAAAATTCCACGCAAGACTGAACAAACTGGAGGATATTTTACTGATATTCCTTAATACCTACAACAGGAACTATGTACGAACAAAATTACCAACTGATACGATACTTGAAGCACTAAGCATGTTATAAACTAATTCATAAAAATAACACAAGTTAAATAGGCTGAAGGACCTAAGATCAATAGATTTTTGTATAAATTTTTCAACAAGAACTATTATCCCTTATTAGCCTTAAGGCTTTCACGCTCCCTCGCAGGGGAACTTTCATTTATCCCAGATATTATATATCAGACAGATTAACCTCTGTGGGGGCCTGTTCTAAATTATCAGGCCCATGGCGACGATCTTCAAGGCGTTGATTTCCTAGAAACGTCTTGAAAGTCTATACTGTGGCAAGTAGCACAGATTTCTGTAATTTGCTATAGAGATGTTTGCCGAGTTCTCTAATAGTTTTTAGGAGATTTTTCGGGGTTATACCAGTTGATCCCAAGTAATTGGAAGTCCTGTTATAAATTTATTTATGCCGCGTTGTATCTAGAAAACTACATCAAAATTTAAAATATTTTAGTTTTTCCTTGATATATACACCAAAAACTGATTATATTCTAAATTTGAAGCTCCTACATTTGCTAGAAGTGCCTTGTGAGTGATAAAATTAAACAATTTTAACTAGTTATAATTCTCAAATTACTAGTTCAAATTGAATAAAATTTGAAATATACCGTGTTTGTACAATGCCAGCTTTGGTTACTAAAAATTCAGTCTTGTAGTGTTATCTGCAACGAAGTTATAGGAGTCAAAAATTGCCTGAACTTCTTAGAGAAAAATATGGTACAACCATGCATCAAAAAGTGTTTCACATACAACTTCGACTATAATAAAGACTAACAATTAACAGAAAATAAAAAATATTTTTTTTTGTATTGCTTCTTATACTTTTTTACCCGTTTTGGTATACCCCGTTTTTTTCAGAAATTAAAATTTTTATAGAGTACAATAATTCATAAGGTTACCCTTCGTACCAGTGGAGGTGTTTGAATTGTCATCGCGTTGGTTAAATAAAGCTGTAAAATTCCTGGTAGCAGCCAAGGTGGCTAAAGTGTCTGCTATAAGCTTCTTGCCATCAGGCTCCGGAGATTTTTCTTTACTTCTCCTTCGATCTCTACTACGACTTCTCGAACTTCGGTCTCTATCCCTATCACGATCCCTATCTCTCCTATCCCTGTCCCTATCTCGGTCACGGTCTCTATCGCGGTGTCTATCACGATCGCGGTCTCGATCCCTGTCTCTACTACGTCTCCTATCTCTTCTGCTACTATCCCGATCACGATCTCTGCTTCTATCACGATGTCGTGATCCCATTATTACACTACTTGAACTTAGAAATTAAAAATATTCTCAAATTGATTAAATTTTCACTTCGATGTAACAATCAACAACATGGCTGTCTACAACAAACCCTGTGCAATAGAATGTCATTCATAGAAATTAAATTGTCAAATGTCAAACTCAAAAATCTTTATAGTATCACAGAATTAGATGCAGGAAATTTATGAAACCAACAATCACAGAACATACCATAGATTATCGTTATGTTCCGTGCTCACAATACTCAATTTGTTTTTCTCTAGAATATTCGTACTGTTACGAATTAAGGGTTTCGACGGATAAATTCCAATAACTAACTCTTAACAATCAATAAATAATCCTTTATTTACAAACTGAAAATAAACACAACAAATGTCAATAACGCTTCTGTCACACTTCTGTCTATGTCACTGTACTCTAGATAACTGTTGTGATATCTTATTCTATGAGTGGAAATATTCAACGACACTAGTATCTTTACTTATATTTATCCTTATTTGTAAAGAACCAACTATTCGACACGTGGTTGTTACGTGTTGTTCTCGAGCGAATCTCAAAAGGGAGTCACAGAGACAGTTCGATCTCCTGAACATCGAAAATGAAACTACTAGATGAGCTCTCTGCCTATGAGGTCGTGCCTACGACGGTTCTCAACAGTCTCATCTTTTCTCCAAACATCCATAAACCATAGAGGCGGCTTGAGGGCAAATCTGTAACAGTACCTATTCTAGTAAAAGTTGATATAACGACCTCTACTTTCTAAAAATGGAAACTTCTAGAATCGAACGTAGGAGAAACCTGATGAGGTATATAAGAAGCCAGGAATAGACAACGAGAGAGAGTCGGTTAGTTTTTTTAAATTCAGTGGACCTACAGTTTAACGCCGGTTCCGAACGGGGCCGATGGGCTTGTAATCAATGAACATTACACAACTGTTATCATCACGAAGTCTAGATATATTTATACTTCGTGGTTATCATCATTAAACTAATTGAATCATAGACAAACAAATACATTCATGCTTTCACTGGGGCTCAAAATAGAATCCTAGCGCACCATAGTCGAATAGAGAAATTAATTAATGAAATGGAAACAAAAAGTAAAAAAATTAAAGACATTTACAATGTTATTGAATGAGCTGATAGTAACGGGCAAATTCAATTGAAACATCCATTAAATGAAAGCCAAATGCGATTTAATATGATTGTTCATATTTGAAGTGAAATGACAAAAAATATGTTTATTTTTATGAAATATTTATAAGCATGGAAAAGCGCTTTTTCAGAAAATATGGAAGATGATCCAAATTTCCATATGTCCATATAGAAGACACATTTTATTATCATCGAAGGAACCGATTCCTTGCAACGTTGTATCTTTCGTTCCGACTATGCCGTTTTTTCCAAAAAAAATTTGAAATACAAACATTATGTCCATATATGTACGTAAAGTACATTTTAGCATCACCGAAGGAACAGATTCCTTGCAACGCTATATCTTTCGTTCCGACAGAACAGTTTTTCCTATAAAATTTGGAATATAAACCATATTCAAAATTTATCTTATGTTCATATACATAAGATACATTTTAACAACATTGAAGGAGCCTATTCCTTGCAATGTTATATTTTTCTTTCCGATGGAACCGTTTTTCTCTACATAATTTATAATATAAACCTTATGTCCATATACAAAAGATACATTCTGCATCATCGAAGGAACCGATTCCTTCAACGTTGTCTTTAGTTCCGAGGGAACCGTTACTTTCTATAAAATTTAGAATATAAATCTTATGTCCAGAAACATAAGATACATTTTAGCATCATCGAAAGAACCTATTCCTTGCAACATAGTGTCTTTCGTTTAGACGGAACTTTGAATCATAAACTTAAGTCGATATACGTAAGGTTCATTTTAGTATTATTGAAGGAGACGTTCATTACAACATGAAAGCAATCGTTGGAAGATCCACAATCCGATGCACTTTCTCAGTCATTGCGCATGCACACTTTATTTCGCTATCGTTATATCTCATTTTAGAATATAGCGACGGACGATCGAAGTAACTAGTTCCTTAAAATGACTGGCCAAACATGAAAAACGTCCGTTCGTTAGAATGACAGACACGTGGTGTTTTGAAGAGTATTTATTATCATTCAGTTTGTAAATAAAGAATTGGTTGTTGATTTGTAAATCTAGTTATTAGTATTCATCCGGCAAACTCCAAATTCGTAACAACACGGAAAACTATAGAGCACCAAGAATTCTATAGCTCTCCGTTCTTTGAACTAAATTATTAGTAAATTATTATTAAAATTTGTGTTGAAAAAAATGGTTCGATTCTGTGTGGAAAATGTGGAAAACATAATCTTAAAACTTGAGTAAGTACAGTATGTTCGAAAAGCATCGAACTTGTTGAATGGAAATGTCATACAATTGTTTCATCAAACAATCAAGTTCCGATGGTTTTCCAATCGACTTCATCTTCATCTTCAGGTTCATCTTCAAAATGTGACGAACATTGATCCGTGAACTAAACACGTGAGCTCCTCTATTGAAGAAACTAGATAAACTCGACCATTGATGATCGAAATAAAATTGATAAAATAAATTACCTGATAAATAAGGGTTATCTATTTTGTCGTTTTTTTCAATATTAAAAAAGTATGCTTGCATTTGCTAAGCCATTGTCCTAGCTTTTTCTCGAATATTGCAAATAAGAGTGATATTGCCATAAAAGTCAGAAAAACATATGGAAAATTCTCTACTATATTTTGTGAATATTGTCTCTGAAAGTTATGTACGCAATTTATTGTGTGAATATTTATTGTGTGACATTATTATAATATGAGAGCAAGTCTTGATATTAAGAAGAATCTTGGGTTCAGTAAGCATTCGAATTTCCGAAAACAAAATGTTGGTTATTAGTTGAAAAAAAAAATCGTAAATTCGCACTATAGGTATGGCAAATTGGCGAATTCCTTAAAGAATGAAAACATGCGAGATTTGAACAGTTCAGAATGGCTAGATTCCTAGGTGAATTAAGAATATGATTTTAAGTGAAAGATAAGTATCTAATTTTACATATATGAATTCGTCTCTGGTGAAAAGGAAGTTTTCAGCAGCTATAAATAGTTCTAGAATTGTTAGGGAAAACTAACTACATTCAGTTTTAGAGCAAAAAGTCTCTTTTCGTACAAGGACGCCTATTTCCATAAACGTTGCCATATATGATAAGTTACAGCAAGTAATATCTATGTTTGTTTCTTATAATGTAGTACAGTTATGAAGCATATATTGTTTCATTCTGGAAAATATTTTACTTTCTTCGCTTATTTTCTGAAAAACGTTAGATTGGATACATTATTCACTCAAGATATTCTCATTATTTTCTTATGGCACCAGATTTCGAAATTTTGTTTTATTTTATTGGCACTTCAGGTAGTCTTCAGGATTCAATACCATGGAGGAGGGTCGAAAATACTTATAGCATTTTAAAAACTGTATTTTGCAAAGGACACATAGATTTTGAACCTGGATTCATTCAAATTAACACCTATGTAGACATTATTGTTCAGTCTTGTTACTGACTGTTACACATCAATTGTTCAAGGGGATTCGCCTTTTCTGGTTACCGTCCAGTTTACCCTTTCGGTATTGACTTTGAAATCGAGTCTTTGGTTCATTTCTTTTACCCGTGAGATAAAGGCTTTATCTCACGAGTATATATATATATATATATATATATATATATATATATATATATATATATATATATATATATATATATATATATATATATATATATATATATATATATATATATATATATATATATATATATATATATATATATATATATATATATATATATATATATATATATATATATATATATATATATATATATATATATATATATATATATTATCCGCATGTTTCAAATTGTTCACATGAGTTCGGTTAATTGAATCAAAGCCAGTTGCGTGATATCTCCCGATTAAATGTTGAAAATTAAAGCAGTAAGCATGAAGCTATGCATCGCTCCTATCGTTGAATTGTTATTTATTCCGTGAGATTGTCCAAGATGATGATGTCAGATGTTTGATTATAATCAAGGTTGATGGTTCACTATAGTCGATAAATACACAAGGTATATGACATCTCTACAACGCTATACTGAATCCTGAAGTGCAAAAAATTTGGCTATCAATTAAGTGTTGGATAGCTGTGCTGCTCACTCGCTATAAATACTTTTATGAATTGCTTTTAAAAATGTTTTTTGGGACTAGGCGGTTCATGAGGCTTATAATCACATTCCTCATCACATTTTTAGCGTTAGCTTTGTCAGGAATTGTTTTTAAAACCATTGTAAACCACTTACTATGATCCTTTCTTTACAATAATTGGTATTTGGTATAATGGAATCCAAAGGGATTCCATTATAACATAAAAGATGGTACTCAGGACGAAATTTTGTTCCTGAGACAACAACTACAAGCCCTAACTACCAAGAACCAAGAGACAAAGCCCTCACAGGCCGAAATTCTGAATCAAAAAAAACAATGGAACATAACATTCGACGACAGAAATAAAGACTCAATATTATTCTTAGAAAGAATCGAAGAATTGAGAGAATGTTACGAGTTGTCAAAGGAACAACTTCTACGAGCGTTGCCAGAGGAACTGTTCAGAGGAAATGCATTGCTTTGGTATAGAAACAAACGCACCGAATGGACAAATTGGAACGAATTCTTAAGCGATTTCAAGAAATCATTTTACCTCCACCAATATGCAATGCAACTAGAAAAACAAAATAGAAGCATTGGAAAGAATATATAAAAATTTGCTAGCAAATTACCGACTCTATATTCGCCGACAAGATTTTCAAAATTTATCGGAATTAGAAGACGCAGCACTAGAGTACGAAAGCCTCGATAAAGAGAGGAAAGATATGGAAAATCAGGAGAAACCGTTTAAGAAATACACCGATTATAATCATTAACCCTCGAAATCATATAATAATATGATAACATGCTTTAAATGCAAAAATACTGGACATATAAGAAGAAATTGCGATCAATGGAAGAAAAGTTTAAAATGGAAGGGAAACGATCAAGGGTTGGAAAAAATTGCAGGCCACAACCCGTAAGTAGTTCTATGGCCTCAAAACCATTATCTCCCACGAAAAATTCAGATTCAGTTCATATCAAAATAGGTAATCAAAACCACCTTACACAAGGTCGACCAAAAACTACCCTAAGAAAAATTCAGATTCAAAGAATTTTCATAAAATCAAAATAGGTAATCAAACACAGCCTAACTCTACTTACAAGCCATGAACTAGGACTTGGCAACACCGCATCTGCTCTAACCGGTAGACCGATCGGTCTTCGAACATCGGTCTACTACATGTTAATAATTGCCTTTTCAGAGAAATTTTCAGCGAAACGGTACTTTGTATAAAAATAGTTTTAACAAAAATTGTAGATCATACAATTATCTATAGAAATCAATAATACACTTTTTTTCTAAGAAGAACTATGTCTAAGTTATAGCGATTAAAATATTGTTTTTTTAGTATGCATATTAACAAGTTCACTTTATCAGTTAGAATTGACAATATGCTATAAATTACATTATTTTTCATTCTCAGGTGAGAGTAAGTTTAATGCGTCAATTCCTTTAAACCTTTATTGACATGTGTACAATAATTTGGACAATAGAATGATTCTGATATCATATTTGTAACAAGCAAGCAAATTTTCCAGTTGAGACTATCTAGTTAATTTCAGTTGTAAAATCCATTTTAAATCATTAGGAGACAGTTTATTTTCATTGATAAAAACATTTACATGCATATATGAATATACTAAAATCTGATTAATAATTTGTATACTGTTTATTTGTGAACATTCAGTTACGTTGGATGGAAAAACTAGAGTGTAAAAAAATGCTGTTAGTTTCAAAAGTTTTTATATTCCACGATTTACATATTAAAATCTTTATTTATAATTGGATGTTAAATCAACAAAATTACAAATTGAATCTGAGTTTTCAAAGGCTTCATTCAATTTCTCACAACGTTCCTTCAATGCTTGAAAATGTTTGGCACAAACTACAGAATATTTTGTGGGGGTCCATTATGCCCTAGAAATATTTTTTAGCCATTGATTCATTAGATTTCCATCATATGGAAAACGAAATACAGAAACTGGTGGTTCGCCGGCCTCGAGGTAACTTTTGTAGTTCGACTTGCATCCAAGCACACAGCAATGACTTGGCATGTTAATTTTTGTGCTAATATCAAGAACAAGACTTATAAGAGATTAGTTCTAAATAACTACTAAATCTAACAAAGGGTAAGTAACTCTACTAATCACAAAAAAGGAACAATTCTAGCAAATAACGCTTTTGTTAATGTCTGAACTACTCAATCAAAACATCAGTAATCGGTAGCTATTTACATACAAATTTCAAAGGTATTCCTTAGTCTGTAGCTGAAAAAAACACAGTAGCACTTTCTACACGCTATACATCACATAACAGCACAACAACTAAAACGCAGATTTTTGTTTTTACACAATTATGAGATGATAAAAGTTAGGTATTATTTCTACCTCTCCAGGTATAACCAAAAAAATCACAACTTATAACACAACAGATATTCCTGTTTAGATAAGACATTTGCGAGAAATTTCTTTTGCTTGTTCTTCACAACTTGAAACAATAGCACTTTTCACAACTTATTTTTGGATTTGAATGTTATTTCTCTCGTTAAATAGCGATTTATTCAGTAGCAATGACCAGAAACCATTACAACGCCATTACAGCATCTCTTTCTGTGGGTCTAGCTTGGATGTTGCCAGATTTCCTAGTTCATGGCTTGTAACATAGTAGAGTTAGGATCTGTGGTCTACTGCATGTTAATAATTGCCTTTTCAGAAAAATTTTCAGCGAAACGGTACTTTGTATAAAAAAATAGTTTCAACAAAAATTGTAGATTATACAATTATCTATAGAAATTAATAATACACTTTTTTTCTAAGAAGAACTATGTCTGAATTATAGCGATTCAAATGTTTTTTTAGTATGTACACTAAAAAGTTCACTTTATCAATTAGAATTGACAATAAGCTATAAATTTCATTATTTTTCATTCTCAGGTGAGAGTAAGTTTAATGCGTCAATTCCTTTAAACCTTTATTGAGATGTGTACAGTAATTTGGATGGTAGAATGATTCTGATATCATATTTATATTTGTATTGATAAAAACATTTACATGCATATCTGAATCTACTAAAATCTGATTAATAATTTGTAAACTGTTTATTTGTGAACATTCAGTTACGTTGGATGGAAAAATTAGAGTGTAAAAAAATGCTGTTAGTTTCATAAGTTTTTATATTCCACGATTTACATATTAAAATCTTTTTTATAATTGGATGTTAAATCAACAAAATTACAAATTGAATCTGAGTTTTCAAAGGCTTCATTCAATTTCTCACAACGTTCCTTCAATGCTGGATCTTTCAGCTGGATATTCTCTTTGAGAGTGGACTGTTTTTGATAAGTAGGGGTGAATGAAGAAATATACTTGGCACTGCATTTAAATTGAGTTTAACTTGATCAATTGGCCTTCTTGCTTTCTGTTGATCAAACGATGATGAGCAAACGGTGAATACCTTCTCTAGTATGAGCTTCCTCTGGAAAATGTTTGGCACAAACTACGGAATATTTTGTAGCCATTGATTCGTTAAATTATCATCCTATGGAAAACAAAATACAGAAAATGGTGGTTCACCGGCCTCGAGGTAAGTTTTGTAGTTCGACTTGCATCCAGGCACACAGCAATGACTTGGCATGTTAATTTTTGTGCTAATATCAAGAACAAGACCTATAAGAGATTAGTTCTAAATAACTACTAAATCTAACAAAAGGTAAGTAACTCTACTAATCATAAAAAAGGAACAATTCTAGCAAATAATGCTTTTGTTAATGTCTGAACTACTCAGTCAAAACAACAGTAATCGGTAGTTATTTACATACAAATTTCAAAGGTATTCCTTAGTCTGTTGCTGAAAAAAAACACAGTAGCACTTTCTACACACTATACATCACATAATAGCACAACAACTAAAACACGGATTTTTGTTTTTACACAATTATGAGATGGTAAAAGTTAGGTATTATTCCTACCTCTCCAGGTATAACCAAAAAAAGCACAACTTAAAACACAACAGATATTTCTGTTTATATAAGACATTTGCGGGAAATTTCTTTTGCTTGTTCTTCACAACTTCAAACAATAGCACTTTTCACAACTTATTTTTGGATTTGAATGATATTTCTCTCGTTAAATAGCGATTTATTCAGCAGCAATGACCAGAAACCATTACAACGCCATTATAGCATCATTATTTGTGGGTCTTGCTTGGATGTAGGGATGGTCGATGATCATCGATGTTCGATGATCATCGATGTCGAAAGCAAAAACATCGATGTTTTAACATCGATGTTCGCTTTTCGATAAATATCGAACATCGATGTTAACGGAATCGATATCGATGTTAACTCACGGCCTCACGCACGACCAATAGGGATGCTCGATGGTCATTGAAAATCGATGTTCAAAGCAAGAACATCGATGTTTTTACATCGATGTTCGGTATTCGATAAATATCGAACATCGATGTTGGGCTTTCGATTATGACATCGATGTCAACATCGATGTTTTTGTAACATCGATCATCCCTACTTGGATGTTGCCAGATTTCCTAGTTCATGGCTTGTAAGTAGAGTTAGGCTGTGCGCCATCCTAGGTATAGAGTTTCTCATGGAACATAATTATACATTAACTTTCGAAAAGGGTGGTGCATTTAGTTTAAAGTTTAATTTAGTTTTATTTATTTTAGTCTCATAATCACAATTGTTGTACTTAATTAATACAATAACTTTGTACTAAAACCCCTTATTATACCTACTTAATATCCATATCTATGGTGTAGTCAAACATACAGGTAATACTCGGTAAAAAATATATATATATATATATATATATAGTATCAATTTACAAATTTTAATATAGAAATATTGAATACATACACTTGAGTACACTTACGGATATATTCTAATTAATCTTATTTCTCAGGATCACTAGAAGATTATATAAAATATAAATTTTGGAATTATAACAATTAATAAAGGAAAATGATTAGAAATTCATATATGTATTATGTGTATTTATATTCTGTAAGTCAATACAACTAATATTCTATTCTAACAACTTTTAGGACCTTTCCATAAAAAAATATGAAAGGTTAATTTTTATACAAAAGGGTTACATTTTTTTATATTTCAGGTAATTTATCACAAGACCCGACTGGCAACACTGTATAAATGTTTTTGTGTTACTGTCTTGTTTTTTTGACAGTTGGGTTTCGGTTTTTTGTGTTATGGTTGGGATTTTAGGAAGGGGTTTTATTTGAAGGCCGCAGTCAAGGTATTTTTATTTAATTTGCACTATATACATTAAGTAAGATTTTTAAATATTCCAGCAATCTAATCTTAAAATGGCCTTTTATTTTGTTTAGGTTCAGACGATAACTCCTGTAGTTGGACTATGTCCAAATAAATTAAATTAATAAATATTTCGATAGACTGATCTTAAATTGAACTCGAAAATCGTTTACTTTTCAGTTAGGTAATCATGTCTGAGAGAATAAAAATTGATGAACCTCTTTGGGATTTAAGTACCTTTGTTGGTAGATTTAAACATTTTTTATGGGTAACAGATCCAAGAACATGTTTGGTAAGTGAAAAAACACTTGATGATGCAAAAATTTTGGTGGAACAATATCGGAAAGGCCTAGAGCCTCCTGGCACCAGTACAGAGCAAGTAATATATGCTAAAAAATTATATGAGAGTGCTTTTCATCCAGACAGTGGAGAAAAACAGAATGTTTTTGGAAGAATGTCTTTTCAAGTTCCTGGTGGTATGGCTATTACAGGAGCTATGCTGCAATTTTATAGGTGAGCTTCTATTGATAATTGCTCAAACTTTTAATATTGAAACATTTATAATTCTATTTATATCAATTTTTCAATTTATTGAACTTAACGCAAAACTTAGAATTGTTAGTATAATTTTACAATTATACACTGATTAATTTAGTGTTATTAAAATTATGTCTGGTAATAAGATGTCATGGTTTTTGAGGAATATTTTGTTAATGTTGATAAAGCTAGAAAGACGAATGCAAATATTTAACTGATCACATCTGATTCAACAAATAACTGAATTGTTAAGATGTCTTGAAAACCAGCTTTGTAGGTAATATACTTTGGAAAAGTAAATAAATTTTTTGTTAACTTGCCCTATTTTGTATCATATATTATTTTAAGTGATATCAGACCATTTGACATACTCAGAAAAAATACTCAATAACACTGCATTATGATGCTAGTTGTTCTTCAAAAACTGTGCTTATCTGAAAGTTGGAACTAAACTTTAACGCCGATTCCGAATTGCCCAAGAACATGGGGGTAATCTAACCCACCAGCACCAGTAAGGGAAGAATACTTTAAGAAATATTTATTTAAATTAAATAAACAAAACTCAAATGATGTAGGTATATTCTTTTCATAAACAGCACTCTCCATTTAGCTTCACGATTGTCAATAATGCGTTGAGTTCGAATGATAAAATAATATTTCTTGGTAGTTAAAGATAGATTATAGTTTGAATTAGAAAGGTCATCTTACTTCACTTTCTGAGGAGCTTGCCAAATATTGCTACGCCTTAATGATCATGTCATTTGAACTTGACAATTTAACTGGTTAACTGCTATGTATATGTGTTCAGTGCAGGTATTGCACACAAGATATTGCATCATTTCTTAGGATTTATCTACACACTTTGTTGAGAGTTTTTAATCTACAGAAAAGAATTGAGAAAATATACTGAGCATTTGGCAAGATGGTAGTCATATATCATGTTTTATGTAAAACTCTTGTTTTTGTGTACATACTTGAGGACATATTTGTTCATAAAAACTGAGTCATTTGAGAAATATACAAGAAAGCACACACATCAGTCTCGTAAATAATTTGATATGTGAGATATATAATTTCAGTTAATTGCTGAGGTATAGTTCATTTTATATTGATAAAATTTTATACCATATCTTATATACTTAAGTATATGGTATATACTATATATTATGTTATATATATTATGGTATATACCAGGGAAGGCAAACCAATGGCACGCGACACAATATTTTAGGCACGTCGCCGATCATAAAACATGCGTGAAAAATGTGTTAAGTAAGTATTAAACATTCCATAATGTGACTCTTTTGTTTACTTTATTTCATAAAGAGTTAAGATAGTATTTATTATTATTATTTTCCAAATAATCTGAAAGTCAAAATTATTTGATGGCACGGCAATGACTCCATTAAACATTTTTCAGAAAAAATGGCACATTGATGCATAAAGGTTCGCCTACCCTGGTATATACTATAAGTATATACCATAAGTATATACTCAAATATGTATATAATAATAAAGTGAACACAGCTCTGACCTTTTTATTTGAAATATTTCGATATTTCAATTAGGTCTCAGCTTAAGAGTTCATATATATATATATATATATATATATATATATTATTATATATATATATATTATATATATATATATATATATATATATATATATATATATATATATATATATATATATATATATATATATATATATATATATATATACATATATATATATATATATATATATATATATATATATATATATATATATATATATATATATATATATATATATATATATATATATATATATATATATATATATATATATATATATATATATATATATATATATATATATATATATATATATATATATATATATATATATGCATCATTAGGAGAGCTGTTAAACAATTGAACTTGAATTTGCAATTTTTAGGACTTTCACATCAGCTTTTTTGCCTCCCAAAACACTTCATCCTCTCAGAATGCTCTTTCTTCCGTTCATCTGTCCGTTTTATTCACATGTGTGATTATAATAACACTTGCGATTTCATAGCGACACTTTGTGCGATATTAGACAATACTTACGAAAGATATAACTCTGGGCAAACTGATGTTACAAAGCTATACAAAAAACTAACATCTAAAAAACTTATATCTAAAAATTTGTTCATATACATCTGGTTGGATTGTCATTAATTTGATGTGATTCATGTAATGCATACAATTTAGTTAAAGTTTTATGAAAATTCACTGCTCAGGCTGATTTGATTTTTCTTGCTTGGTGTATATTAATGGGTGTGGGTATGTCATTGTGTTGTATGTATTTTTACTAGTTATTTTACCTAGATGTGGGCTTTGTTAATATTTTAAACATTCAAGTAAGTCGTATTATTACCATTATGAGAATTTAAGATCTATTGATACAAAATATTGTGAAGATGTTTGTTTTCAAGTTATAATCTCAAACCTAACTGAAAAATATAAATATATAATATCAATGGTACTGTTGTCACTGTTATTTTCTTGTCTTCTCTCTTTTCCTTTATCTCAATAAAGGAAAAAATTTTGGGCTTGCCTAAGCATGTACCCAGATATTCGTTCGTCTATCGAGCCTTTCTTCTGTTGCATATATTTTGTTATATTCTTCTTTAATCTTGAACCTTGTCTATCGCCCACCCTGGATTTCCCTGGGTGAGGATATGTAGGAAGAACAGGTTATTAGGTTTAACACATATTTATTAGTAGATTTTTATTATGATGAAATAAAATCAATTTATTTAAAGTTTAATATTTGATTTATGTAGAAATTCATTAAGAAGTGATATTACTTTTTCATTTGTAGAATATATCACTTCGTAAATATTAATGGGTTTTGGGATATCAAAATTTTCCAACTTAGTATACAAGGTTTTGCAATTGTGTTCATTATGTGAGCATTGAAAGAAAATATGTGACAATGTTCTCACTTCTCCACACATACAGTTTGGGTTATGTAAGATGTTAATTTTAGATAAATGTTCTGGTGTCCATATCGCATTCTCAGTATTGTAATTATTTCTTTTCTTGATAATTTAGATTTAAGCAATACAAATGGCTTATCTAATTGTTGATTTTTGTCACGATTTCTCATATGAGTGAATGTTCTACCCTTACATTGACCCCATGTTCTTAATTCTCTCACCCAATCCTTTTTCTTTTTTTCCATTACTATATTATAGATTAAATTTGGTCCTCCCTTATATTCCAATACATCGCCTTCCTCTCTTCCCTTACTAGCTAAATAGTCGGCTTTTTCATTCCCTATTATTTTAGTATGGCTAGGGATCCACACTCCTATTATTTTCACTCCTCGTAGTATAAGTTCCACCCATATTTTTTTTACTATTGCAGTTATGATGTCAATATTAGAATCCTATTTCCAGTTTGTTAGTTTTAATAATGAACTCATAGAGTCTGAAAATATAACTGCATGTGTTATTCCCTCATTTTCTATATACGACAATGCTTTACTTATTGCCATCGTCTCTGCTGTGTATATTGACCACGATTTGGGTAGTTTTCTTGCTTATTCTAATGGGAGGGTTGGGGAGTATACTCCTATTCCGACAATATTTTCTTGTTGGCTTATTTTTAACGAAGCGTCCCTGAAAAATCTTTGATAATGTCTAAAATTCATCTCACATAGATTATTAAACTGATGTTGTGCTGTAGGGTTATTTTTTTCAATGTCCGAAATAATTATTTCACACTTAGTGGAATAATGATTATAATCTAGAGAGAAGAAAGGAATGTGTTTTTCTTGGAATATATCGTTTACGTAATTTTGAGTATCTTTATATGGTTGCAAAAATGCTGGTTTATGTACATTATCCCAAATCCATTCAGGTTGTTTAATTTCTTAATTACATTTGTTATAACATTATTTTTGATTTGATAATTTTTTAACATATATTTGGTCGCCAATATTTCTCGTCTCCTTGCTAATGATAACTCTCCACTTTCAGCCAGTAATATATTACTCTTATACCTTGATGGTGTACTGAATTCATTTTATTTATTTTGTTCTTTGTGAGGTTGCCGTATATCAAAGCAACATAGTCTAATTGTGTTCTAACTAATGCTCTATATAATGTAAGTAGATTTTGGGGATGGGCTCCCCACCAAGTTTTACACAAACTCCTGATAACGTTAATACCTTTTTTCGCTTTACTTATACTTATAGTGTGGTCAATTTGCAAATTCGAATTTAATTTAGGTTCAAGGATAACTCCTAAGTATTTGACCTGATTTTTCCATTCGATGTCTTGATTATTTATGTTTAGTCTAGGTACAACGGGAGGTATTTTCTTTTTGGAAAAAATCATTGCTGAAGTTTTTTCTGGTGACAAGTATAATTTTTTTGAGTTAAGCCACTCATTGACGTTATCAAGAGTTTTAGAGATTTGTTCATAAATATAGCCCATATCACCACCTGAACACATTATATAAGTGTCATCCGCATACTGACCTATGGTAACCCCTTCTGTTGCACATCCTGATATATCCTTCATATACAAATTGAAAAGTAGTGGGCTAAGTGTAGACTAAGGCTAAGTGTACCTTATAATAGTACCTTATTTGAGTAATAAGGGCCCATCTTGCTATTATTTTCTGCATTATAGATATACATTTCCCTATTTGTTAATATTTGACATATTAATTTAATCATTCCTAATGGAATATTGATTTTTTCCATGTCATTAATTAATATTTCGATATTAACACTATCATACCCTCCTTTTATATCCAAAAATACAACTATCATATATTCATTTTTGGCGAAACTTCTATAAATATTTGCCGTTAAAAACACCAGACTGTCATTCACTGATCTCATGCGGCGAAATCCGTACATTGGGCTACTATGAGGGAATGAGAGTTCAATTATTTTTTCTATTCTGTTTTTTACAAGAGTTTTGTAATATTTTAATGGAACACGTTGACAGTGGTATTGGACGAATACTATTAACATTTTGTATAGGTTTATTAGGTTTAGTAAATGGCAAAATTAATATTTTGTTACTATTATTAATTTTTTCCAGATTATGTAAAATATCATTGTATATTTCTAGCAATTTTTTTTGTTTTAAATTCAAATTTTTATATAATATGTATGGCATGCAGTCTATTCCAGGGGCCGAATTTTTGCTATTGTTTAGTACTATTTCCAGTTCTCCTAGGCTGAAGTTGTTTAGGTTTTCGCTATTGATTAATTGATTTAGATTTTGTTTGCTTTGATTATTTCCAACTGGCTGAGTGAGTTTATCCATTAGTTCGTTTAATATTGTTGTTGATGGTTTATTTGGTGCTTTGGCAGCTGTATCTTGATTTTTAAATTTTTTAATAGATTTCCATGAGGTGCTTAATGGTAAAAAAAATATATTTTCGCAAAATTTGGCAAAAGATGTATGTTTTTTTTCATTCATCAACAATTCACCCTAGATTTCGTTTCCATTGCTGATAAAAAGTTTTATTTGTTAAGTTGTTGAAAATAATTTTTCATTGTTACTCTGTGCAATTTAATCATGTTTGAAAGTTCTTTGTCCCACCAAATTACTCTATATTTGAATTTACCTGCCTTTTTTTTGGGTGTATACTTTTCCGCACTAAAATTAATTAAATCATTGAATTGGTTCAATTCACACAAATTATTGTTATTTTTTAATTCTGATTCTATTAAATTGTTATATTTTTCCGTGTTGTACTTTTTAGTAGAGAAGTATAAATTTACCCTACTATAATCTCTTAAGTTGTTGATGTCAATTAAAATTGGGTAATGATCACTTTGTGCGGGGTCGTAAATAACTTTCCACTGACATTAATTCACCAAGGCAGAAGAGCATATACTTAAATCTGGAGCACTCTTATTTTGTTGAGGGGTTGTGACTATTGTTATACTACCGTCGTTGACTATATTTATATTATTTTTATCTAATAATTCTTCTATAATACGACCGTTATTGTTTATTGTGGAGGATCCCCACATGGGACTTTGTGCATTTAAGTCTCCAAGGATAAGGAAATATCTACTGCTCTGGTCAACAATCTGCTGCAAATTACTCATATTCAGAGGAACATCGGGTGGATTATACGCGTTGACAATAGTCACTTCCCCTAACTTAATGCTCTGATATTGGAACCTCTGATAGTGTGCTGTTACTTGAATTGTGACATTTGAATATTTGATATCATTTTTTATTAATAGTGCTATTCCTCCCCTACCGTCATCCCTATCTTGTCTTATAGTGATAATTATGAATAACTATTTTTTTTATCTTTTAGTAAAAAGGTTTCTGATAAGGCTATCACGTCCGGACTGTACTGTTGAATTTTCCCATTAAATCTAATCTATTAACACTTAAGTGATCTAATATTTCATTGAAGTATTTTAATTGGTTCTATACCCATGAATTTTTTTTTAATTTATACTTATATCTTTATTGGGGGTTTTTAATTATTTATATATTATTTACAGAAATTTATTACTACGTAGCTTTAAAGGAGAGAAAATATTATATATATATATATATATATATATATATATATATATATATATATATATATATATATATATATATATATAAAGAAATGAAATTTTTTGTGCTTATGGCACTGAATATCTAGCTCTACTATAACATTCTCTTGATTAATTTAAATTTTTCAAATGAATGTTCTAGTGTTCATTTTCTAATTATATATATATATATATATATATATATATATATATATATATATATATATATATATATATACATACATACATACATACATACATACATACATACAATTTACTTCTAACTTAAACCTAACATACCTAATTTTTATAACTATGTTGCATTTGTAATAATTTATATTTTCTTTTATGTGTTACTGTGGTGATTTAGTATTTGTGTTATTTTGTTTTGTATGAATTATCTCTTCATTTTGTGTTTGACTTATATAATATAAGTCTTCCTGTTGTGAATGTCTAAAGCTTGTATTTCCATTGTCAATTGTTTCTGTAGTTTCCATGTTATTTGTATTTTATTCCGGACTTTTTTTTTAACTCTTCTGTGCCTTGAGACCAGTCTGATATATTTTTTTTATATTCCGGCACGTATGTCATTAAACATTTATCAATTTTTTGTTTATTAATTGTTGGATTGGGTTTAGGGGGTCTGTTCTTTACGATTGATTGTGTGAATTTAGATGTTTTTTGTTGTGGTGTTTTATTATTCATGTTACTTGTAGATGGATTTGGTGACAGTTGTGTGTTTTTGGCTGCCTGTTCGGCATATGTATTTGAATTCACAGTTGGAGGTAATTGTGAGATGTTTTGATGATGTGATATTTGTGGATGATTTTTATTTAGGGGGAAAATTGGGTTATGTTGTTTAGTATTATTAGCTCAGTAGTATTTTTTTCCTTTTTAGTATAATATTAGCTTCATAATAGGTATACTGATGTACTGCCATAAGGTTTTTGATTTGTTTTTGCCTTTCAAATTCTATACATTTATGGTCCATTGCAGTATGTGACTCTCCACAATGTAGATATTGTGGTTCAAGTTTATCACATTGTTCTTCGTTAATGTTACTTTTCGCCACATTTCCTACATTTTTTTCCATTGCAAAATTTCGTAGTATGTCCATATATTAAACAGTTGAAACATTGTATAACCGGACTCACGTATTGATGGACATCAAGAATATTATGATATAATGCTATGCTTTTTGGGATTGATTTATTTCGGAAAGTTAAAACGCATGTTCTAGAGTCAATAAAAACAGGTTTATTGTCATCATGATTAATTGTACGCTTTTGTAATCGTCGTAACATTTAATATTTTACAATTTGACGATGCATGCTTTATAATTTCATCAGTTGTAATGCTTAAATCTATATCATAAACTGTACCCATACTTATTATGTGAATAGGAGGTATGTATATATTACAATCTTGAAACTTAGCTTCTTTATCAAACAGATTTGCTTCTTCTATAAATATTTGCCCAATTTTAGTGGTTGAACATTCCCATATTTCCGTTTTTTCCTTCTACATATACTATGAAAGGACCAAGATCAGAAGAATTATATGTGTATATTATTCTATTTTTGTTTTCATGATTTTTACTAAGTGAAGTTAAAAAATTTTGAGAAAACGATTCCAACTCTAATGTCATTTCTTTGCCATTATTACGTTCAGCTTGTTTTTCTACCTCAGCAATTTCAAATTGAAGTTCGGCAACATCTGCCCATGAATATTTATTATGAGTGATATTATCTATGGTTTTTTGTGCTTTCGGTGATAACCTAGAAATTGCCCGGGAAGCCAAAGGCCCCGGGCTAGACTGGTTCATTTTATTTCTTCAAAATAAGGTTGTTAGACTCACCACACAGGATCCCACTGTGACAAACACTTAGGATTGAATGAAATTATTCGATAACACAGTATTAACTGGAATGTATTAGGTATATTCGAGAACTTATTTATAGAAGTAAGGTTATTTGACCAACACTCGATTCAGTCCCTACTCAAATCCAAATCGTCACTGTATTCTTGTATATATAATATAATACCTAAATGATGATGGACATTTGACAATACAGTGGCAACTATCTTCTTCACATGATATAAAATCTGATGGTAGCTTAGCTTCAAAAGCTTTAGTAATCATTCATTATGCTTGATTTCTTTTTAGTCCATTACATGAGTAATCATTCTCTTTATTTTTTTGAAGGAGGGTATTTATGACAAGAAGAATAAATCATTTCTCCAATCATCAAAAATAATCTGCACAAAGAGTAGTTCAAAGTTCAGTTTTTTTACTTTTTTTGTGAAATTTAACCTATAGATCAAATAGATCAAAAGTGATACAATAATGTATTGCAAGTTGTGTTTTGTAAAGAAAATTATTTTTAATGTGTGGCAAATTAATATTTTTAGAAATTATAGGCGGTTTGATAAGTCAGTGACTTTTTGAATTTCCCGCGCAGTTATTCCAAATGCAACAGTGCTGCAGTCAACTGTAATCTATTAGTGGGCAACTGTCAAGTTTTGAGCAAGCTACGTCATGCAGTTGGTGTTTGATAGCCATTCAAAGCAGACAACCTCGTGAATTTTTACGAAAATGGAAAAAAGTGAATTTCGTGTGCTGATTAAGCATTACTTTTTACGTAAAAAAACTATCACTGAAACTAAGGAAAAGCTTGATAAATACTATGGGGACTCGGCACCATCAATTTGAATGGTAAAGAAGTGGTTCACAGAGTTCCGTTCTGGTCGTACCAGCACTAGTGACGCCGAACGTTCAGGTCGCTCTAAAGAAGTGATCACGCCTGAAATCGTCGATAAAATCCATGAAATGATATTGGATGATCGGAGAATGAAAATACGTGAGTTGGCTCATGCTGTAGGTATCTCATTTGAACGGGTACATCATATTTTACACGAATATTTGACATGAGAAAACTCTCCGCGAGATGGGTGCCGCGATTGCTCACACTCCACCATAAGCGCAATCGTGTGACAACTTCAAAAGAGTGTTTAGCGATGTTCAGCCGTAATCCGGACGAATTTTTGCGCCGTTTTGTTACTGTGGACGAAACATCACAACACGCCAGAGAGCAAGGAACAATTGAAACAGTGGGTTGCTCGGGGTGAACGTGGACCAAAGAAGGCCAAACAGAGTCTGTCAGCCAACAAGGTCATGACCACAGTTTTTTGGGATGCACGCGGTATCATTCACATTGATTACTTCAAGAAAGGTAAAACAATCACCGGAGAATATTATTCAAAGCTTTTGGACAGAATCGACGTTGACTTGAAGCAAAAACGGCCGCATTTGGCGAAGAAGAAAGTGCTGTCATCAAGACAATGCACGTGTGCACACTTGTTTAGTCAAAATAGCCAAAATCCGCGAATTGAGATACGAACTGCTACCCTATCCAGCATATTCTCCAGATTTATCCCCCTGCGACTATTATCTGTTTCCAAACCTAAAGAAATGGCTGGATGGTAAGAGATTTGAGTCTAATGAAGAAGTCATTACTGAAACAAACGCGTATTTTGAGAGCCTTGAGAAAACCTATTATTTGGAGGGTATAAAAAAATTAGAAAAACGCTGGACTAAATGTATCGAGCTGAAAGGTGATTATGTAGAAAAATAAAATGTTTATTTGCCGCAAAAAAATTTTTTATTCAAAAAGTCACGGACTTATCAAACCGCCCTCTATTATGCAGTAACTTGTACTAACTAAAGGTTCATATTTTCACATTTTAGTGAAAAAATCTTAGTAGTACTCTTATTTTGCAAGTTGCTATGCATTACACACTTTGCAATAAGAACTATATAACTAAGTTGATCTGTATAAAAATAAAAACGCAAATTGTTCATTTGCTTTTTAATTTGAATCTTACAATTTTATTGATTGGATTACATCTTTTTGAGAGAAAAATGTTTTCTTCAAAAGTTAATTACATAACCTGATGGCTTCATGATGAAAATTCCCGAAATACCAGATTAATTCTAAAATAAATTATGTTTTATCAATTTAGATAATATATTTCAATAGAGCATATAGCAGAACACAAAAATAACATATTTTAACAATTCTTGCTCAATATTTGAGGTATATTATAATAGACATATGATGTTCATTACAGGGATGCATTGAATATGATACATATTTCAAAACTGAACTGTACATAAATTTTGCCTTATTTCGATACAAAGCATTCCTTATTATTTAAATATTTTAACATCCTAAATGTAATGAGTTGAAAAATATTAATCATTCAGAATACCACTATTGTTTAGGAGTTGGCTTTATAACAACAAATATGAAAATAACCGTCTAGTGGGTGTCTGGCACTGATCCTATTGCCAGGTGTTTCCAAAGGTCTAGGTGATGTATGCGGAAGGGATACATTTTAAATATCAAATGTTGAAATATTACACAGGCCGATGAAAAAACTTTTTCAATAATTTTATCTAATCCTTATGTTATCGGATGTGCTGATTCCGAGAATAATAATAAAAAAGTTGTATCACCCACCGATTTCCCACATTTCCATCTTAAATAAAATTTTTTAAAAATATGGCAAACTGCCGTTAATCATTTAAATACATTAAGTTGACAACATATTCTAGTGTTATAAGGCAAGGTATTAAGTTAGCAATAAAATTAAATGATAATAATAATAATAATAATAATAATAATAATGTCTTTATTCCATTATAAACTGTATACAAGTAACAGAAAATTTGTTCTTACAGTAAATGGACAGTGTCAAAATAAAATTATTTCCAAGAGCAGGTGGTTTCAACCCCTATTCAATCATACAAACTATCAATTCCCCTTCGTTTACAAAATTAAAAAAAAAAATTATTTTGAAATTTTTTAAAAATTATTAAGATATTTGGTGGTTAATTGTAATAAACAGCACAGCTGTTTATGTTCTTTCGATTGACATAACCTCTCATTGCAGTGTTTAAACTAAATGATTTTGGTTCATATTAGTATCGTAGGTGTAAAAATGGCTAATCGTGGGTGTAAAAATTCTCCAATGCTTTCTGTTACATATGTGGTGACTTTGTAAATAAAAAACATGAAAGGAACATTACTGATTTCGTGAAAAAAATTATATTTCACTTATTTTGGTGTAGAAATCGGTAATCAAGACAAATGTTGGGTTTCTCACAAAGTTTGTTATGTTTGTGTCGAGGATCTTCGGAAGTGGCTTAAGATGGAGAACAAAGCATTTAAAATTTTCAGAACCTATGGTATGGAGAGAGCGGAAAAACCCAAAATAACGGTTGTTATTTTTGCAGCATAGATGTTTCTGGATATAATTCTAAAAATTTGAAAGTAAATCTCTATCCTAACCCTTCTTCAGCTGAACGGCCGGTAGGCCATGAACCGAGACTGCCTGTCCCTATGCCACCTGAGTCTATTGATGACCTTTACAGTCCAGTCCAGAATCAAATGAAAGTGAAGCATGCGGTGATGAGTTTAGATGTTCTCTAGAAAATTTAAAACCACAATTGTTTACGCAAGCCGAATTAATTGATTTAGTGAGGGATTTGTGTTGACTAACGAAAAAGCAAAACTGCTTGGTTCTAGACTCTAGACTTTAAAGAAAAACATTTATTGGAATTTGAAACATCCATTTACCACTTAAGGACGAGATATGCACAGTTTACTCAATTTTTTAAGCAAGAAGAGGATTTGGTTTATTGTTATGATATTGACAGATTTAGAATTAATTTGGTATCAAGTATAAGAAGGAAGATTGGAGATTATAAAAAAAACTACAACCAAATACGGTTTCAGCACCCAAAAACACATAAGGTAAATTAGTTTGAAAAGTTTTTACAAACATTTTTTCGTTGGCCTGTGTTATTAGAGTCCAGTGCCGTAAGACGAAAAAACATAAAAATTCCAAACAAGATTCTGCGGAATAGATTTTCATGGAACCTTTTTTATAACAATGTTGAAAGTTTAAATAAAATCGTTTATAATAACCAAATTTTTTGATCTCCACTAGAACAATTAATAAAACATGGGAAAAATATCCGTAAAAAAAATTTCAATCTAATAAAAAATTCTCGTGTTACGGTGTGCGTGATTGAACTTCTCCGAAATGGCTCATGATACTGCATACAAAAATACAGAAAACCCCAAATTTTAACCCCTCTACGATCAACCGCTATTTTTTAATTATGAATTAAAAACTTAAATTTTTTGCAATAATCATTTTTTTATTTTGTCATGACAGAATGAAAAATCTGATATTACTCTCAATTTTTCATCCCTCTACGATCAACCCCTATTTTTTATTTGTTAAATATAAACTTTAATTTTTTTGGCAGAAGTTTCTTTTTTATTTTGTCATGACTTAGAATAAAAAATGTTCCACTACTAAATGATGAACAAAAAATTATCTACGGCCACATCATGCTGGCGGTTTCTGGAGGACAAGGAGGATTTTGTTTTTTGGGTGCACCAGGTGGAACTGGCAAAACCTTTCTTATTTCGCTACTTCTTGTCGAGGTACGATCAAAAAATGGCATCGCATTGGCCGTTGCATCTTCTGGCATTGCAGCCACTTTATTAGATGGAGGCAGAACAGCTCTTTCAGCATTTAAGCTGCCGTTGAACATTCAAAATAATCCAGATGCAGTATTCAACATGAAAAAACAATCGTCTATGGCCACAGTGCTGGAAAATGTAAAATTATTATTTGGGATGAATGCACTATGGCACACAATCATTCGCTTGAGTCATTGGACAGGATATTAAAGGATATAAAAAAACAACGATTAACTATTTGGCGGCACTTTTTTACACCTTTCAGGTGTGATTTCAGACAAACACTTCCCGTTATTCCACGTTCAACGTACGCTGATGAAATCAACGCTTGCTTAAAATCATCGCTACTATGGCGTAATGTTGAAAAAGTACAACTGACGGAGAACATGCGCGTTTAAATGCTTCAGGATCCATACGCCGAAACTTTCTCTACACAACTGTTAGATATTGGCGATGGGAAAGTTGCTGTACTTGAAAATACTGGATGCATAAAATTACAGACGTTTCAACACAATCATCGACCCGCAAATACATCACGTATTTTTCGACGTACACACACAATACGCCAATCATAGATGTCTGGCAGAAAGAGCGCGATCTTGGTAGCTGAAAATGTGGACGTCAATGGGTTAAATTTAAAGATACAACAGCTGTTGCCTGGGGACTTGGTGTCATACAAATCTATCGATGCAGTTTGCGATACCAACGAGACTGAATTATCCAATTGAGTTTTTAAATTCATTGGATTTGCCAGGCATGCCAGCACATCATTTACAATTGAAGGTTGGATCTCCGATTATTCTGCTTCGTAACTTAATTCCAGCACGGCTATGTAATGGCACACTATCAGTCATTTAAAAATTAATGCAAAACGTTATTGAAGCCATCATCTTGAATGGCAAGTTTCAAGGCGAAAATGTGTTGTTGCTACGAATACTTTTGATTCCTACAGATGTGCTAATTGAATTAAAAAGCACTCAATTTCCAATTAGATTGGCATTCGCTATGACGATAAATACACAAGGACATACATTGTCTGTATGTGGCTTAGATTTGGAAACACCGTGCTTTTCCCACTTTCCCAACTATATGTTGCATGTTATCGCGTAGGAAAACCATCCAGTTGGTTTGTGTTGGCTAAAGACGGACTAACCAAGAATATTATACACTCTATTGCGGTGAGACATTAATTTTTTTTCAACTGCCATAATTGATGAAAAAATATGAATAATAATTTTTGATGTTTAGATAGCTCTCAAGAATTGTAATTTGGAATATATTCGTTAGTTTAATAAAGATTAATTTTCTGCAAGGAACTTGTCAGTCGCACCACGTCCATCGAAGTGAGGCAACGATTTCAACCTCCAAGCATCTTCTTGTGACTCCAAGTGGAAGACCGTAGAAAATTCATTTCCTCAAAAATATCGCTGAATAGGCCCCTGAAATACGGGAATGAACGCGAGCGTACTACTATCGCAACCTATTGACATTTGAAAACATCGTATCATGATATTTGTCAAATAGACATTGCAATTTAGTAGTAGTACGGGTAAAGAAGATATGTGAAATTTTGGTGCTTGGTGTGTCTGTAATCTGAGAGGTGTTTTCTACTGATTCCTATAGATAGAATTGTGGAGTATTCATTACTCTACGGTCTTTCACTTGGAGTCACAAGAAGATGCTGGGAGGTTGAAATCGTTGCCTCACTTCGATAGACGTGGTGCGACTGACGAGTTCCTTGCAGAACGAAACATATATGTCTCGCACTTCCATCAGGTGTGGCATCGATTTCAATATTTCTCTAACATTTATCCCTTGAAGGATAATAGAGACATCACATCGTACACGTTCAAATATCTAGCTCTACTATAACATTCTCTTGGTGAATTTGAATTTTTCAAATGAATGTTCTAGTGTTCATTTTCTTATATATATATATATATATATATATATATATATATATATATATATATATATATATATATATATATATATATATATATATATATATATATATATATATATATATATATATATATATATATATATGTGATATAGGAAAAGAAGTTTTTGTGATTATGGCACTTAATTAAATATTTAAGAAAAAGAACACTAGGACATTCAATCGAAAAATTCAAATTAACCTAAAGAATATTATAGTTGAGCTAGATATATGAACGTGTACGATGTGATGTCTCCATTATCTTTCAAGGGATAAATGTTAGAGAAATATTGAAATCGATGCCACACCTGATGGAAGTGTGAGACAGCTGTTTCGTTCTTCAAGGAACTCGTCAGTCGCTCCACGTCCATCGAAGTGCATCTTTCTATGACTCCAAGTGGAATACCGTCAAGTAATACTTCACAATTCCATCTATAGGAATCAATAGAAAACACCTCTCAGATCATAGATTGATGTGGAACGACTGACGAGTTCCTTGCAGAACGAAACAGCTGTCTCGCCCTCTCATCAGGTGTGTCATCGATTTCAATGCATCGATTTCAATATTTCTCTAACATTTAACCCTTGAAGAATAATAGGGGTATCACATCGTACACGTCCACAGATCTAGCTCTACTATAACATTTTTTTGGTTAATTTGAATTATTCGAATGAATGTTCTAGTGTTCTTTTTCTTCTATATATATATATATATATATATATATATATATATATATATATATATATATATATATATTGTACAATGAGTTGATCGTAATTTTTTTAAACCATTGGCGTAGGAAAATATTTTGACTTATTTTATTTTAAAATATTGTTATAGATGATAGTCAATTTTTCAATATCTGGTCTAGAGTTAATCGTATTGTCTGTGTTGTGTACATGTGTCATTTCCAAAAATAATCTCTTTTTGTGATTACTCTCCCTATCCAAAATTTTAATATTTTCGTAATCAAAATTGTGATTCGAGTCTTGGACGTGACATGGTAATGCACAAGATATTTTCCGAGACGACTATCACTTTTGTGTTGTGTGACCCTTTGTTTTAAATTTTGTTTAGTATGATATGCTACATAGGTCAATTTCTCGGTTATCTTAGTTTCTAATGTACGAAATAAATGAAAAAATTATTGAAATTTTCTAGAACTTCAACAGCTGTGGTATTCTGGCAGTGGGTCAACCAGTCTTTCAATGCTCTTGTGAACTATACCAATCGAAATGCAAAATCTCCCATTTCTACTAATCAACTCGTCATTGCATATGTATCAGCAACATCAAGTGCAATGTTGACAGCAGTGGGCTACAAGGCTTTTTTAGCAAAGAGAGCAAGTCCCTTCTTTCAGGTAAGTAATAAAAATTGCATACATACACGCATATTTCTTCATTGTCTGAATACGAGTTGTTCTATTTTGTGTTAGGTGCTGCAGCATGTCAGTTTGTTCTGATACTGAACTGATCTCTCTGATCTGATCTGAACTGAGTAGAACAATCACAAGCATACTTATTTATTTATTTTATTTATTTATTTATTTAAGTATATACATATATAAATACCTAGTGAACGGGAAACCCCCTTTTAACAAATATAGCACACAGAATAAAGTTACAACCAACTTGAAAACATTTCATATAGAGCCAAAGTAGCCGAAATACAATCTTACTTAAAAACAAATACAAATCTTATTTAAAATTCAAATTCACTACCCTACGTACTATCAATTTAAATGATCTTGGTGAACCAGAGAAAAAGTCAATGTCATGGGATACCTGGTTGCTCAGCCACAGAACGCGATTAACAAAAAAATTCGAAATATAGTTCGCTTTGCATGTTCTCAAGCGAAATAGAGGAGTGTGCCTTGTAATTCTGTTTGGTAAATTAAAATCCACCTTGAGTAACACATCTGCACAATCAACGTAACCATTCAGTATTTTGAATAGGAAACACATATCGGACACCCGTCGTCTGTTTTCCAATGAATCCAAGTTAGTTTCGTTTGACTTGGAAACCAGATTTATAACCCAAAAAACGCAGGGATTTACCTTGAACTCCTTTAAGACTCGATATCGCAGCGGTAGTATGGAGGCCAAATGGTGGAGCAATACTCTAGTATTGACCTACAAAGGCCTACAATATAGACCTACAATATAGTATTCTGATAGTGTTGGGTGAGAATTTGGCAGAGTTGCGGATAATGAAACCCAGCATCTGCTAAGATCTGGAAACTACACTTCTCAAATGTTCCTTGAAATTAAGACTTACATCGAATATTACACCAAGGTCACGAACCGAATCTACTCGAGTCAACATGTGATCTCCTAGATGATAGTCATGAGAAATCGGAGAACCGGATTTATGAAAAGAGATGATGCTGCACTTGCTCATATTCAGTTCCAAACAATTCGTTTCAGTCCATTTAACAAAAGAATCAATTTGAAGCTGGAAATCATCACCGACTGAGATACAATCTACTGCTGAATATATCTTCATATCATCGGCAAACATCAAAAAATTAGCATCTATGGAACCTTTGACATCATTCATAAATAAGTTGAATAAAATAGGTCCCAAGTACGAACCCTGGGGCACACCCGACCGCTCATCAAATTATTTGGAAATGTAGTTCTTATAACGAACCATTTGGGTTCGGCCACATAAGAAACTACGAAACCAGCGATGCAGAGCACCATGCACACCCCAGGACTCCAGCTTAGCCAATAATAAATTCAAATTGACCCTATCGAACGCTTTCGAGAAATCAGTGTACACATCGTCCATCGGGGTACCAAATTGAAAACATCGAATAAAATCGCTCAGGTAGAGCACTAAGTTTGAGATGGTAGAGCGTCCATTTCTAAATCCGTGATGCTCTTCGATCAAAATAGCTTCATACTGTGCCTTCTAAGGTGAAATTTTAGACTTTAGATAACATAGAATAAATCTTTCTTTGCGTGAAACAAATTATTTATTTTTATTCTGAATCTTTGAAAACTGAAGAGCATTAGTTTACCGCTTCTACTTCCACAGGGTAGGCTTAATTTGGAGAGGGTCACGTATTGTGTCAAAAGCTGGCACTAAATGATAGATTACAAGATGAGTTTCATTGTCTAACCCTTCTATATATGTAATTTCGCCGTACTTATCTGTCTTCCGTAATTGGATTCTAGACTTATTATTGAAGGGAAGATTTTTTCAGTCGTTATCATTAGTCCGTAGACCATGCCTTCGAACTATATAAAGTTGACAAATTTTATATTTTTGAAGAAATGTGAACCTTCAGTGGCACGTTAACTTCATCTTTTATTAGTTTGTTTTTATCGCATTTGACTGGTATATCGTATTTTGATCTCACATTAGTTTGTTTACCTATGCTCTAGCTCTTCATTTTTGAGATGCGTTGATGTTAATATGGCATCCCAAATGGAGACTATATTTAAAAAGCCATCGTTTATTGGTACTGTAAGTCAGGCTTTTATCCAATTAATTCAGCCAGAAATAGAGAGAGAATAATCTAGATCTTCTAGACATAACAGTTAGCAAAATCTACAGCTGAAGTCCAAGAAATAATAAATCACCTGAAGGTCATATAATGTAATTATTCTGATAATTTGACATATTTGATAAAAAAGTTCATTTGTAGTAAAAAATGAGCAAATGTTAATGCAATTGGTTAGAATTTCTTGACAACTGCAAATATTTGACCAAAAAATCTGAGATTTAGAATTTCAAAGCTTCCGTATTTT
Organism: Henosepilachna vigintioctopunctata; assembly: GCA_030704895.1. Classification (NCBI taxonomy): domain Eukaryota; kingdom Metazoa; phylum Arthropoda; class Insecta; order Coleoptera; family Coccinellidae; genus Henosepilachna; species Henosepilachna vigintioctopunctata. Next base: position 255,605 of record JARQZJ010000106.1, on the reverse strand, counting down.
TTTTAAAGGCATTATCTTATTAAATGACACGGACTTTTCCCTTATCTCTTGGTGAAACATTATGTTAAAAACTATAAAATTAAAAATTAACACACTTGACTTAAGTTTCACTGAATAAATATATTAAAAACTCAAAGTTTCTCAGAGTTTCCCTACCTTAATTGATGTAATCGCAACAAAATTCGCTTACATATCATTTTTAAAGTTCATTAAACTATATGAAACAGCTATAAAAATGTTACGACAGAATATAACCGAAACACAAAAAGAAAATGGTAGAAATTTCGTTTTTGAAGAAAACTAAAATCTTCTCGAACAAGTTCACTCGATGTCATCAACATGACATCAGCATAGGTCACCAAACCCCCAACAATAGGATAATAAGATAAAAAGTGGGATTAATATAGATGATGAACATCTATAGAAAAATAGTACCTGGGGAACATCGCATTCTGCCATTCGGAAAGTACTGAGTATCTTCTATTTTAACACATTAGTTCATATTGACTAGAAAACTTTACAATCAATTTAGGATTTGACATGTGAATCCGTAATTTTTATAAGAGCATTATAAAAGCACTTAATGGCCCACAGTGTTAAACAGTATGACCTTCCTCTTCGAAAACCAACCAAATTGACAATCGTGCAAAAGCTTGCAGCTCTCTAGGAATTTCTTAGTTCTGCAGTGGATAATTTGTTCGAAAATTTTACATCTTGTTTTCTGAAAATAAAATAGTGTGATATCCACACCAAGCTTCTAAAAATACGAATGTTTTTCTCTTTCTCTCCTTGTAGTCGATAAATAATAGTCATAACATCTAGAATTTCAAAATGCTGTTGAAAGATGACATATATTATCCAAATCAATATTTCGATTACTTCCTTAATGCATGTGATCGAGATTATTATTCCAATTACATGCAGTAAGGATGTTTCAAAGGTTAATTGTTAAGTACTTATATTTCCTTTCATGAAAGTGTTTAATGTATTTTTCACATTGACGTTGGATCAGACAACGAAATTTTATAATTTTTACTTCTAGATCTAGATTTCCAAGATAATGTTCAAATATTAATTTCTTATTCCTTAACTTTTATTATTGAATGAAACTGCTTGATTTCCACTTCTTGTCTATTCAATTGTTTAATATCTTTAATCGTTAAATATTTAATATTTGAATTGATTGGGAATTCATACTTCATAGTTATTGTTATAAGAATCTCTTTATCGTACACCTACTTGACTAGATATGAAACACATTCCAATAAATTAATTACTCTTAAATCTAGTTGGATCTGATTATTGTCTCGTGGACATCCAGAAGTCACTATCCACTTGATTATCAATTAATGTTCAACATAAAACTGATGGCCACTTAATCAAAATTACGAAAAAACAAAAAATACTGTATTAAAAATAGTTTAAAACACTATTAAGTTATATATTAGTAACATGTTATACATAGGTACTCTGTGATAACAATTTTGTGTTAATTTAGCAGTTTTAATAAATATTTCTACGTGACCCAGTTAGGGTACCCATTAAAAGATACAGATAATGGAATAGAAGGATATAATCTTTGTTTGTTACTTGGTGATTTCCAGACCTCCGTGATATTATACATACAGGTCTCAATTAATTTCCTATGTGATATGTCCTCGATTATACATGAACGATAAATCGAAATATTTATTATGCGATTAAGAATTTAATAGATGCTATTAAATTCTTAATAGCATCTTCTCAAGAGATAAATCATTTTAGCGATATGTTCCGTTCGCCGCTGTTGCTGCTGCAAATTGCGTTAATATACCCCTGATGAGACAAACAGAAATTATTGGTGGCATTGATTGTAGTGATGAGAAAGGAAACCTTGTGGGACAATCTAAGTTGGCTGCCATTAAAGGAATCACGCAAGTAGTCGTATCGAGAATCGTGATGTGCGCACCTGGAATGTTAATACTGCCCGTAATAATGGAGAGGATTGAGCCATATCCTTGGATGCAGAGAATTAAATTTTTACATGCTCCTATTCAAGTGATGGGAGTTGGGTGCTTGTGAGTGTAAACAAAATTATGACACTTGAATTCATTTAAAAATATAAATATATTTTCAGCTTGTCGTTCATGGTGCCGGCGGCTTGCTCATTATTCCCCCAGAGATGGTAAGTTGCTAATAACTCTATATCCTCCATAATAAAAAGAGGGTACTTTAAAGCTAAAATTCTTAGCAGGTCGGCCAAATGCGCGTTTCACCTTATGCAAACCGATATAATGGTTGCGTCTCATAATAAGTATTACAATTTATGGTCTCTCTGCTGATCAGATAGATCACACTTATGAATGTTTTGAATTTAAATTTTCTAACATAAATTTTCATGCAGGACTTTGGTCAATGATGTACATCTATGAATGTCCGCCTACATTCTTTATATATCTATAGATGTTTATTATATATTGAACAAAATGAAGATAAGTTTATTAAATGGAATAAAAATCATGAGTATTAAACAAGAAACAGTGATGTGCTATTTATTCCCAAACATAAAACGGCTAATTTTGAGCACTCAATCTATTATTATCAGAGTATTGAAATCTTCAAACGTCGAAAAATCATTTACCGTCGAATTTGAGAGTACTAAATGCTGATTTGTTTAAGAACACAGTTTATTATTTGCTGGCAGCAAAAGCGTACTATATTGTGGCTGATTACTTTGATGATTCAAATGTAGACAGTATTGTATGAATCAATTTTTTGTATCGTATGTTTGTTTATATGTTTGCTACTGTTATTCTTCACAAGGTGAAATTGTCTTGAAGGATTAATAATATTTTTAAGGTCATTTTTGTTTTCTCAAATGTCGTTAACTACTAATTGAACCAATATTTTTGTTCGAGGGCCGAATAGAAGAATAGACTCAAAACTGAATTCAGTCCTTTTATGAGCATTCTTTCTTGTAATTACTATATTAATTAAATATATGTAATAGTATAAAGTAAGGAATGTTTCACAATAAACTATTATTATTATTATATTTGCTTATGATGAAAACAGATTTTTAAGTATTTTCAATAGCACTATTTCCTAAATGGCAATTTTTAGCAGAAATATATAGAAAAAACGACGGGTTGCACTCCGGGAGTGCCGGCAGAAGTGAAAACTTGAAAATTAATGTTGTGCATTTTTGATATTTTGGAATGGTTAGAGAATAATTTTGTACGAATTGCTTTCATTATCAGTATAAAAGTATTATTATTTATGTGGTGGAATACAATATTGATTTATTGCGCTATCGTACACAAACATGACAACTTATATTACATTAAAAATTTAACACTTCATAACTATTACAATTATTTTACATTAAAAAGTTTATCTCTTAGGAAAATCAACTTCCATCCATAATTTCAACGACTTTTTCATCATCATCTTTACCAGAACCATCATCGCTAATCTCTAAAACTGATACGATAGGTTTATGATAGCTGAAGTAAGAAACGAACAGTTTTGATTCGAACCTATTTAAGTGTCTAATAAAGACCGCATCAATAGTAGTTTTGTATTTCGTTGTGCTAAGATTGCGATCATTTGACATAGTTAAACCAAATTCATCATTCAAAAATTCAATTAATAGTTGATTTTTATCGTCTGCAATGTTGAAATCTCCACTCAAAATCATTGTCAATTCATCAAAGCTTTTTCCAATTTTTTTTTGAAGCAATGCAGATGCGTCATGAGAATAAATGAATAAATTTTCGTACAAGAAGTCTCGTATAGCTCGCAATGACTTATCTGGAGAGATGTAAACGGCAACCATAATTATCCATCGGCATTACCATAATTAACTGATTATCACTAGAGTGGCAACGACTTATACAAATATCACCGATATCAGAAACATTAGCATTAAACATGCTGTTGTATTTCACATGCACATCCATATAATTTGTACAATAATGAACTGTGTTCATATTTTGATGAATAGCTACTCCTCCCGCCTGACGATTATTTCTTCTGAAACTCGCAACAAAGTTGAAATTCGGAATAAATTATTTCATCGTTACCCATATGAGTTTCTGATAAAATTAACACATTCATCTTTTTAACAAGAGCGTCAATTGCTAGATTATTTACATGCGCACGTAAACTTTGACAATTGAATGAAAAATACACACGAACATTCGCGCAAGCGCCTTGCGCCGCCTGCCCTCTCTCCATCCGTCTTACGAATTCTCGATCAGGTCACGTGTCCTGAAGCGAGTTTAGAAATCTTTACCCATTCCAAAAAAAATACACAGCGCCGCTAAAGAAGTTTTCACTTCAAAAAAATTTGTATAGATAACTGCTTACTTTTATGATTAAATTTACCAACTCCCACACGAGGTTACAAGTCCCTTAATTGATAAATATATTTTCTATTACAGCTCCATTAGTACATCCATACTGCAGAAATTCGAACCAGCTGAATATGAAAAAATGAAGCAAAACTGTAATGGAAAAGTACCAGAAAAAATCTATTTCAACAAAGGTTTATAATTAAAGGTATTTCACATCTGTAGCATGCATTTAGAATGTGATACGTTTCTCTAGAAAAATTTATTGAAAACAAAGCTTTACTTCATGGAATGTTGCAGAAACGTAATAGTCATAATATTTTTAAAAAGTGGAATATAATTGGATAACTATCTTGAAAATTTCAATTGTTAATTCGATGAGGAAGCGGTATGAAAAAAATTTATATGGCCTGATTGCCAATAATTTAAAAACTATTATTTACATTTATATATATTTAGCCATATTGGCAATAAAATTTTATTTATTTATTTATTATGGGGTGAAGATACTTAGTAAAGGAATGCAATTGAATTAATACTCTATTGAAGTCGTTTCCAAATTTGATATAGCTGAATATATTCTGAGCATTATATTCTAGAACAGAATATAATGCAATAGAATGCGTTGAGATATTTCGCAAAATTTGTCAATTCATTTAATCAAACAGTTTTCAATGTGATAAGTTGAGATTTTATTAAGCTAGTTGAAACGAATTCAATTTTCAGTATATAACTTAATTTTCAGTGTAGTTTCCGATTTGTAAAGAACCTAACAAACAGGTCATTTTCATAGATACATAATAAAACATTTGTGCTTTGTAATTAATTTTCATCTACTCATATCAAACAATTAATGCCTTCTTTATTTCTCTCATGAATTTATGTGGGCTTCCTGACGGCAATCTATCGAAATTTTGTGTAAATGTGGAAGTACCTTTCAGTGATACTTATATCAAATCAAACCATAATATGTTCTATTGATAAGTAATTACATAAGTAAATTAATTACTAAATGATATAGTTTGAAATTCGATTATTGAATGCAATTGAAGTCACTTTATTTTGTTTCTATATTGGATTTTGATGTTATGAAAAAATACAAAAACCGTTTTTAATAAACTGATAATTGCTTCATAATGAAATTTCACAAAAAATTAAATTGTCATTATTTACAGTTAAGAGTTATCAATTAATCTAGTAAAAATTTTTGATTGTGACGTTGAAAAAGTCACGCTTGTTCATAAATGTTAGTCACTAGAAGTTCTATCATTAATTGTTTGATATATTGTTTATGGAGGTTACAAAGTATGGTCAACATGTTTTGAATTTTAGCAAAATAGCTCAATGATTGATATTAATGGACTAATGGGTCATGAAATTTTTTATAACATTTCAAATGTGACTTTGAAATTTATCGAAAAATTTTCAAAAGAAAAAATAGAGAAGTGTAACATTTTTTGATCTTATAATTTCTAATAATTTTCGTTTTATAATTCAAAGCAATATCATCGCGATTTTCTATAGCTCAATAAATTTGTTAATACAGCACAAATTTATTACCTCTGTGTTGATCATAATAATTGTAGTCTTCATTTGTTGATACATTGAAAAATAATTTAAATCTCTACCTCCTTGTTCCATATCTTTTTGAAATTAAAAAGTATCTGATGCAATAATTTATTTGGTATATTGTTGATTTGAATGTGAAACACATGTTGTATAAATGTTATAAAATTTTTTTTAAATGAAATGTCGTTTTTTTTGGTAATGAAATGTAGTTTTTAGATTAGTTTTTCAAAATAGTATATTGAGTACGTATCTATTGAACGAAAATTATATATCAAGTGCTTATCTATTTGAAGAAGCCACCGTCTTTGACTAAACAATCATATTTCATTTGAAATAAAAGTATTATTGTGCCGTTTATAAATGGAAATACTTAAAAAATTTGTATGGTAATACGTTCGGTTGAGAAATTTAACTTTGGGCTAGACCATCCAGTTGGTTTCACATTGAAAATTTATCAATTATGAAACCATTGACCAATAATATAAACCATACTAAGAAAGAGCCTGTGCAATTAATAAGTCACGTGATCACTAAAGCAACTCATTTGAGCTCAATAATGAAGAAACTGTTCAGATAATAAAGAAATATACACATCAAATAACTATTATTCTATCTGAAATAATGTTTGGCCTGAAAGCTATACAGATCTGTTATTACAAAACTGTGTGTGACTGGTTGGCTTCATCAGGAAATGATTTCCTTACTCTTTTTCCTCGCTGTGCATTTCAAAATCTATCAGAACATTTCTTTTTTTATCATTTTTTGAAGCAAAAAATTTCAAATAATATACTAGCAAACTAAGTGGAAATTAGATATAACATGCGAAATTTCTTTCATAAATAAAGATTGAAGGTGTACAGCTGCGCTCGAATTCTTTTAGAACATCGATATTCGCACTTCTCGAATCTTAAACTCTCCCTACATTTGTTAAAATATATAAATATTGCTTTGAATCTATGTTTACAGCTAACGAACGAAAGTAGTGCAGAATTGGAAGGTGCTCAAACAGATCTTATCTATTAAAACAAGATTAAAACCAATATTATTCGTTCAAATTTGTTTTTCCAGTAATAAAAATTTTGCGTTACTTGGCTAACCCTTCAGATGATTGAGGAAAAAAGTATGGTGCATCTTCAGTCTGAGTTGTGAATGTGTATGTCTTGCTTTTTCAAAATTGATAGGTTAACTGCGTAAGTTTCTAAAAATTGGTCCCAATTTTAATACGTAATTGTAACATTTATTTTTTACTTATCAATAAAAGCTAAGCATGTTTCAGTTGCAATTCGATTCGTTCTGAATGAACTTCGCGACTTGAACGTCTTCTAATTCATTTCACCTTTTCTGAAGAGTTTGTGACAGTTGACTTGATTTGCGGCTAGCTTTTAAAATGTTTCTTTCTTAAATTATTTTTAGAAAAGTGTTGTATAATGTGAAATATAAGTTGTTTTTTGGGCGTCATGACACTAAACAGGAATACTCTACAGATATTCCCAAGGAAACAAGAATTAATATGGAAGTTCTCTTGGACTACATTGCAACGGTATGGGTAGTTGATGTGGGTGACCTTGTGGAGGAGCCGAGTGTTATTTCTAGTTGTTCTCTTTTACAATGTCGGGAGTTTAAATATATAAAAATTAAAAAAAAAAACTAAAATCAATAAATGAAAATAAAAAACTTACCTTCAAATAGCCACATAAATTATAATTTCATAAAGTCTTATAATTATGAAAATTTAAGGTAAATTGATGATTGTAATATAACTAATTTCGTGACTGATTTTAGCAATAAAATAATTAAATATTACGACTTATAAATACCTGCAATGACAAAGCCAGTAAAGTACTAGTAGTATGATGTACGTGTAATAATAATAAACTCAGATACTCTTGTTCAAGGTGACAAGGAAAAATGGGCTTGCATGTAATATTTGCATGTATGAATTATAATTTCATAAAGTTCGATAATTATGGAAAATTTAAGATAAAAAGATGATTGTAGGCTCTTAACATTGATTTAATTTTGCACAAATCTCTTATGACTTATATTATAATTAATTTTCTCATAATACATATAACTTAAGGACACTTTATTTATGTACATGTAGAACAACAATATCATACAAATTGTACAATTAATTGAGAATATATTACTTGAAAGAGTATTAGAAGCTTTAAATATTCGCATACATTGGAAAAATAATATTCAAGCAAAATAGAACTAAAACACGAATTTTATTACATTGAGTAGTCAGCAAATCCCAAACTACACAATAATGGAAGAAAATATTAGTTTTTTTTAAATTAAGAATGTAAAATATTGCACGAATGTCTTTCTTATAAATTACATAGAGAACAATTAAGGTTTAATTAGAAATAATTGAAAAACGTTTAAAAAAGTGGAAATTGCGTTGTTAGTAGTGAAAATTTTGAGACTCGGAAAGAAATATAGCAAATATGAATAAATTGTCATATAACACAAATAAATTAACAGAACACCCAGAAAATTACGATATACCTAACATTATGAGAAAGTCATTTTGTTCCATTTAAAATTACTTGCTTCATATTACTGGATTCTAAGAGTAAAGAAGCGTCACACATCATTCTAGCATTACTTCTCACTAAAAATAGCAAATGATATTCCTCATAAACTGTTAATTGTACCCTTGTGCATACTAATCCATGAAGAACGGTAGCCCTCTGCAGATCCAACCACCGCTGAAGGGCCAACTCCCTTTCTCGTATAGTACTGCCGAGTGCAACATCTGAAGGACCCCAAAGTGTGAACTCCAGGATTGACTTCACTTGGGTTAGTGAAGTTGCTCGTTCGTTATTTAGTAGAGATTGAATGAGTGAAGTTATTTTTGAAGAAGGCTGAAGGAGTTGAAGTGCTTTAGACGCGCAGGCGCAGAGAGTACCGAATTTTTCATTTTTTTGTGAAAGTTCTTCACTCAATCTGTAAAAATAGATATATAGTGAAATGATCAATGTAGTTCAATAAATGGTTTGAATGGAAATAATATATTTCCACAAATACAATTTCCATAAATTGACTAGTATATTTTGTTACATGGTTTGCTAATTTTTTTTTACATTAGTATTTACATTTACAATACATAAACAATCTAATATGAAAATACTTGTTCAATTAAACAGATCAGCTACTTTAAGGAAAAAAATTCTTAAATTTGCATAGATAGACTGAACTAATTTCTGTATTCGATAAATTTGTTGTAGGTAAACTATTTCATTATGTTTATTGCTTTTTTTGTGATTTCAACGCTGTTAGGTGAATACTTTAATTATTTATGCTTAATTATCTGGATTTGTTTTTTATTCAAATACGAATAAACATAATTATAAATTTTTTACTCACCCACGCAATAAATATAATTTTTGATGACTCTCCCTTTCCATATCCTTACACAAAATAAAGGAATTCAGTGAAAGTGGTAATTCTTCAATACCCTGCGCTTGCAAATTCTTCAGTGCGTTAACCAATTGTAAAAGAACGAAAAGAGCGTCCTTACTTGATTCCTCAGGTGCGGACTTGATTTTTAACAAACTGGAAAAGCTTTGCATAGAGTTAACTTGCATCCAGGGAAGAACAATAATTGTAGCTGAAAGAAGAGATATAATTTGAATATGTAATTACATTAGAAGTATTATATAAAAAAAACACGGCATAATAGCTTCATATCCAATATTATCAATCTATATAAGACTGGAATTATTTCACATTTCATGACTTTAGGCAGAATATTTCACAGAGTTTTTGTGTATCTGTTCATATCTGACCCCTATGCTACTTCATTATGATATTCTGTGGATACCTACCATTCGATTATAGTATTGGAGATTGTATACCGAGTGTTCCACGATAAGCTTATACAGATATATGAGAAACTACTCACACAATTACTAAATTGCCATACTTCGGAAACAAGTACCTATTTGACATATATACAACAAATATTTTGAGATGCATACTACTTCCGATCATAAACGAAGTCAACAACAATTTTGTTATTTTAACTGTAACATCCTGTATATTATTGAAGTTCCAGATTCTACATCAAATTTCAAATAAACTTTAAAATTGTAAAATACCCCATACCTACCTAAAATTCATAATTATTGAGTTATTAATTCTTTTAATAAAACTGTTGGAGACCACATGAAACATTCCATGTGAATATCGCCAATACTAACTAAAAAACATCTGGTCGGGCTGATTAGTAAGACGATCTAATGGCAATACGTCGAGAACTTCTTTTTTGTACACAGGCCTGATGAAAAACGTCTAATATCTTCTTTTTTAAATGGAGTAACAACATTTTTATAATCTTTTATTTAATTCTTAACACAGAAAATAAGTACAATTTGTGCTCCCTATACCCCAAACATGGGCGTTTTCGAAATATTAGCATGTATTAAAAATGTAAATGTACTATACACGGTGTTATATTTAAAATAACAAAATTATTTTTCACTTCCACTATGAACTGAAGTGGCATAAAGTTAAAATAATTTCCATAGATTCGTCATAATTTGTTCTCTAAGTATGCAAATCTTAATTGAAATCGTGTGAGTAGCTTCTGATATATAGATAGTGTAGCTCGTCTTATAACACCCGGTATGAAAACAGTTTATTTTAAAAGTTTTTCCAAATAAAAACAAAACATGAATTTGTCTGGATGTGAAGGATGTCTGTTCAAAAGAAGCCAGATCTTTTCTTATTAATTCCCATTGCTTATAATAAGGGTATATTAATTTATATTTTTATTATGAGAGTATAATTTTATAATTGAATAACACTGGGCCCATTTCCACCTTTATGAGATGGTCGTGATTTTATTGAAAGATTATGATTTTCATCACTGACAACATAAATGTCGGTCGCCATTGTCATATCAAATCAATTTATGGCACTGACATATTGAAATCCAATTCGCAATTATATTAATTACAATTTTTCCTACAGAAAATTGAAGTTCATGATTCGTGCAATTTCGCCCCAACTACAAACATTGGAATGATTGTGAACTAGAGTATCTATGTATTAGTATTTAATTAGGATTTTCTGGGATAGGGTTTAGGGCGTATTTAAGCTGATTAAAGTATATTCTTTCACGACCAATAATTCTTTTGGCATGCTTTAAGGAGGTTCCTGATTTAGAAGGTTCAGAAAATTGGTTCAAATATTTTTTATTGTTCCTAATGTATCTAAGAATGCGTAGACAAAGTTATATAGACTGGTTCGAAATATTTTCAAAGATACAACACTGAAAGCAGTATCAAGTAGTTGAGGCGTGCGCTCTCCTCCCTCGATCGAATAACTCCGAATTATTCGTCATAATATTCGTCCAATCTACTTTTAAACGCCAAGTTTATGTCGCGATGCTGAGGCGGGCATAAGCAAAATTCGAACGCATCTTTCAACTCAATCGTCTGGCTCATCAACCCAAAATACCTCAAAATCGTTGAAATTGCAGCATATATGGCTACAGGAATGTTTAACTTGGGATATTCTTCAGTTTTAAATATCATGCTGCTGTTCGATTTGAAAATAGGGCATATTTGCAAGATGTTTTGCGGATAACGTTGACACACAACGGATTGAGAGGAAAATTCGGCGTACAACCTTTTCATAAAGATTCTTGCACAGCCCGTAGAGTGGAGCAACTTCATCAGAACGAGTTTTTGAAGGAAAAAGAAGGTTTACTTTTTAGCTCATAGCTAATTAGCGTATTTAACCAGAAGTAGCCGAAAAATATAATTTGTTTTGACCGAAAATTTTGAAGCCATTTTCTTGAGTTTTCGTTTTTACGATTTTTCTGAATTGGCCGGAGTGATATCGAAAAAACTAGACGACCAATCAAAAATAACCAAAGCTTGTTAGCATCAGTATCGTTTTCTCTTCTATTTGAACTAAAACATACCCGAAAAAATTCTTAACAATTGTTTTAGCAAGTTGAAATTAGCTGAATTTGTTGAATTTTTTTCACAAACACATTTTTGTTTCAAACCTGAGAGAACATTCGAATTTGATAATTTCTTTAGTAATTCTTAGTTTATTAGAAGAAAAATATATGAAAATCAAAATAGTATTTGGTTTTCTAGTTTCAAATTAAAATAACGAGCTCCATCTGTCCCGCCGATTGAAAACCTTCTAAATCGGGATCCCCTTAATACCAGTAACACAGAGATGAAATATAAAACAATATATTTAATCCCACTAATAATAGAATGAAATCTAGTTCGAAGTTATGAAATTTTCAAATATTTTTGCCTATTTTATTTTCAAAAATCTTTATTTATGTACTTCTATATGTGTACTTATTATGAAACCTTGCTCATAAATATTGACTCTACACAGAAAAGAACTAAAACCCTTTCAAAATTTCAAAATTAAATTCTCTTGTTTGATTGATACACTGCGTTACAAATTTTTCAAAAAATTTGAGTACCCGCTTTGAAATGTAATGATTTTTTATTTATACGTATCGTTTAATAAACAAACATACAAATTTTCTTTCCATCACGTCTCATTTTTTTCCGCAAGAAAGTGTCATTTTATATTAGAAATTAAAACGTCATATTTTAAAGAAATCTTATAAAATCAACCCATTTTTTTATATTAATTAAGCCTAATTTTATCATTTAGGTAAAAAAAAGTCAACAAAAATATTACCTATGAAATTTTTATAAAAAAATATCGTGAAACTTCAACGTTTTCTTTTGTGTTCGAATGATCTTCTCGTTTTGAACGCCAACAGTAATCACCTAGCATAGTTGTGTCCCAACGGCCTTGAAGTCGTTGTTCAAGCTTGCTTACATTATGGTGAAACCTCTCACCCTGCTCATCACTAACCGCACCAAGATTAGATTGAAAAAAAGAAAAATGAGAATGAAGAAAGTGAATTTTTAATGACATTCTGCAACCCAACTTTTCGTATGCTTATAACATGTCGTTCACTAGCTGTTCCGCATTTTCGGCTCTGTGGTTCCCTAAACACCCTTTTATAACTGCTTACAGTGACAACCAGGCATCAAGTTTTGTATTAGTAAGCTTTTTGTCAAAATTTGGGTCGTTTATCAAAGTACGTATTTGTGGCCCCACAAATATTTTTTCTTTGAGTTTGGCGTCACTTAACTTTGAAAATACTGTCTTCAAATATAAAAAGCCATCTCCCTCTTTATTCATAGTCGTCACAAAATTTTTCATCAAACCAAGTTTTATGTGGAGTGGTGGTAAAAAAACATTTTTAGGATCTATCAAAGGTACATGTTTCACATTAGATTTTCCGCATACAAACTCTGACCTTTCTGGCCATACTTTTGTAATGTAGTGTTTTTCTGAGGCTCTGCACATACAAAGAAAACAACAGTATTTAGTAAATCCGCCCTGTAATCCGAGCAAAATAGCTATAACTTTTAGATCAGCGCATACTTTCCAGCTATTTGTAGTCTTTGTATTTTATTAAATTTAATATTGATTTCATGTTTATGTTTCTTTTAAAACAGTTGACTATGCTATTGGTACTGACGAATACTTGTTGCCATTGTGCAGCAATACCGCCTTCAGACTTGTTTTTGAACCATCAATAAATAAACGCCAGTCTTGTGTTTCGTAAGGAATATTCAACTCGCCCATCAAAGTTAGTATATCGTTTCAAAAACATATGTTTTCAAAATTTGAAAAAAAAGAAGCCAGTTGTTTATTACGTTTTCGTTACACACATACATTTGTGTTAGGAGCTAACAAATTCCACTCTTTTAATCTAGATCCTAGTAATTCAGCTTGCATAATTGATAAATCTAAGTCTCGTATCAAATTTATATGCTGACCTGTACCTCGAAAACTAGACGTGATGGATACCACATATGTTTGGAGCATTTCATCTATGACTCATTACCTATTCATTCCAGCTAACAGTTAAGAGGGTACCAAAATCGTGTAACGCAGTGTAATGATTGAAAGTTCGGAAGTGAATACTTTTTGACCCAATTCTGGCGCACAGAAATGTATGAGTATTATTCATCAGGCTGGCAACTTCACCAATGATTGATTGTAGTAAATGAGCCTATATATAGAAGATGCTTATACTCATTTCGATATCGTTGGTCCTCATAAGAAAAATATAAGCAAGCTGAATAAACAGGAAAAAAATGTCCATTTGATTAAACGATGTCAAGGGGATTACTTATGTGTCTAAATCATATTTAGAGCTCACCTTGAACTTGTTTCGATTCGTTCGTTTCATTTTCTCCTACATAACTAAGAGGGACCAAGTCGCTGAATTCCGTTACAGGAATCAAGTTGAATGTACCCAATGAAAGAGTACAAGAAGGGGCCAGGCCACGATTTATAGACAGCGTCACGTGATGAGTTCCCCAAAGTGCTTGGTGAAAGGTTCTTTTTCCCAGTACAACTGGATTAACAGTTTTAATTGTGAAGTCGTCACATCTCAGATTAGATATCGACTTCAGTCCTCTAAGTACAGGTGGAATATGTACACTTTGCTGGATCTGAAATTATTGAAAGATAATTTAAAGCAACACTGGAATACTCTTCAAATAAATAAACATAAAATGATGTTTTTTATAAATGTGGAAAAGAACAAACTTCATAAATATGATTATCTGAAATATATTTGAACTCTAAGGAGACACTGATTTACTACAGCGTCAATGCATTGTAAAAGTGTATAATATACAAATACTACAATTGTATTACAAAGAGAAGTAATAATTTTTTACATTAGTATATATTACATTCTATATAATATTATATTGAACAATAATTTATTGAATTAATTTTTGGAATTCGTAATAATGAATAAATTTCTATTAATATCATTTATTTATAGAAATATTGAAAATTTATAATGTGCTTACATTTTCTAATACTTGGGCAAGTGCCTCATGATTAGCCACTATCACAGCACCATAGTTATCTTCTAAGTTTTTATGAACAATACTTCTGCCTTTCCTTGACCTCAATTTATGTGTTCTTCCATTTTGTATCCATTCATGATCATCTTCTGTAACCTGAAACAAAAAAATGTTTTATAATAAATAAATATCTTTAATGAAGATAAATGATCAATTATTTATTTAATAGTGTTGGCGTTTACTTGATGTAAATCCATTATAAAATTATGGATTAAACAGATTGCGGTCAATAATAATTATGAAAGCGAACTAGTGTCAAAAATTCTTTACAAAAATCTCTATCGGAAAGCTCTACGATTAGTATTTCCTTATCAGTCGGATAGAAATCGTAAATATAATAGTTTAACATACTTTGGAACCGTCAGTGAAAACCTTGTTGAGTAAAATAATTTCAATATTTCATTTAAAACGAACAATAATTTATAGAGACACATTAGGAACAATAAAAACAAAATCAAAAGAGGAGACAAATCAGGTGTTTACCAATTGAATTGTGGAATATGTCCCGGTTTATATATAGGTAAAACTAGTAGAAATTTCGGTACTAGAATACAGGAACATAAATATAGCTTCGCGCATAATAAAAGTAATTCGAATTATGCTAACTATTTATTAACAGAAAACCATACTTTTGATATGAATTTCAAAATTTTACACAATATAGAGAGAAGTAGTCAATTAGATTTTGTTTAATATTTAATAGTGTTGGCCTTTACTTGATGTAAATCCATTATAATTGAATATAAAGTTAAATTCAAACACTTGAACTTATGATTTACTCTTCATTGACTACATAGCATGACGCGTTTCGTCGTGACAAACGACTTCTTCAGATGCTTACAGAATAATTCATCATTATTCTGTATGTAGCGAATAAAGTGTAAATCATAAGTTCAAGTGTTTGAATTTAAGTTTATATTCGATCAATTATTTCCACATAAATAAAAAAATTACTAGTTGCATCACGCGTTTCGCATTCTTCATCTTCTTCGGGTACGAATTCTCTGCGAACTCTGAAGAAGCTGAAGTGAGCAAAACGAGTCATGCAACGTTGTTGCTTATGCGTTTGTCGCTTACCCTTACGCAAAAACATTACATACATAATTGGATTTCTAAAACATGCTATCAATAGATTTTCTTCGAGTCTTATCACTCAATACTTGATGTACTGATTCTGTGTTGATCATATTCTGGCCAGATGAGTTTATTTCTTTGTATTTATTATTGAACGGTATGATGGTCGATTAAAATGGCTTAAAGTATATAATTCCTGAGTATCAATGAAGTAATTACTCGTATAATTTGTTAATAATAAAAATCAGTTTTCTGTTATTTAGAGAAGTAAAAACAATGTATGGTCTCTACCAAGGACAAACTTTGAAATAAGGAAATTAAATAGTTTTTTCAATATATTTGATGAAATTTATTTCCACAAATCAAAAACTTAAATTATAATTATTTGAAAAAAAAAATAATATAATTGGTATATCACAAATTTCCATTTTGAAAATTCCAGTTTTGTGGAAACAATTTGTATCTATCGATAGGTCAAAACTAACATAATTATTGATTAATAATAGAAAATGGGTGCCTTTTATTCTGTACATTTTCTTAAGTTAGTTGAAAAATATTTTTAAAATATTTATATTTGCAATATTCGATAATTAATCGTATAAAGCACTGAATTGTATTGTTATCTATCGATAAGTCAAAACTAACATAATTATTGATTGAACAAGATATCCAAATGTAATAGAAAATGGGTGCCTTTTATTATGTAAATTTTCTTAAGTTATTTGAAAAATATTTTTGAAATATTTATATTTGCAATCTTCGATAACTAATCGTATAAAACACTGAATTGTATTGTTATCTATCGATAAGTCAAAACTAACATAATTATTGATTGAACAAGATATCCAAATGTAATAGAAAATGGGTGCCTCTTATTATGTAAATTTTCTTAAGTTATTTGAAAAATATTTTTAAAATATTTATATTTGCAATCTTCGATGATTAATCGTATAAAACACTGAATTGTATTGGTTTAGGAATTATGTCATCTCCTCTCATTGTAAGTACATTAGGAGGAAAAATAAATAAAATCATATCTAGCACTTCTGAAATCATATATGTATTTGAATATTTCTAGTATCAACTCTATCAATAAAATCTTTTTCTCGATCTCTGAACAGATTGCTCACAAATAATTTTCCCTGTTTTTAGTTATTTATTCGATGAATCTTTAGAATTGAATATGAACTAAAATTCAAACACTTGAACTTTTGATTAACACTTTATTAACAACATAGCATGACGCGTTTCGTCGTTACAAACGACTTCTGCAGATGCTAACAGAATACTGACCCCGATAACAGATAACGGAATACTGATATCAGTCAGTATTTTGTTGGTATCTGAATAAGTCGTTTATAACAAGGGCCATCCATAAAGTACGTCACACGAATTTCATCATTTTTTTAGCACCCCATTGGCGACATTTGTCGTTCTACTCTATGGATTTTCGTCGGGACCACCATCGCAAGTAAAAATAAATACGGGTTTTACAAAACCTTCTCGAGTTTTCATAAAGTTTTCGAAGGCAGATATTTCAGAAAGTTTGTGTATATCTGTGGCATGAGTCTCTACATTAGAGGACGAATGCTTTCCACTGCGAATTGCTACGTATGTAGGCCCGGAATGTGTCACAGCTTCAGGTTTTCCTTCACCATCTTTGTTCACTATAATACCTGAATAAATAGAGCGAATAAGTTTATGTTTTTCCGCGACCACGAAATCATGATCCGGTAATTTTACACGATAATCAAGTTGCATTAATATTGGTGCTTGAGCGTTTGCTGATGTAATACCTAATGGCACGCGTACTTTGTCATCCTCTGTATCGGCTCATCTTTGCAAAAGTCTCAAGTATAACCCTGATCGACTGATAGTATATCTCAGTTTACAAAGTTCGGCTTGTAAGTCGTCAGTTTTTTACAGCACCTTATAGTTTCAGTGCGACGTTGATTATCAGCTGCGCCACCAAAAACTGCAAGGTCCTTTTTGACTTCAAGTAAACCGAATTGATATCGTCACTACTTTTCAAAATGTTCCATATGGTATTAACTTCTTCCTGTATATGCTGTTATTTAATCAGCGTAAGTTGCACTGTAAGTTTCGTATAGGCTACGGTAAAGATTACCTAAAACTATCTTTTTGTTCATTTTGAACTTGTTTTATTAAAATATCTTTATATCCACAAAATAGCACAACTAAAAAAACGACGTACACTCAGCGAAAGTTAATTGTCGAATGAAATAGAAACATTAAAATCACGCGAGGTGCGGTGCGTTTGGCGGCATTAGGTCGAAGGGCTCGAAGGCGATCGGCGCGTGTCACTAGAACGGGTATGAACTCGTCAACAAAACAATTTAAACCCTATTGTCATAATGATAGAGTTGGAAATATTTTTTAGTTTAATTAATATTTCAAAGTATTCAATATCTCTAGATATATTAGATTTTGAAATGTGATGTCACAAAACTTAGGACCCATCCCACCCCTTGTCACACCATGTCACACTTTGTCGACCCCCTCCCCCCCCATTGAACGCGTCATGCTATGTAAATTATGTATATCATAATTTACAAATCTACTTACAATTCCAAAGCTAAAAAATATTTCACTTACCTCTGTTTCGCTTCCATAAAAGCTATAGGGCGAAAAAATTTCCGACTCAGTTTCGCTTCCACAATATGTGAGCGATACCGATCTGGGAATATTGCTGTACTTGAAGTAGTCCCCAGAAACGTCTATGCTACTTTCAGATCGTTTGTTCAATTTGTTCAGCTTATTAGCCTTCGGGCTATTCTTTTCACGACTGGAGTCCGAATCGGGAGAACTTGATCTTCCACTGGGCAGGTAATCGTACATATTCTCTGAAGTTCTTTTTCCTGGTAAGGTAGCAGAACTATAGTTGCTGGATTCTTGTTCCTTCTGTTTCTGAAGTAACGCTTCTCGTTCCCTCATACTAGCAGTTCGGACAGGTTTATTTGGTACAATTGAAGATCTCACTTCACCAATATTTGCGTAAACAGTTTCCTCCTTTTTACTTAAAGAATTATTTCTTGATACCTAAAATACAGTTTTATTTGTTTGAATGATTGTGTTGAGACATTTAACAATGTTGGGAACTGCAGAGAGAATGCAAGTTTGAAAAGGTGGCATTTTCATCTTGTTTTCTCGAAAAAAAAATTTTTTTTTGAACATCAGACATTTATTTTCCTTAGAAATTATTAAGTTAAACATGGTACAACTCTTTTAGAGTACTAAAAACTTACTTGAAAGTATTCAAAGTTAAAGTAATTCAAATATTCTTTAGTTTATCATCGAAAAACACATGTTGAAATATTTCGCGGCATATATGGTGGGGATAATATTATTACGATTATATATTAGGGGTTATTTGATGCAAGCAAGCAAAATTTAGGAAGTCACAAATAAACCTCAAAGAACCTGAGCAAACTTGTTCAATGCACTCAACGTAAATTTCAAAATCTTGCAATGTGTCTGAGAAATACTTTTCAAAAAATTTGTGAATTTTTTTTTGTGAACAAAAATTGATTTGTAGTTATAAAAAGCACTTCCCTATGCTAATGTGAAAACATTATCAACTCACCTGTCTTTGAATGTTCAAAACGTCTGCGGATTTGGGTGGTGGCGATAAGGGAGGTTTTTGTGAGTGGTCATCCAAGTTTCTTGGTGGAGGTAGAGGTTTAGGAGATTTTACGTTCTCATATTCATTGCTTACTCTGGTGCCTTCTATATGATGTGCTCCTAAAGTTTTTGCAACTACTTCTACTTTAGCACCGTTCAGTTCTGAAGGATGAACTATCACCAACCTAGAAGTAATATTTGAAATGTGTTATTGAAATATGTTGAAAGGAAGACATAGTTTGAACAAAATGAGAAGAATATTCACGTAAACGAACAATCTGCGTGAAATTATTAGGTTTTTAAATGCTCGAATACAAAGTTTTAAGGCGATACGATGCACCTATTCGAAATATTGCATTATTCTAGTTGAGCTCAAATGTTTCAGCGAGTTATGAAAAATTGGTGCTAATATTAATGGTGGCAATCGAATGCCAGAGATAGTAGGTTCGATTAAATATCTGCGTTTTCACCTTTTCAGAAACGCGAGTAAAAGACCCTAATAAAAATTATTAATACTTATATAACTTTATAATCTATATGAAATTTAACAATTTATTTATATTCGAAGTTATTCTATTATAAGAACAAAACTATCATACAAATAAATTAGCTACTTTTCGTCTCCAAGGAAAGTTCTGCTACGTACAATATTAAAATTTATCTAAAAATATAAATAAATGAGTTATCCTTACCGCGGTTTTGGCAATGGAGCAGAATCTATTTCATCAAATTTATAAGTTTCTATAGGAAGCTTGCTTAAGTCCTTATTTGAACCCATTCTCAAGAATTTTTTCAGCGAAAATTTTCCTTTAGTCTTCTCTTTTCGTTTACCATCGTCTGCACTTGCTAAGCTGTCAGTTGACACTGACAGATTCTTTCTTGGAGCAGGTTCTGGACATATTTCGAATTCAATTTTGGGGCTAGCAGCCACTACAGTCGGAAGTTTAGGGCAAGACGACGCTCTATCCCTTTTCTCTTTTTCTCGCACCACCGGAGACTCTCCATTCATAGAATTCAATGGTTTCCTTACATAAAGCCCACCCTCATCGGGTGGTCTGGGTGCTTTTCGTTTATTTGAAATAGGCACTGCTTCTTCAGAACCACTGGAATCCTGTTTTGTCAACTCTTTATGAAGTTCTTTAGCAAGTGGTTCGCTTGAAAATGTGGTCAATATATGACTCTTAGCTTCTATGTGATGAACTATTACTGGTTTTCTGATCAGTACCGTGTTCGGTTTTGACGGAATTTTAGGTTTCGGGATTATGGCAACATTGGAAGAATGTAGAAATGAGTTTTGAGATTCAAGTACAGGCGGAGGAGTTAAAGGTAATGCAGGAGGTTCAGAATTATCCGAGTCAGCACGACCATCTGGTTCGCCTGCTTGTTCTCGACTCTGGGTGAACCCTACGTTGTCGAAATCGTTGTTGGTTGAAGTTGATGTTAAACTGGAATCGGGTGACGAAACTGAAAATGAAGTGAATGAATCAAATTCCCGACATATGTTACGGGCTGTTAACCCATTGTCAAGAGGATACAACTGAATTATGATACTTATAATCGATGTGAGGTCAAATAACATCAGATCATAGTTTCATACTTCAATGAAAATACTGCAAAATGACATTCCCTCAAACTATAGCCGAATATGACGATCTTCATTACAAAATATTCAAATGAAAGTAGTATTCAAATGGAAAAGTATCACATAATGTGACTGTAAACTCAACGTTAGGTTAAATTAGACAAAAAAAGTCTATAGCATGCAGTCAACGTGCAACACTAAAATTTATCTTTATGGATTGGATGGAGTCACTTGTAACATTTCGATAGACCCCATATAAACAAAAACGTGCATATATCATAGACATTTCCCAACCACGTTTTCATTTCACTTGACAAATAAATCTCTCTTAAATTATTTTAATTCTTTATTGAAAATTTTATTAAAATTATTAATAATTTTAATTGTTATTTAAAATATAGGCTATTACATCGAGAAAAGGTTTCCGCCTGAGATGCTTAGCATATTTAGGACCAAGATTTTTAAATATTCTGCCTGGGGCAGTATTGCAGACTACCAACCTTTTCATGAGTTTTTTGATTTGTTTGACATTGGTAGAGACCACAAATGGAAAAAATCTGAGAGTAGGTGATTTTTAATTGAAACTTTGTAAGATGAAAAGTTACAGTTATTATATAAAAATAGATGTGTCTTTATAATTCGTGATAAAAACGTTTCGAATCAACTTCCAGTTACTTTTCTTGTCCTGTAAATTCTAGAAACTAACGATGTTAATTACTAATTAACATTTTAAACAATCGATCATATTTTCTTGCATGTTCTGCCTAACAGCATCATCGTTTGTACCTCCAGTGAACTGTCTTAAAGTCGCGGATGTAGAGTAATTATTGTTTTCAATTTTGGTCAACCATAACTGCAGTTTGCTTATAAAAGCTCCAAACTTATCTTACAGACAAAAATATTTCCTACGTTTTCCTACTCATTTTTACCGGAACCTTGAAACTTTTAAGATCAGTTCACATAGCTATGTTCACGTACGATCATAATGTTTTGTTCAAACCTTTGTTTAGAACTTGTATATTCCCAACGTGTTAGCTTCCTAAAATCAACATGTACTTCTGTATGTAATAGAATTGTTTCGTGAGCACACTAAATTTTATGACACAGTTTCTTGAAAAGATGTGTATTTATCGCACTACTTTTTATAAATTTTTATGGCCTATTGCATAGTATCATTGACACACATTATAATTAACGTTATGCGCATGCCGGGTCACCCGCTGGGAACCTCCGGGAACCACTGCTTTAAACAAAGAATTAACTCGTTCCTTATGGACAAGGGGGCTCATATGCTTCTGAATTGTGTTCTTCAATTTCTATGCTCTTTTCTGTATTGATGATATCTGGTGTCTTTTCTGCAGTGTTGTTATTTTTCACAGACACACCTTAACATCACTCATTGTAAAATATAACAATAATTTTCAAGTTTCACTAAATTGGCTTAGAATAGAGAATATTTTCCATAGGCAGCCAAAAGCTTATTGGGTACGAGTACATTGTATATTCGCTCAGTTTATTTTGTTTCATATGTATGGATTTGATTATAAAATATTTGTATGGAATATTTATTTTGAAAATTTATTACTATTATGATATGAATGACTTCAAACTCAATGATCAACCGAAGCCACAACTGCTGAACGATGGGCACTTGCAATAAAGGGTAAAATTAAAATTTTTGAAGTTTTTCAGATGCGAAATGTTGATACATTTTGGCAACACACGAGGAAATTCATGTATTAGGGGATAACACGCTAGTTACTGATAATTCCCAATTAAATTAGTAATGAGATTGGGAGTAGTGTACTACAACTTGAAAATGACAGGGAAATGAGAGTTATCAGGAGTCAGATACTTATATTGGACACTTAGTCTTGTTGAATGATAGGTGACAATCTAACATATTAAAACATATCAAAAATGTTGCTTAGAAAAACATATTAAAAATAACAAATCGAGTTCAACAAAAATAAAAAATCAGGTGTATATAAAATTAACTGTGGTAGTTGTGATAAGTTTTATATTGGTAGAACGTTTAGAAGTTTTCAAATAAGAATTTCTGAACATAAACGTAGCTTTGATAACCAGAAGACAGATTCACATTATGCAAATCATTTGATTAATGAAAATCATATATTCAATTCCGATTTTGAAATTTTGAATACCGCAAACAAGGGAATGAAGCTTAATTTGTTAGAATCACTTCAAATTAAAAAATACAAATATTCTGGCAACCTTTTGAACAGCCAAATCGATCATACCTCAAGCCCCCTTCTCAATCTTTTCAAAATTACTTAGTTTACCATATAGTAGTTCAGTATGAATTGATCCCTTTTACCTGTTATCTAACCTGTTTTCTCTGTATTCATAATTTAAGTTTATATATTGTATGTATTCGAGGAATTGTCATTAGTCTGCATGTAGCATTTGAAAAAGAGGAATCTCATCGAAACGTACGTCATGCAGTATTCTTTTTAATATATGTGTAAATCAGTTTAACAATTGTTTTATTATATTAAAACATATTAAAAGGAGATTCGAATATTTGCTTTCACGAAATAAAAAACAAAAGAAAGACACGACGTTGTAATCTCAAAAAATTCACAACTGTTACATAAATAAGAAAGTAATATATTATCACTACATTACAGGTAATATATTATCACTACATTACAGAGACAATTTTGTGGAATGAAAATTTCAGATTGTACAGCGAAACTACGGTGTTCCTGACGAAACTGCGTATCACAATAAACCTGATATAGTCTGATTTCTAAATGAGCCTGAAAAACAACATTGATTAAAGTCGACATGAGGGTTCCGTACGCCAGCAATCTGAAAATATGCCAAGAAAATCTCCAAAGCATCGGGAGCTCGAAAAAGGAAAATAGCAATTTAATACTGTCAAGACAATGCCCGACATTGCAAACAACTTCCGGAAATATATAAGAAATCTGAATTCTGAATTCTGCTGGCTGAATGAAATGCTCTAAAGGAAATTCTCAAAGAAATAATAAGTATAAGTAATAAGTTGTTGATCCATAACTTGAAAGACTCCCACAGTGCTCAATTATTTTATATCCGATATCTAGCATAAGTGAAAGTTATCTTTTGAGTAGAGTTCTGAAAACGACATTACGGGACCAATAACTTGAGAAGGATATGCGCATAACGTAATCCTGTGATTCTTGTAAGTGGATGACCCCAGTTGAGGAAGTGTGAAAACAGTAAGGATCGAAATATGGATGATAATAATATCTTGCCTTTATTGACTCACATTAGTGAGTATATAACATATATAAAATTTAGTAAAAAATCTAATAAAAATAATAGTGAGAAAGCCAGAAACAGCTTTGAATTGGATGGTTTTCCAAAGATATTCCACTTGATCTTCAAATGATTAAGAGTAGTTGGAGCTGGCAGTTTTCGATTTTAAATGGTTAGGTACATAATAGACTTGCGCAAAACAGTACGTTAAGGTGTGATGTGATGTCATATCACATCACGCTTGAAAGTAATATTACTCCGTTATATCACTGTATCACCCAATCACGTTAAACATTACTCGCAGACCATCACGCGTGCTGATTCGGTACATCACGTTGCGTACTGTGTAATGTGATATTTTCAACGTAATATTACTTGACAAGTGGCATTACATTATGTGATGGCGTTCTATTATTCTATTATCGACTATATGAGAAAATAAAATGTATTTCTTTGGTGCCTTATTTTGTAAATCCATCTTTATGAAGGCCCTAAATTTCATACTGTAAAAATTTGAAGTAATGAAGAAATATATTATGTGCTGGTTCTATTATCGACTGTATATGATAACTAAATTTATTCCTTTTTTGTCTGATTTTGAGGAAACTGTATCATCTTTATAAAAGCCCTAATTTTATATAATTTCATACTATAATAATTTAAATCAATATAAAAATATATTATGTAATGGTGTTCTATTATTGACTATAAGTGAAAATAGAATTTATTTCTTTGTTACCTTATTCTATGAATCCATCTTTATAAAGGCCCTAAATTTATAATTTATACAGCACATAATTATGTGATGGTGTTATATTATCCGCTGTATGTGAGAATGAAATTTATTTCTTTTCAGTCCCATTTTGTGAATCCATCTTTATAAAAGCCATATTTTATACTATAAAATTTTGAATTAATATAGCAATATATTATGTACTATTTTCTAGTACATGTGAAAATGAAATTCATTTCTTTTTTGTATCATTTTGTGGAGTCATCTTTATGAATGCCCTGATTTTATACCATAATAATTTGAATTCGTATAGAAATATATGACATGATGGTGTTCTATTATCGACTATATATTAGAATGAAATGTATCCACTATTTATTATTATTACCACTTCAAACAAAAAAATAGAATAAGTAGAATACAGAGTTCGGAAATTATTTCCGATTTGAAAGAGATAATTCGTTTCAGTTTCGAATATCTACTAATATTACTTAACAAAATCTAAGTCCTAAGCGCCCTTGTGCCTAGACGTAATAAATAACACTTCAGTCTCGGGTTTGATAGGCAATATTCGTCTGCTAAATAGGTTACAACATTGGTTCTTCATCATCCTTATGCGTGCGAGTTATGCGTAATATGACCAACAACGCAGAACAGCAAAACAGTACACTAGTCGGAGTAATATTACTCTGAGGTGATACTGTGATGTTTAGATTTCTCGCGGGATGTGTAATGTAGCATCATACCACAATGTGATATTACGCGGGTGATATTACCAGCATTACTTACTCATGTCTAATACATAAAGCTTTGAAATATTAACCATGTTGTTGAATTGAAGTGTTGAATTATTTATGAACTATTTATTTTGAGGAAATGCATCTCAAATAAATGAACCTCCAACCAAAGTGTTAATTACAAGTTTCGGTTATTTCGAAATTTGTTTAAGTAGCTACTGGACTTCATTTCTTTCAAAGGAAGAGAATTTAAAACTGATGGAAAAGATTATTCTTGTAGAATTAAGATAAGTGAAATTGTGTAGGTTCACACAGACGTTCAATGTGAAGCAAGGTGATATGTCTTCCAGGCTGATTGTCCATGTTTAACTAAAACTCCTCTTCAAGAAACATTCCATCTCTTTCTGAAGAAGACATTTCAATGATGACGAGTACTATGATCATCAGTTGGTCTAAAGTGTCCGCAAAGTATAAAACTGCTTCGAAGCATTCGCCGACTGATGTCAATCGCAGTCAGAGATGAAACTCCTGGGGGAGGAAGAGTTTCAGTTGAGTACAGCCAATCAAGCTGAAAGATGTTTTCACCTTGCTCCACATCAAATTAAGCACTTGAATTGAGGGTATGTACGATTGTACTGGCATTTTCAATTTGAATTATTAACTAACTATTAATTATCTCATTTAAATAGTTTTATTGTCACAAGAAAGGGCACAACATGACGACATCTGCATCGTGCCAGCAATGACGAATAAGGAAGAGTTACTTCCAGAAATTATGTATATTTCACAGCTATTTTCATCTATATTTTAGGTATCTACTGTTAGGTACCTTATTGCTTCAGCCATTGAGCAATCAAACAGTATTGCAAGTGGCATTGTCGAAAATTTGAGTAGATTCTAACAATAAGAAAAAATTATTTTCTACTTACTTTTATCTTCTTCACAAGACTTTTCGTTGCTTATCTCCCACTTGGAATCCTTTTCAACTTCTTTTATTACTGCAATTGTATTAGTAATCTCTTCATCGATGTTTTGTTCCTTTTCCTCAGTATCTTGAACAGTTTCAGTCTTTTTCATATCTTTATTCCTAATATCCTTGTTGATTTTTGAATTTTTATTGTTCATAAATTCTATCTTAGCAGCAGTTTGATACAATAACGCGTGTTCTCTTTTCAGAGCTGGGGTCCTTGATAAAGTTATTTTCTTCTCGGACTTTTGTGTGCTCTCATTTTTATTGCATTCATTTTCGATATTTTCCTTATTCGTCTCTTTACTTGGCAATGTGAGTGGTATTTCAATGTCATTTTTCTTTCTGGACATTATTTGCAGGGCATCTTTCTTGGAATTCTCTAAAGTTTCAGTTATTTCATCCAACAAAGATTTCTCTTCTTTCTGCTGCAATTCGTCGTTTTTAGTGTACGACTTGAGTATTACGTTAGTTTTTGATTCGGTTACACTTTCTTTTTTGTTCTTGGAAATTGGAATGTGGGCCAGACTCTTCGATATTTTTTTAGGACTGGAAGAACCATCTTCTCCAAACGGTTTAACTGTCACTAGCAGCGTTTTTTTATTACCATCTGAATCAACGATTGGTTTTCCTAGCAACAAGGAAGCGAACGACTTTTTATTTTCTGCTTCTTCCAGCAACGATGTACTATTGAAATCCGTGTTTGCTTTGGTTATTTTTTGTAGGTCTTCATCTAACCCGTCGAAATCATCTGAATCATCATCGAAGTCATCATCGACTTTTTCATCACTGTCTTCTTCATTTTCTGACGACCAGTCTTCACCACCGTATCCGATGACTTCAGTTAATTGGCTCGGAAATCTTACTGACCTATAAGAAATAGTATTTTGTATTAATTCTTTATAAAATATTGCAACTATGTCGTTAAAATTATTTGTATGATAATTTATCTGAAAACGGTCACTTTTTTAAGGATGACTTCGTATAAACAACGTAAAGCAAGTTGCTCCAGAGTCGTCGCAAATGATATTTTTTTCTGATTAAGGACAACAAATAAAGAGATAAATATGTACTTAATCGTCAAAATAGAAATTTCCCAGAATGTAATTAGCCAAATGGATACCTGGAATTGTCCCTGACCCAATGTTCCTATACTAGGAACTACTCAATACAATGCTCTTAATTACTTTTATATCTGTAATTGCCTATGACCCGATTCTTCTATACCTGCTTGGCTGTACTTCATTTAGTATATTACTGAGTTTTCCCAAGCAAAGTTGTGCTATCATTTTGTGTAAATTTTGGTCGTTTTGTAGTATCAAGACACTAAACTGAAACAATGGCATCCACAAGCAGACGTACCTGTGTAAATCATCCCGATGTTTTTTGTTATGTGTGTGGTGAATACACTTTGAAAGAGAGCAGAAAAACGATTTCTGACTTTGTGAAAAGAGCTTATCTTGCCTATTTTGGCGTTCATTTAGGAGATCAAGATAAATCTTGGGCCCCACATTTCATATGTAAAACATGTGTTGAACATTTGCGACAGTGGACAACTGGAAAGAAGAAGTGCCTAAAGTTTGGTGTACCAATGATTTGGAGAGAACCGCGGAACCATCATGACGACTGCTATTTTTGTCTCGTTAATATTAAAAGCATAAATAGAAAAAATAGACAGAAATGTACATATCCTGATCTAGATTCTGAAAGAAGGCCTGTAGTGCATTCGGAAGAAATACCCGTTCCATCATTCAGCAGTCTACCTGAACTGACAGAAGATGATACAGAAACATCAACGTCTGACGAAGTAAAAAGAATTCAATCAGAAAACGACAGCGATTTTGAAGCAGATTTAGCAACTCCGCAGTGTTTCAATCAAGAAGAACTGAACGATCTTATAAGAGACCTGAATCTCTCAAAGGAATCCGCTGAATTACTTGCATCCAGATTAAAAGAAAAAAATCTACTTTGTCGAGGTACTAATATTACATATTAATTTTTATGTGATTAGTGACTAATGTAATTATGTAAATTAAGTTTTTGCAATAAATACTTAAATCCATGTGTCTTTGTTTTTTTTTAACTGTCAATAGTAATATTATATATTATAACAGTTATAACGTAAATTATATACACAATTTTTTAAAAAATCTCAATAACTAGATCTGATAGATAAAATCTGAGAACTTTTTCACATTCTGCATCCAAAAATTGCTCAGGAACAGTTAAAAAATTGCAGGCACCAAAATGTGTGTTGGCCTGTGATTATCATTCATTCATTTATACCTATTTATGTTCTTTTGTAAACTTGATTGACTTCGCTGAGGAAGTTGTATTGTACTTCGAAAAGCGTATAATCCGTATTATTATAAAAAATCGAAGTTATATGAAAAAATGTAAACTAGTCTTTCATGTATTTTTGTATGTATTGACGAATGCTAATTTCGTAGATACTAAAGTGCATGCGCGTTGTGAAACTGATCACAATAACAAAATTTTTCCAGCCACCGTTTCGTCTGAAGTATGCACAAACATTCGCACTGGCGATACCTACAACCGGATATTAATAAGAAGGAATAGTTTGCGTTATCTGATGTAAATTATGATTTTTTTGACGAAAATGAATTTCAAGATATAGGATGCATAGGCCATAAATATAGAAAATAACGACTACGATGGAGATATGGTAAAAAACGTAACGGTAAATAACGAATGATGGTATAACGGTGTTGTATATCTTTAAAACTCATTCACACGACAAAAACAATTATACTCGTATGTACTTCGAAATTAAGCGTTCTCTGAACTAAATACGGAATCTAAAAACAATCAAATGTTTACATTTTCTGTTTTTGTTCAATTCCTTCAATCATAACTTTAACAGTTTTAACCGTCAAAAATTTGTAATTGTGTAAGTTTTCTATGCAACTATGCAACTGTTTTGTTGTCTTCTGATTAGAAATTGTATCACTAAAAAGTATGCAGTTTTTGGAGTTTCTTCAATTTCTCAATTCATTTTATCCCAACTTCATCCATTCGGAAATTTGAAGTAGTGTTCTCTTTACTCGATTATTCTTTCGATATTTTTTTAATATGTTGTAGAAACTAAGGTTTATTCAGTGTAAGACGTTTCTACAATTTGCCCACTCCTCCTGGCTCAATGTTTCACAAATGTATTGAAAAATATTACAATAAAATTATAACGTTGAGTCAACTTGTTTCGAGCGATCAGTCGAAATCACATTCTGACTAATGTTCGTTTAAGAAAAACAGAGTTAAGAATAGGACAAAAAGAAAAATTTATTAGCTCTACTTTTTTTGATATGTAAATGATGAGAATTATTGTTTCTAAGAAATTGGTATATATGAATTACATATGCTAAAAACATTTGAAGTTTGAGTTCACGATCATTAATGAAATTTAAATTCGAAATTCTTCAAAAAAACACTTGCCAGGTGTTCAGATCTACGATGAATCAATTGATTCCTTCGATGGCGATCTTTTGGCTTTCCTCTTGCAAGTGACGTCTTGCATTTTAGCATCTCTACATTTAAACCAGCAGTAATCTGCAAGCATTGCTTCATTCTAGCGGCCCTGATATCTTCGTTCCATCACAGAAATATCTTGATGGACCGTTTTCAATGCTCATCACTAACGTCTCCGTAATTAGGTTGGAAAAAATCTAGATGGCAGTGGAGAAAATGGTTTTTTCTTCTCTAAAATCAGGGTCAAAAGATGTTGAAGGCTCGTTGAGTTCTCCTACACATTTAACAGTTTTTATGATTTTCATAGACAATCCTGTTTTTATAGACGGAGTCAAGCAAAAAGCTCTTTTTATCGTTTTTTATGTTCCAGCCATTCTTGTAATATTACTGAACACAAATTGTAACATATGTGTGGAGCACATGGTTTATTTTGGTTTCCTACCTTCATGCCAAAATAATGTTGAATGCAGCCTTCACATGAGGCGTCAAATTGCGTTATTGTAAGGTAACGTTATATCCCCACAAATGTAAAAAAAATTATAACTTTATTATTATCAAATTATTATTATAAAAATTATTATTGTTATAATAACTAACTTTATATACTTCCGTGGCATGTTGGCATCTCTCTTTAAAATAATCTTCTGGCAGTCAAATTACAATTTGACGAATAAAATTTATGTGTATTTTGACAATTACCAATGTTGCCAATTTCGAAGAATAAATTTTTCGCAAATTTAAAAAGGGGAATTTATAAAATATAAAAAGTACCTTGTTTCTCTAAACCTAGAGCTAATTAATTCTATTGAGGTCTTTTTTGCATTCATTAACGAGAAGACATAGGATAGGACTAATTTTGAGACCGAAACAATTTCATTGTTGCGCAGTGGCTTAGGTTAGTCTTGATAATTATGAAGACGTTCATTTCATTTAAACGTATTTTCAGCCCTTGTAAAATTTGAAATTGTGTTTTTCGCTCCAACATTACAATCGTATCCGACAAATACAATTTTTTAATAAAGCTCCGATTAAAATATATATTAGTGATAAGAACTTATTCATTTTCGACGTTTTCAGAATTGATTCATTTCATATTTAATTGTGATATCGTGTTTTTCGCACTACTATACCTACGCCTTTCTATCTATATTATTTAATTCACATGAATTTTTGGTTATATGTTTCAATAATAATAGCAAGTTCTGTGAATTTGTTCAAGCTGTTAATTTCTGGTAGGTTTTCAAACCCATACGCTGAAGTTAAGTTATTACCACGTAATAAATACCGTTTTTTGACACATACAGGAAAATGGTAACAGACTATATATTATTGTTTGATTAGGATGCATGAATTGATACGTAAAATATGAGCTACAACATATCATACTGTTATATTATTGTGGAGCAAAAAGAAAACCAATGCAAGTTTTCGAAATGGCCAACAATATCTTGACAACATCCTAATTTAAAGAATAAGTTGCTGATAATGTGAATATAAGAATATGGTGTTGGCCATTTTATTGATTCGCAAACATTAGATCGAAGTTCAACAAAACACTGATATGAGTTTGAGATTGCATATAATGTTTCCTTGAGGTTTACATTTTTTGGTTATTTGGAATACATTGCAGGACAAGATTCAATATGTACACTGTACATGTAATTCAACACTGTGAAATAAACTGATAAATTGTGAAATTTAACAATTCAATGAACTTGAAATTAAATATCCAAAATTAGGATTTCAATAGCATGGATAAGCATATAGAAAAAACAATATTTTGGAGGATATCCAAACAAAAATAAACTTTTCAAATTGAATATGATTTTTGGAAATGTAGTTACGTCTGATTATAGTTAAATATTGCATTTTTATTGAAATTGGTATTTTTATTTACTTATTTGTTTTTGAGGATTTTCATGATTTAAGTGCCTCTAGACCAAAAGACACACATGTGCAATGATGTGTAGATTAACAGTAGCACGTCGAATTTTAGCAGTTTCAAGTTCTGCATGTAATGTGTACATCAACTGTTGAGAACTTGAATATGTAGATATTGAAAGTATTATATTTTTCATATCATAGTCATTTCTATGTAGATAGTCATTATATTGTTTTCATGATTTTTTTTGAGATACATATTAATCAGTCTCTGTCTCCTATAAAATATTAACAGACATCATACGATATACACTTCAGTAGCATGTTGACGAAATTGAAAGGAAACATCAAGGTGACTTCAGCAGAGAAAGATCAATCACTGACCTATATTATTTGTTTCAAATATTAGTAAAACCCCAATCTACAAGATATTCATCGAATTTCAAAAGCTCTCGATGGCGTCAATGGAGAAGCTTTGTATGAGATCTAAAAATACGTTGGAATATCTCAAAACTGATTAACCTAAGAAAATTTACGATGGTTCTACAGGGATGAAAGTTCTACAGATCGAGTGAGGATAGCAGGGCTACTGGCTGAGGAATTTGAAACATCGGTAGGAATGATGTAGGGAAATGGACTAGCAAATTCATAATTCGAGGTTATATAGGATGCAAATACAGACATTAGCGGATCGTTAGTGAAAAAGACTAAGAATCTTAAGTCTAAAGGGAAAAAGTACCGAAAACTGGTTTGAAGGTAAATTGAGAGGAAACGTAGCTACCGATAGTTACATCAGGCAGATTAATAAGACAAAGGACACAATAAACAACATAAACACAGAATATAACTGAATATTTGGTTCTTTCAAGATTACATTGGGCCGATAATGTGGCACTCGTAATTGATGTTCTAAGGCTCGATGCACACATGCGTGCAGTGTCGCCGATTATAAGCTGCGTGCTCGCGGCGTGCACGCGACTTTTTATTTTCAGTGAACACTTGCGTGCTTTGTCGCCGTGTGCTTTTATAAGTCAGTCTTGGTCAACAGAAGATTCAGCCAACACCATTTAATGCAAAGAAGATTCAGCCAACAACCCAATTTTGGTCCACCTCTTCAACAAGCCATTCAACAATTCCAAGGTAACCAATGGAAACCGTTGATTTTTTTATTCATGAAAGTTGTCACAAGCTAAAGTAAAATATACACCTATGATCAGGAACTTATAGCCATTTAGAGTGCAATCAAACACATAAGATATCTAGTTCAAGGTAAACACTTTACTATATTCACTGACTATCAACTTTTGCATCCAGTCAGAATGTAGCTAAAGTTTCACCTCATCAGGCTAGACATTAGCCTGACACCTTCTCTACCAACATTTGCCGCATCACAGGCAGTCACACGTGGTAGCAGATGCACTCAGTAGAATTTCTGCCATTGATTGTCCAACTCCTAAACTATAAGCATTCGAACATCAGTGAGTAGATGAAGAATTACAGAAACTCATTGATAACCCTGTCTCTTCATCACTAAGGCTCAAGAACATGTATATTCCCTGACACATCTGTCCAAATTTATTGTGACAACGAAAAAATCAGACATATGGTTCCCAACAGTCTTCGGAAGCATATCTTCAATCATTTCACTGACCGAAACATTTTTGTCAACAAACTCAGTTAGAAGATGTCATCAAAGTACAGTACCTTCCAGAGATCATCAACTTAAAGTGTTTGTGTCTCAAGAATTGAACTCCTTCACTCAGCAACCGTTTTAACAACCCAACGCTGGAACATTCAAAATCATCGACAATAGTGAATAGTGATGAGTTCTTTGGTGTAGTTTTTTTCAGTTCGCAGGAAAACAGTTAACATCATTTTCATAAATGTTAGGTATCAATTTTAATATGTAATCATTTCAACATTCCATTAATTAATTGTACATAATATTTCATGACATTCACTACTATTGTTTGTTTATTCATTTCCTTCACGGCTCCGCCACTAGGGGCGGAGTTCTGTAGGGAAATGTCATTGTCATTCGATGGAAGTGTGATGTATGATATTGTACTGAAGAACAGGTGTGTAATAAACGCAGATGGCCAGTATGATTAATATAGTGTTAGAGTAAGGTTGTTGTTTTATTAAGGAATATAGATACATTACAGTTGGCGACGAGGATCTTTCAACAAGATATTTCATATTGAAATAACTTGTTAAATCCACGCAGAGAGTGTGTGTTAGAATGGCTGCAACAGAAATAATTGGACATCTACGTGAATTCGATCCAGTGAATAGTGATGGGACGATTTATAAAAGGCGAATGGAGAATTATTTTTATGCGAACGAAATAATTACAGACACACGAAAACGAGCAATACTGCTTAATGTATTAAGTGAAGATGTTTATAATTTAGTGCATAATCTGTGTTTACCTGATGAACCAGAAAGCAGAAGTTATGAAACTCTTATAAGTTTAATGAATAATCATTTTAAACCATGTATCGCCATTTTTTCTGCTCGCTACCGTTTTTATACAGCCAGAAAAACTGTAAATGAATCGTCACGGGAGTGGGCCGCCAGACTGCGCGATATAGCATCGATGTGTGATTTTTCATGCCAAGAGTTAGAATTAGTTCTTCGAGACATATACATTATAGGATATGACCAAGGTCAAGTTCAAGATCGACTAATGGAAGAAAAAAAATCGCAAACATTCCAAGAGATAGAAGTGGCAACTGCAAAATCAGCTGTTTCTCAAGGACACGGTTACAATCAATCTCATGTGAAACAGGAAACGGACATGTATTATGTACGGAACAAACCAGCATTTTCATCTTCAATCAGAGGGAATCAATCATCCGACGTTTCGCAACGAGTTGCAATTTGTCCAGTTTGTGGCAGAAGGAATCATCAACCAGATAAGTGTTCATTTAGAGAATGTTATTGTCACACTTGCGGTTTGAAAGGTCATTTGTCTTCAGTTTGTAAAGCGAGAAAAGACCATAAAAGATTGAATAATGGAATAAATCAAAACAAAAACATGCAAAATTATTTGCAAACTGAAAAATTTTCTGAAAACTATTCCATATTCAATATGGAATCCAATACTGAAGCAATTAAAGTTAATATACAAATCAATAATATACCTTTCATTTTCATATTAGATACAGGAGCAAGTAATTCAGTAATTTCGGAATACTTTTATAAAATAAATTTAGCTAATATTGAAATTGTAAAAACAAATAAGATATTCAAGTTATATAATAGCGATAGTATACTTCCTTTAGGATATATTGATTGTTTAATGTCTTTCAACAACTCATGTAAAAAATTCAGAATTTTTGTAATAAGGCAAGCATACGGACCCCCGTTGTTGGGACGTGATTTCTTCACTCAGTTCAACTTAAATATTTCTGAACTAAATAGTATATCTTTGAATAAAGTTCAGTACTTAATTAATAAATTTGGTACAGTGTTTGATGATACTTTGGGTACATTTAATAAAGGATACATATCGATCAAATTAAAATCCGAAAAGATGGAGCCAAAATTTTTCAGACCCAGGCCGTTACCATTTGCGATGAAAGAAAAAGTGGAGTTAGAATTAAATCGTCTTTTAAAGTTGGGGGTGATTGAACCAGTAAATTATTCTCCCTGGGGAACACCAATTGTTCCTGTATTAAAAAAAGACAACTCCATACGAATTTGTGGAGACTTTAAAGTTACATTAAATCCAAATATTGAAATTGATCAATATCCATTACCCCGCATCAATGAACTTTTCGTTAAATTACAAGGAGGGGTACAGTTTAGTAAACTTGATTTATCTAGCGCATATCAGCAAATACTACTCGATAAAGATTCTAAAAAACTAACAACAATATCTACGCATAAAGGGTTATTCCAATATACTCGAGCCCCATTTGGAATAGCTAGTATTCCAGCAAAATTTCAAAAAATAATGGATTCCCTTTTACAAGGTCTAGACGGAGTGATTGTTTTTTTAGATGACATTCTAATAACGGGTAAAGATAAAAGTGAACTCCTCATTCGTTTAGAGCAGGTGTTAAATATTTTACAGAATACAGGTTTAAAAATTTCTAAAGACAAGTGTAGTTTTTTTTGTGACGAAATTTGTTATTTAGGTTTTGTAATAAACAAATTTGGATTGCATCCATCCGAAAATAAAATTGAGGCTATCGCCAAAGCACCAATACCACAGAATACTACTCAGTTGAAAGCATTTCTTGGATTGATTAATTATTATGGACAATTCGTTTCTAAATTGTCCACAATCTTGTCTCCGTTGTATGAACTATTAAAATCGGAAACGGTTTGGAAATGGACAGATAACTGTCAAGAATCTTTCAATAAAATAAAAAGTTTATTATCGTCAGCTCCGATTTTAGTTCATTATGATTCATCATTACCGGTAAAATTATTTACAGATGCGTCCGATTATGGAGTCGGAGGGGTAATATCTCACGTAATGTCAAATGGTAATGAAAGGCCCATTGCTTTTGCCTCGCGAACTTTGTCGGACTCAGAAAAGCGGATGAGCCAAATTGAAAAAGAAGGTTTAGCTATAATTTTTTGTTTATCTAAATTTAATCAATATCTTTATGGAAGAAAATTCACATTATTAATAGATAACAAAGCTCTCACAACAATTTTTCATCCAGCTAAACATATACCACAATATTCAGCCAATAGATTGAGAAGATGGGCAGTTATACTCTCAAATTACGAATATGATATTCAGTATGTAAAATCGAGAGATAACTGCGCAGATTGTTTGTCTAGGTTGCCTTTAGAATATTCGGAAGAAAATATAGAGAATTTTGACGTGAATTTTATCAATTATTTTTCAAATAATAGCAATTTTCCAATAAACTTCGAAATTATAAGAGAAGCCTCACTAAAGGATGATGTATTAACGGAGGTTAAACAATTTTTAAATAAAAAATGGCCCTATAAAATTTCTGAAATTTTGAGGCCATATTGGCGAATTAAAAATGAACTTAGTGTTGAAAACGATTGTTTGATATGGAATAATCGTTTAGTTATTCCAGCTAAATTGAGAAATGAGATTTTAAGAGAGTTGCATAAATCGCACATGGGTATAGTAAAGAGTAAAAGTATGGCAAGATCCTACTTTTGGTGGCCCGGTCTTGATAAAAATATTGAGAATTTGTGCACATCATGTACAAATTGTTTAATGAATAAAAAGAATCCGGAAAAAGCTTTGTTGAGACCTTGGCCTATTCCAAACGGAAACTGGGATAGGTTACTTTTAGATTTTATGGGACCGTTCATGAATAAGTATTTCTTAATTGTAATAGATGCTTATTCAAAATGGTTAGAAATTTTTCCTTTGAATTCAATTACCTCGAAAATAACAATAGAGATGTTGAGATCTCTTTTGGCAAGATTTGGTTTACCGAGACAGGTAGTAACAGATAACGGTGCAACTTTCACAAGTACAGAGTTTCAACAATTTTTATCAAAAAATAACATTAAGCATATCACCTCTCCACCTTTTCATCCATCGTCTAATGGAGCAGCCGAAAACTCGGTAAAAACAGTGAAAAATGCTTTAAAGAATGCTATATCAAATGCAAAATTTGCTAATTTAAATTTGGTTTTGAATAATTTCCTTTTTGATTATAGAACTACTCCTCATTCTACTTTAGAAATGAGCCCTGCAGAAGTAATGTTTCAAAGAAAATTGCGTACTAGGTTTGATTGTTTATTACCTTCATCTTTAGATAAAAATAATTTTTCTGATAAACTGAGAAAACACATCCTAACAAAACAAAACAAACAAAAATGGTATTATAAAGGAACTAGAAATTTAGACTTATAGGTCAGTGAGTCAGTGACAGTCCGGGATTACAGAACATCAAATAAATCAAAGTGGATTAAGGGTATAATTGAGAGAAAAATTGGTAGAAATATATATTCAGTGAAAATTCCTGAATTGAACAATATAATTTGGAAGCGTCATTTGAATCAAATTAAAAAATTTCATTTTAATCATTCTGTAATCCCTGACAAAGTTTTAGAAAATGAAATCACTGACGTCATTGACAACAATGCTGTTACGTCCATACCAATTGGCGAAACAAATAATTGGCGTCCAAAAAGGACAGTTAAACCAATTGAAAGACTAGGATATAAGTAGGTAGAAATTTTGAATTCTTTGAGAATTTATAATTGATTTGTTGTTTTTGTTAGGTTAAGTTAGAGTATTTTATTTTAATTTTTAATTAAAACTAATTTTTCAACTTTTTTTTGAAGGGTAAAAATGTGATGTATGATATTGTACTGAAGAACAGGTGTGTAATAAACGCAGATGGCCAGTATGATTAATATAGTGTTAGAGTAAGGTTGTTGTTTTATTAAGGAATATAGATACATTACAGGAAGAAAACATATCACAGAATAGTATAGTAGGAATTCCATAATAAAACGCAAAAATATGAGTAGTTGTTTCTCCTGAAGTCGAAAACACACTGTCACGGGACAGGCGTGCACGCAGCGGTTTAGTAGTGGGCGGCGAGGGACTACGTGCAGGCAGCGAGCACGCAGTGTGCACACCTGACAACCGCGCCCTGAACGCTGCCGCGGCACGCAAGTGTGCACTGCTGGTATACTACACATGTACTACTATGCCGCGTAAACGAAAACGAACACGCAGCGTGCACCCAGCTTGATTTCACGCATGTGTGCATCGAGCCTAAGCGTTTGTATTACAACTTGCAGAGAGTGGCACAAAATGAAGGGAGAAAGAGGAAAGAAGAAAGGGAGGTTAACGCCCAAACACAGCATTTTGACAATTCATTCATTCTTCTGCAAATTTGATAGATTGCCACATTTTAATACGAAATTACACTGAAAGTACATTTATTTTCGTAAAACATACCTATGACCTATCTTCTTCGTTTTCTTTCCACTTTTAATTATACTTTCGATTCTTTTCGAAAATAACGGTAGTGGTTTTAAAACATGTCGGTCT
This sequence comes from Henosepilachna vigintioctopunctata, assembly GCA_030704895.1. NCBI lineage: Eukaryota > Metazoa > Arthropoda > Insecta > Coleoptera > Coccinellidae > Henosepilachna > Henosepilachna vigintioctopunctata. Next base: position 216,358 of record JARQZJ010000106.1, on the reverse strand, counting down.
TGGTGTTCGTTTCTTGATTTGAAACAGTTTGAGCAAAGTTCCTTCTTCCAGGCATTCTGCACGAAATTCTGGCATATTGCAGACATTATGACTCTCTAGTTTTCAACATTCCTGAAAGAAGAAAGGAAAAAATCAACTATATATATATAGTTATAGAATAACATAATATATCATGTTTTTACAAAAACTAGATCTAGTACACAGTACGTCAATAAAAACTTGTGAAAAAATCATATACAACAACGAGTAATTCGAAAAATTAAGTAAAATGTAAAATAAACTGTATATTTAGCATAACTGATTCCTCGTTACTTTCACAGGATAAGGATAATCAGTGAAGTTTGGCAACAATTTTCATATTCCTGTGACAATTTAAAGCTGTGATGGTTGATATGTTTCACTGGTACAAAGTACGTACAAAATAAAAGCTAGAAAAGGCAAACTTCAACTAATTATTCGTAGAATAGCAGATGTTAATAAGATATATCCAGAGGTGAACTGAACATTGACGTTGCAGTCAACTTATATTATTATGTTGTTGTAGCAAACTACCTTATCCATAAAAAACTTAATATTCTAGGTTATTATTTTTTCTAATTTTCATTACGATGGAAATAGTATCTATCTAATTGCCCGAAATGTCTTTACTATGAATTGATCTGTTCGGAATGATATCTATCAACTATGTTCTTTTTCAATATTCGATTTTTTGTTAACATATCTCTAGAAAAAATCTTTTGTCGTGAGCTAAATGTATATTATATAGATATATAACAACCAGAACATTTAAGAAAACAATTTTTATGGAATGTTGATGTAATTATAGAAATAATCATCAAGGTTTTTTAATATGACACTAATTTTGTTGACATGCTATGTAATCTTTGCAATTCTTTCCAAGTACCCAATGCAGTATTAAGTTCATCATAAATTAAGATACCACTGCAAAATATTCCATAAGTAGGCCTGGAGGAATATTTCTTTGCTTTTAAACTTATTGAATCATTTAAAACACAGTAAAGCGATATGGACGCTGAATTTGTACTATAAAAGTGCTAATTCAATTCAAGAAAGCTATCTACTAATTGTTTATGGCTATGTGCAAAGAAATCGCGCATTAATGTTAATAAAGAAAATATTTGATGTACATTGAAAGTTGAAATGTTGCTGTTCTCGCTAGTTTTATTCGTTTTCTCTTTTCCTAAACGATCTACTAGTAATGGAAAATGGATGAAATCTTAATGGGTGATGGGACATTGAAAGCGCATTCATTCCCCAAAATAACCGCAGGCCAGGTGAAGTCTTTTTTTACCGCATTTGGCTTTCTCGCTCGCGCCATCGTAAATGGTAAAACAAGTTCGACATGTGGGTCAATAAACCATCACCTTAAGGCCATATCGATACCATGCTAGTTGCCGACGAGCGACGGCATTTTCTGATTCTAAATTATCGTACGCTGAAATCGACGCCGTTAACTAGTTTTGCTTTTACGATCGTTGCAGCGGATAATTTGATATTTTATAGCGGAAGATGAAGATGTTACTCTTATAAATTTCTTGGAAGTGTATTTCAGTGATCGCTAACTAGAGATAAATACTAAACAAAGAAAAATAATTAGACAACACCCTAAGTTACCTAAAAAAATGGCTGAAATAGTTCGAGGAAATTACCATTGTTTCTACTTGAAACGATGTGTTAATATGGAGATATATATAATATGAGGTACTCAGAAGCATTGGAAGGGAAGATTCACAGAAATCCAGAACAATCTGCAGAAGACAATACACAAAAAGGCGAAAAAATGCTTGAAGAAATAGCCACGAAACATTATACATAAAAGCATTATTGCCTTTATATAAATAGCAAAAAGCATAGTGTTGCCTGTGCTCGCAAGATCTACTGAATGCGGTACATTCGTGAGGTGGGAATCCCTTGCACAAATTGAGTTGTTGAGTTAATAACTTACGTCACAACAGCTATCCATGTGGTCTATACATCATCTAAATGTTCTCTCAGAAATAAAACACAAAATATCCCCAGGTACTTTTATTATATTAAATAATGAAATTCCTCGAACGGATTTCCTCGAGTTTTCTACATTTGAGTATAGTAAGTAAGTAAGTTTATTTATGTTATAAACGTATGATGAACAACAGTGGAAATAATACAGATATAAAATGAAATGTTGAACATCAAAATGTCTTACACACGTCAAGAAATCAGAATATAAAATATATCAAGCAATGTAGCTATAAAATAATATTCTCAGGAACGGGAAAAACCCCGCATATCAGAGTTTATGAAAAAAAAGAAACACCAACATAAACAAATACAAAGCGCAAGAATAGCAAAATATAACATCAGATGTAGTTAAAGTTAATTTCAAAGGAGTCATCTATAGAATAGATGACTTTGTCTATCAAAAACTTTTAAACGATCTTCTTAAAGCTTAATAGTGTCATCTTACGAACTCTCACAGGCAGTCTATTGAAGAACTTCCAGCTCATAAAGTTAGCACCATTTCGGGATTTGGACAGCGTAAAAGAAGACGATCTAACATCACTTCCTCCCCTCGTGTTATAGGAGTGACAATCGCTATTTCGAGGGACACAATGAACATTTGATCTGGCATAGAGTAAACACTCGTAGATATAAAGCCCCTAAAACGACATTATTCCAAGTTCCTTATATGCTCCCCGACAACAAGATCTGTAGTCCAGTCCAGCCACAATTCCCACCATGCGACGCTGGATCCTAAATATTTTATCTCTACCACTAGCGTGACCTCAGCAGAGAAGGCCATACCTCAGACGAGACTCGTAAAGCGCAAAATATGCTGTTCTTAAAACAGGTAAAGAGACTGATGATGATGAAGTCCTCAAGACGTATGCACCTCTGCTCAATGCCTCAGACAACTCCTCAACATGAACATACCACGTAAGCCTGGAATCTAGATGGATTCCAAGAAACTTTTCAGTAGTATAATCTCTAGTTCTCAGGCTAAAAATAATTCTCTTGGTCTTGTCGTTGTTCAACAACATATGGTTTTTTACGAACCAACTCTGAGCTCTGCGCATTGCTACCTCCGAAGACATCTCCACAGCCTCAATGTCTGTGCCACACACGGAAAGTGTAGTATCATCCGCAAACTGAACAGTCTCAACGGGCCGCATGAATTCCTGGAAATCATTGACAAATATGAGGAACAAAACAGGGCCCAGAGTAGCCTCTGTGGAACTCCCAGGTTTAACGCTCTCTTCTCCGAGAAGCAATTACTCACATAGACGGTCAAGACTACCAGTCAAATAGGACGAGTTTATATGTGAGTTTAATATGTTAATTAACGTATCGAAAGGAAATTTTCTATTCAATCCTAATCTTTCCCATAACTTAATTCGTGAAAATGCAACATATGTTAAGCCAATAAATGTTTTTTTTATCCGAAATATCAATAACTGCTTTATTTATCGTTGAGTCTTGTTACTTATGAATCGCAATTGTGGAAGCTAGTTGTAGTGGGAATTGTTTTCTGGAACAATTAGAGCTACCACTTTCTCAAAATTTTGTTAACGGTGGTATAGGAAGGCATCTGTTTTTATCTTAAGTAGAGTGAGCATAATTTTCAAATCTTGGCATTTGCTCAGATGGACTATAACTTTTTATGAATAATGTCCTCTAGATAACCTAATGTTCCATTGACTATCCATGACCTTTTTCACCCATAAAAAGATCTTAACATTATTTTAGATCCAATACACAAAATAACAAATGCTTCTAGTCCACATAATAGTCCACAATTCTGCACTTGACGAATTTGCCTTCGTACAATTATCAATACGTAACAAGCCAACGCAACTCTTCAAACTATTGGTTATTGAACTCTTTATTAATATTGCGTGGTGTGAGGATAATTATGCGAGTTTGAATGTGCCAAAGTGTAATGTTGTCTCTTTCACAAGGAAAAAAGATCGAATTGAGTGTGATTATATAGTCGGTGGACGGGTTCTTGGTATAGTCTTCGATCAGAAACTTTTCTTCATTCCGCACATCTCCCAACTTAATTCATCTGTCTCAAAAATATATGAATTCATTATACACAATGGCAAATATATCACTAACTCCTCAACATTTATAACACTATCCGTTGCAAGTTGGAATATAGCAGCATGATCTGGCATCCTATTTATACTTGCCCACAATCCCATCTCGCGGCCTTGAGATTAAGGTTCTTGAAACTCTTAGTTTGGAGGGAGGATTAAGTTTGTCCACAAAGTCAATCAAGACGAATTATTGAGTCTATTTCGTTTGGACTCATTGCAGGACAGGAAAGAAACTTTACCACTCAAAGATTTTTACAAATCATTGCACAACAGTATTAATAGTCTTCCTCTTTTGTCTGATTTGAAATTTCGTGTTCCTAGACAATTCTCGTACTGCAGAATTATTCATTCCACTTGGAGACTCGAAGGACCAAATCGCTAATACAATCCCCTTTTGGTTTATGGAGTCTTCATTCAATAACATTCTCTTCGACTCCATAGCAGAATTATAAGGAGTTAAATTGACTAAAATTAATTGTATTAGATTAAGTTGTTTGTAATATTTCATTCAATTTTATTATTTAGTTATTAGTTACTTTTCAGTTGATTATCTAATTGGGTTTTAGTTAGTATTGAGCAATATACATGTTGAGAATAAAGAACTCATTATTTTTATTCTTTATATTATAAAACACGATTAATGAAAAGATTCCTGTAAATTAAAATTACTATACTTTTTTACATACGAAATTGATATCAATTATGTCTTCAGATCGTATTAAATATATATTTATAAAATGAAAAATACCTTCATGATCTAATGAAATATTCATTTATAAAATGAAAAATACTGCCACTCTTACGAAATTATATCAAGCGAAATAATATCGTAGTTAGAAACACCTAGGTGGCGCTATTTGTTTCTATAAATAACACATCTATAAATTAATTTAAAGTAGTATTTTAAAAGTCAAATTTCGACTTATACTTATATAATTATATACTCGTATAATATATTATTTAGATTTATAGTTTTTTCGTAAAGTGTATCAAAAAATGTGGACAGGGCGGAGGCACAGGGTAAGAATTACAATAAAATTTGTTGATAACGTATGTCACTCTATGGTCTGCGTTATATCTCTTGGTTATTCCTAGTACACTTCATATCGCCTTTGTTTAATCTGAACATTTCTTGAGATATCTGTTCTCGTTGTCTAGCAATTAGTTACCATACATTTAGACAGATAGTACGCATTGGCCGTATGCTTTTTTTCAAGTGCCATAATTGTTTTGAACATAATTGCTTCAGAATTCTTTCAATGACAACTGATTTAATCAATTAAATTTCTAGAGGAAGGGGACCTGAGTTGTGTATCAGTTGACCTAGGAAGAAAAATTGTTGGCATCTTTTTCTTTTTGTCCTTGGTTAATGCTACCTTTTCTTGGTATGAAAATTCGTTGTACCTTACTGTTATGTCCATTTCAAGATCAGTATCATATATTGCTGCAATGTTCAGTTCGAAAAATCTTTCAAAATCAGTCATTTTGAGAGAAAAGTGATCGAAACATTTTGTTGGTTTATCAGATGTCAAAAAACTATGTAAGGGTAATAAGGACTATGTCGCAATAATTCTCTTGTATGAATTCAAGGGTCTTGAGGCTGGCCTATTTTGCATATATAAGATAATGGCCTAGAGCAGGGGTTCCCAAACTTTTTTTAATACGCCCCCTCCTGTTAAAATGGAAACCATCCATGCCCCCCTTCACAGTTAATTTTATGTGAAAAAAACCAAGAATTAGATTTGAAAACAAAACATGTATTTTTAATAACACAAAGAACAACATCTGAAGAGTCAATTTAAAGACATACTAAAAACATAGACAAAAAGAACATAATAAACTAGTCAACTAGTGAGATGAGTCGGCTGGCATTTTCTTCACTAGTAAACCTATTCTTGGTTGTGTTTCAGTAAGGGCACAAGGTAAGTCACTGGTAACATTAAGTTTGTTTGTAAACTTAGTTTTAATTGCAACGAACGTTGCAAATGCCTTTTCACACAAGTAGGTACTCGAAAAAGGAGATATAATCGAATAGCTGCCTGTGATACACGAGGGTACACTTTGAAATATTTGATCCAAAATGATGACTTGTCCATTTTGTCAAAGTCATACTTGGCAGAGGAATCATGTTTTATCTCCAAACCTTCTTCTTGCAGTGCTTCTGGCACTGGAGAGTTGATATTGATATTGAATGGGTCTGTTGACAGTCTGTAAATACCCTCGTCACAAGTGTCTGGGAAATATTTCCTGAACACTTCAGTGACGTTCTCCAAATGATTCAATATTAGGCTCTTCATTTGGTATCCTTCAAAAACCTCCTTGAACTGTGGCTCATCTGAGATTGACATTATTTTGGCAAAATTTGAATAATTGCAGGGGTTTTCTGATATTTTTCGTCTCCAAAGCTGCAATTTCTCAATGTACATTTTGATGGCATCACGATGAATCACTATATTTGATACTCCGCCCTGCAGTTTTAAGTTAAGGTTGTTCAACAAGTCGAAGAAGTCTGACAAATAATCTGACCAATGACACCTGTGTACTTGGTTTCTTGAATTCTATGCTTAGCTCATTTTGCTTCAGATTTTCTAAAAAAGTGATTACTTCATCTCGGAGCTCAAATAATCTAGCTCATGTTACCTTTCTAACATGTTACCTTTGGATAGCCAGCGTACTTCTGTATGAAATAGCAGTGTTTCTTTACAATTTAAAAAATCTACAACGTAAAAACGGTTGAAGAAATGTATTGATTTTATTTATTAAGAAATTTTTGTTTTTAACTGGTCTTGTGCTCACGCCCCCCTGGCATATCTTCACGCCCTCTTGGGGGGCCTGGCCTAGAGTAACTGCTCCTATCGCCATAGAATTTACGCATTGCAGAGGAGAGCCTTGAGTGTAGTCTCTGGTGGGAACTATAGCGATAATTGTAGGCCACTACCGATTGATCAAATAATAATAACCTTCTCATCTTTATACATTCTTGAGGCATTATTATCCGTGCATAATAACAGGAGCAACTTAGATATTTATCGGTCTGATTAATATCAACTCTTTTTATACCCATGGAAGACATTTAACAATTTCTTATACTTAAGGAAGACATTTTTCAGAATTGGTCATTTGCGTTCAACTGAATCTTAAGTGTGTTCCAATTGTGTTCTATAATTGACATTATTAAGTGCATACTAGCCTAACTATGGTTTGCCTCATTTCGATAACAAAACTTTCTATTTGTAATATTTTTCTCTATGATACCGAACAATGATTCAATATTTTGATCAAATGTCTTCATGAAATTGTTGACAGTCAGTGATACGTGACCAGCACTCAGTGAAACAACTTTTTTCCAAAAATTCGATTAAATTATTCGATATGGAGGAAGAAGATGCCTTTCCTGCCGTTAAAGGCGAAGATAATATCTACAAACATTTCTTGATACAAGGAATTATAGTTCCGAAAATTTTGACATTTGATGAAGCTTCGAAGTGTCTGAGCAATTTGGGGAAGGACGAAAGTGGTGTAAGATACGCGTATCTTATGCTCTCAGCCAATGATATGAAGTTAACAGATATATCAAAGATAACGTGCTTCAAGCATGTTCTCTTTGTGGACGTCAGTGGTAATTTCTTAGAACTGGAAGCTTTGCAGGCAAGTTTGAGATTTAACTACTCAACTAAAATTGTTAATTGAAAGGCGTAAAGTTCGTAGCCCCATGAATTGCAAGAAGTAGTCAGAAATTAATGTATTGAGGAAAATTGATAGATAAATAGCAGTGCTGACAAAAGTATTTTGAGAGTCAGGTGGTAGAGCCTCAAGGATTACTATAAACAATTAGCTATAAAATATCTTATATTACATTTATCTATTATCAACAATTATACAAAAAATTTTTTGTTATATACATACAAAGAGTAAGTCGTTTAAGATTTTTAACCTTTATATATTTGTTTTTGATACCGAATTTTTGTAGTTGTTGACAATTTTGGACAATATTATTTGAAAATGGTTTTTAGAACCGAAACGCGTAATAAAGTCCTGTGAAGTAAATCTAGAAGAAATGTTAAAATTGACCTCAACCCAGTAAAGAAATATTATATATTAAATATTATATATATATATATATATATATTTAGTTATTTTTCATTTTTATTAAATCGTTAATGACTCTCGATGAATGTTTCAAAACGGAAACAAGAATTTATTTAATAAATACAGTATACCTTCATTATAAAATCTAACAAACCTGAAACAAGATTCGAGAATTAAGTGTCTATTGAATATTTTTTTTGTGTGATAATCCTCAAAACATTTTCCCATACATAAAGAAATTTCACAATATGAGCACATGAAACAGGTTTCCTTCCTTTTTCCGTTTTTTTTGCAAACTCTGCAGCGCTTTTGAGGAAACTTCTTATTGCCTGAACTAGTAATTTTCACAACTTTATGTTGTCTCATGTCTGCAGAAAGTCTCATTGGTGCATCTTCGCGAGAAACTCTCTTGGATACATTTCCTGGACTCTCTGAATGAACATATCCTTTTTCAATCCAGTTTTGCGCAATATTTTTCAAAAAAGATGAAAATTTTATTTTTTTCCTGGATTCAGAACCTTGAAGACAACAAATGAATTGAACAGTGCAGTATTTAATATGAACATAAAAGCCTTCTTTGTCCATTTCACAGTTTTTCTTATAATAGGATTATAAGCAAGGTATTGGTCTGCTAAATCAACTCCTTCATGTACTTATTATATTCCAAAATTGTTTCTGGTTTTTGTATCAGATCGCCAGTTTTTCGATTTATTTTCTGGGTTTGTATCATTCGAGCCTGGTGTATTGTTGAAATCATTCTTACAACTCTTTTATCTTTCCAAATATGTATTAGAATTTCATCTTTTCTACGGAAGTTGTGTTGTCCTTGTTTTAAAGTAATTTTTTTTAGATCGTGTGGTAGCCCGCGGTTCTCTCTTATAGTTCCACAAATTCTTATCTTTTTGTAGAGTAACTTCTGTGCTAACTGAACACTGTTGTAGTAATTGTCCATGTAAACATGGTGCCAAATATTTTCATAACCATCCAAGGGCGTCGCCAGCCGATGGCGCAGGGGGGGGCAAGTTGACTTTACCCACTACAAATCATACTTTTCTCATTCTCTATGAATGAGAAAAGTAGGTATGAATTGTATGTAAAGTCGACAGCTCATGAAGCTTTTCACTTGTACTACGAGCCTTACATCTACAGCGATTGTAATAACAACAGTATCTTAGTACTATATACATATATATTCTGTGACAGTACAGAGTCTAATGTGTAAAGCTACACGAGCACGAGCTCTTGACTATGCAATAAAAAACTTGTAAATAAGTTATAATAACATTTATTAGAAAAATAGAATAAAAAAGAGTTTGAATTTGAATAAGTGTACAGCGTACAGTGTATTTTTTTTTAATTACCAGATTTTAATATAGTGGTCGTTGTTTGTTTATATTAGGTTAATTAAAACATAATTTTCGGGGATTCATTGTAAACTTCTCGACCACTTTATTATTGAAATCTTGTAAGTTTCCATGTATAAGTTTTCGGTGCACACTCATCATGGCCAAACCATTAAGGCGATTTTCACTCATAGTGCTTCTTAGCCAGGTTTTTAGTCTCCTGAGGCTGCTAAACGATCGCTCTACCGTACACGTCGTGCATGGAAGAGCGATCAAAATTTTCCACGCTTTTTCCGTGTCGGGAAAGAAGGTTTTTGGTTCTTTTAGTATATCAACAAACGGTTTGATCTGTTGAGTTTGGTTTTTTATGCCAGAATTGCTGCCAAAGCTCGACTTCAATTTTTATGTTTGGTAAATTATAAAACTGAGCGATAGTTTCACAAGTTTCTGTGAGATTTTCGACTGACATCGTTTGCATTTGTGCGGGGTGTAATTTAGATAAAGCAAATGATGGAGTATTTTCTTCAGCAAAGCGTGTTTCAAGCGATGTAATAACGGAGTCCAAGTATGGTATTATTAATGATCTTTTCCAGAATTCTGAAGGGATTTCTGCTGGGTGATTGCTTCGATGACGTTGTTTCCCAACAATGCGCGGCATTGAAGTGATATCCTCCTCCAGGTCGACTTTCCCCGCAACAATAGTAGCATCCTTTATAATTTCATCTGTGACTCTTTAGGGGTTATCACGGTGGCTCTTAAGCAATTGCAAAATGCGTTTGACGTGTTGCGAGGCCTTAACCACATCCAAAGTTATGGATTGGAGTGCGTTGACAAGAGGTTCCAACAAAGCAGAGTATTTAGCTATCAAAGTAATACAAAGTATAAACGAAATTTTGAAAGCAGTCGCATAGAGTTGAAAGGCGTTTTTTCGAGTTGCAATGTCTCCTTCACGCGATAAGTTTTCTAAGGCTTCCAATATAACAGGAAAATTCTCCTTAAATACTCTGATAGTTTCATGTTTCTCACTCCATCTTGTTTCGCAGAGCCTGGCAATATTAGGTACCAATTTAAACCAAAAGTAACTTTGGTTGCATTATATTTGGCAACTTTTTGAAAATCTCTAGGGGGCAGCTGCCCCTCCTTGCCCCCTTGGCGACGCCCTTGTAACCATCTAAAAGGTTTACGACCAGGTTTTGCAATGTTTCTCCATTGCCACTATATAATTTAAATTTGCATATATATCCAGTGTCGGATTCACACAACATTCTCACTAATAACCCATACTTTGTAATCTTTCCTGGGTTGTACACTCGGAAACTTACTCTACCTCTGCAAGGAATCATGGCTTCATCCAACGATAGATTTTGTTTTGGTTTATAGACTTTATCAAACTTCTCTATAAAATATTGCATTATTGATTCTACTTTAACAAGTCGACTTGCGTCATCAGGGATTGCACTATTATCGCAAAAATGTAGTGATTGTAGTATTTGCCTGAATCTATTTCTAGTCATGATTTTACCAAAAATTGGTGTTTCCATGTACGGATCAGTAGTCCAATAATCGTTAACATTATTTTTTTTTACTTGTCCCATCAATATATTCAAAGCTAAAAATTTCTTGATTTCTGTTATCGTGGTATCTCGCCACTGCTTTGTGTTTTTTACACGTTTATATTTATGCATGTTTTGCATATAATATCTATTTGTCTCTGTTACTAATAATTGAAAAAAATCATCATCTATAAACAAATCCACCACGTCTGAAATATTTTCTGCATTTCTTGGGAACACTTTAACCCCAGAATTTCCCAAAAATGGGTTTACTGTAATATTGTTATCGATTTGGGACCAATTTGATGTTGAACAGTTCTGTTCGTTTTCCAATATCGTGTCTTCTGAATCGCTGCTTTCAGATTCACTTATAATTGGCAAAACATTTCTTTTTCTGCTACTTTCTGCTAAATCTGTATCGTCGCTGTTACATTCTTCATCATTTTCAAACTCAGATAATATATCGGCACATACCTCATTACATATATTAATTAATTCAAAGTCGTCTTCTTCCATGATATCGCAGGGCAAACAATTAAATTAATATATAAATTACTTAATTAATCAGTCAATTCGTAAGTTAATTATTGCAGAACACAAGCTAACTCTTAAATTATCAGTTGTAATGTGACATTTACTATGACAACAAAAAACGTACGACTACGTCAACGGCGCCTAGATTTACAACCAAAAATAACGTACCACTACGTCCACGGCACCTAGATTTGTCACAATTAATGACGTATTACTACGTCAACGGCTACAAGATTTTGGATGAAAAAAACGTATTAATACGTCAACGGGCAGTAATGTGTTAATATTGAGCTCTGCGTCCACACAATAAACAAACAGAAAAAGAGGTTAAAATATGTCGCGCCTTGAATACTCAAAAACGGATCACAGAATTTCTGACATGGTCTCTACCGTAACATAAGTTCATGACTACCTATAGCAATTCATAAAATTCAATTATTCATTATTTTTGACAAAGTTGTGATATACAACGAAACGTCATGTCAGTAAAACGTCAGGTAAGTAAGTAAGTAATCCTTATTTACTTAGTCGGTTGAAGACTCCGTAAAGGATAAATAGTCGCCACATTGGCGATACGTTGACTAAATCTCCAAACCTGGAGAGTTCATGTGGAAGCCTAGCAGTGGAGACTTCCTTTGTAGGTGTGTTATTTTGTTGTTGATTCCATCTCCAGGTTCGTACACCTTGAACTTGGCTACGCCGTTCTGAGGAGAATATATATATATATATATATATATATATATATATATATATATATATATATATATATATATATATAATATATATATATATATAAGACTTGATGGATACTGAGGCTCCGGGCCCCCTCAAAAATTTATTTGGGGGACTCTACATTACTCATAATTAGGTTTATAAATTACTAACTCATAACTATAAAAGTTTAATAAAACATTGTTATAAACTCCTCATTTATCCTGATATTCTCAACTTTTATTTTTTCTTTGCAGATACTATGTGAACTGCCATATCTCATTTTATTAAAAGCAGAAAGAAACAAAATAACATCTGCGGCCTTAAACCCCTGCCCTTACTTGCAAGTTTTAGTTCTGAATAAGAATCAAATAACGGAAACGAATAACATTAGCCAACCATACCTCGAGACTTTAGACCTTAGTCATAACAACATTTATGAAGTACATTTAGATTCGGACAAACTGAAGGAATTGAAACAATTGGAACTTAAAGGAAACCAACTGACAGAATTAGCTGGCGATTTTCCAGTCTCTGTGGAAAAGTTGTATGTGGCTGAGAATAGGATTCAAAAAATCATAGTTTCCGGTAAGTACCTGTTACGTTGTTTACGAAAATTATAGCAACAATAAAATGAACATAATTCAAGGTGTGATTACAATAGTAATCTTTAATTATGCCAACTGACTTCCAATTTGTTAAATTTACTCGAAATATGGTTCTAGCACCATTCTGCTTATTTATGAGTATATCACCGCTATAGAATACAGCAGCCTTTCCCAAAGTGGACGATAACGCCCCCTTGTGGGCGCTGCAGGCTTAAAGAGGGGCGGTAAGAGACCCAGAAATAAATGGGGGAGTTGTGTAAAGGCTTGGGGGCGATTTGTGATTTCATCTAGCTAAAAGACTCATAGACACCGACTGAGCTCTCGACTTTCGACTACAACTTGTGAACTTAACTAATATTAATTAAAAGATTGCTCAAATTCGGTTCGATATTTCTCTCCGCATAGTTCATGTATATGTCATGTTTTATTCAATAAATAAAAGAAAAATCACGTCAATCGGTTGTTTCGTTTCGAAATGAAAGTAGACACAAACGAACAAATAAAAAGGCAATAGACACACTTCCCAATGAAATGTGTCACAATGATCACAAAATCCCACAAATCCATCGTCGTCTTTGTGCCTTCTATGTCTAAAAACATTTTCGAATGAAGCAATGAAGCCTTGAAGACTTCAGGATCATTTGAATTAAATGTATCCAGATAAGAAAGACAAGAATGTAGCATATTTTCAAGACCTACAGAAGAAGCATAATACTCAGCCAAGTGTAGCAAAACTATTTTCGGCAGCTGCTAAGCAAGATGACGACGGACTTTGAGCTTCGTACAATATCTCTTTGTTAATTGCTCAAAAAGGAAAACCACACAACATCGGAGACGAGTTAATTTTGCCTGCAATAAAGGAAGTAATAACTACTGTGCTTCATAAACCGGCAGCAGATATGCGAAAAATTCATTTGAGTATTAATTCTGTACAAAGACGAATTGATGAAATGGCTGAAAACATTGAAGGATCATTGTGCAATCATTTGAGCACTAGTCAATTCTCAATTCAGCTCGATGAGTCCACTTTACCAACTGATGAAGCATTGTTGCTGTCTTACGTGAGGTTTATTAAAGATGAGAAAATATGCGAAGAACTATTGTTTGCTAGAAATTTAGAGACTGATACAAAAGGCGAAACCATATTCAATATATTGGAAGATGAGAAAGAGATTCCTTTGAAATATATTATATCAGTTGCTACGGATGGCGCTCCGGCAATGACATGGTGCTATAAAGGCTTATTAGCGTACTTAAAACATAAAATGTTCTGGCTGTACATTGCGTTATTCATAGACAACATTTGGTTGCTAGAAACCTAAGTGAACCGAAATTATCAGAATCCTGCAGTAACGATGACATGTTTGCCTACTGCCAACATTTGGAAAAGCTCCACAGTCACTTCAGCGAACGACATCAGGACATTTTGAACTGGGAAATACCAGACTGGGTGTTGGATCCGTTTTCAAATGTCAACATAGCAATGTCACCTCAGGTGGAAGAAGAACTTTTAGAATTGACAACAAACGAGGAAATAAAAATCAAGAATTTTGGCAACAAAAACCGATCCCGCAATTGTACCCTAGATTGTGGTCAATCGTTCAACGATTCTTAATAGCATTTCCATCGTCATATTTGTGTGAACGTGTATTTAGTGCTGTAGCCACGCTGCATACTAAAAAGAAAAATCGTTTGCATGTTACTGAACTTCCGGAGCTTGAGTAATTTGGAACCTGATATCAACAAACTTATTAAATAAAATCAGATTCATCCTTCACATTAGTTTTATATAAGAAGCAATTATGTTTGTTTTATTTTAAATAAAAGATATTCTATCTGAATACTATAAAGTTGCGTTTCAATAATCATTCTGATTGGCAGGTGTTGCCCGTAAGAGTTAACTTGAATAACTCTTGCGAGTTATAAGTTAACTCATTTTAAGTCTCATTTTGAATGAATGTTTAATCTTCACTAGTAAAGCTCACGATAATTAATTAATTTAATTTGAAGTTATAGTGGTTTTAAAGTAGGTGAAAAAATGGGGACGCTAAAAAATAATTTATTCTCAAAGTGGGCAGTAGACAAAATAAGTTTGGGAACCCCTAGAATACAGCACTTACTTTTTGGCAACACTTAAGTCGGGTTACCGGCTTTATCAGACACTAACAGAATATGATTATCATGCATTAATTATGTGAAAAATTGTCTTTGACAATTTTTTTGTCTTTGAATACGATTCTTCTTTGGAAAGTACTCTTTATTGATAAATTGCTTCGAACCACTCTTCTTTTGTCAAATTTTCGTTTTCTGATCAAGGGATGAAATATTGATTCACATCTATGAAACAAGTATTTTTAATACTGAAATAAGATACGAGGGCGGTTTGCTAACTTCGAGAAAAAAAATTTTTTTTTTGCGGCAAATAAACATTTTATTTTCCACATAATCACCTTTCAGCTCGATACATTTAGTCCAGCGTTTTTCTAATTTTTTTATACCCTCCAAATAATAGGTTTTCTCAAGGCTCTCAAAATACGCGTTTGTTTCGGTACAAACTGGATAACAAACATAGAGAAACTATGTTTGTTATCCAGTTCCATTATTTTGAGATCTAAAAAATTAATAGAGTTCTCTTTCTCAAGTTCCAAGGTGAATTTAATTTTAGGGTGTAATTCGTTACACCCTAAAAACATAGTTTCTCTATTTTCCATAAACCATCACATACAGATAGTATTATACATAATACTTCCATGCATCGATTTCAACACAAAATGGCAGCTTTCAATAGTTTGATACATCGATTAGTAAATATTCCTCTTTCTAGAACCAATTTCAACACCGAGAAAAATTAATTAAGCAAATAGCCGTGAATAATAATTATAATCCTGAAATAATAGATATGATATTAAAGAACAACTTCAAAAAGGCGATTAGTTTGGTTTATCCCCTAGTCAAAAACAATATCAACTATAACAGTCTTACATATATCGGTAAGTCCAGTGAAAAACTCAAATCTCCTCTTTTTAAGTATAACATCCACATTGCTTACCGTACTGAAAATAACTTAGGAAAACATATCAAAAATAACAAATCTAAAGTCAACAAAAAATAAAAAATCCGGTGTATATAAAATTAACTGTGGTAGTTGTGATAAGTTTTATATTGGTAGAACGTTTAGAAGTTTTCAAATAAGAATTTCGGAACATAAACGTAGCTTTAATAATCAGAAGATAGATTATCATTATGCAAATCATTTGATTGATGAAAATCATATATTCAATTCCGATTTTGAAATTTTGAATACCGCAAACAAGGGAATGAAGCTTTATTTGTTAGAATCACTTCAAATTAATAAATACAAATATTCTGGCAACCTTTTGAACAGCCAAATCGATCATACCTCAAGCCCCCTTCTCAATCTTTTCAAAATTACTTAGTTTACTATATAGTAGTTCAGTATGAATTCATCCCTTCCACCTGTTATCTACCTGTTTTCTCTGTATTTAAGTTTATATATTGTATGTTTTCGAGAAATTGTCATTAGTCTGCACGTAGCATTTGAAAAAGGTGAATCTCATCGAAACGTACGTCATGCAGTATTATTTTTAGTATATGTGTAAATCAGTTTAACAATTGTTTTATTATGTTTATCGATTTACATCAAGTATCGGCCTCATCAATTATTATATTTGTATTGCACATAGGTAAAACCTGTTTGTCCTAACTATCTAAACAAACATAACCTTTTCCAAAAAAAAATTGAAAACCAGGATAATTAATTTACAGAAGAAACAAAAAATTTTAAATAAAACTTTACCAACCATCAACAAGGTAACACCAATCCCACGAATATTATTCTTCCTCTGCATAAAATCACGATATACCCGCGAATAGATCTGAATGTCCCCTAATAAAACTCCGAGACTTTTTCCTAAATATTTTTATTGTTGGTGAGACGACATAATTGATTTGCTATGATCTAATTAACACTTGATCTCGTTGCATGACAATGAACAGTAAAAAGCAATTCGTGAATAAGGTGATGGATCCTACAAAGTTGAACTATACCTTCTGCTCTAGATAAGCTAGAAGTATAATAATGTAGATTATTTGTATTCCAATTTAGAGTAAAATAAACCATATGATCGCACAAGACAGGAACTGCGTGCTCTACTCCGTCTTGTGTCATATGAATCGCCCTCAATATAATCAAAGTATCTAATACAACTAGTATCGAAAACTTTCTTCAAAAGTAACGAAGTCGTATTTGACTTCTCGTGACTTTCACAAATCCTGAAAAGAAGGTAAAAACCTTGTAGTGTGTTTCTACTAATATTTAAAACTGCTCTGAAATTACTAGTATTTGAAACTCGTCTCTAATCTTCATAGCGAAAATGAAAATTATCAACAAAAACAGGCACATTGATGAAAGTAACAATACTTTCAATACTTCAATGAATATAATAGTTATATCTCCAGATTATCAGATATATCTTCTCTGAATTGTTGAAATTGTATTTATCGTATAATAGTATAATCGAAATAACTTGGTTCAATTCCAGAAAATTTGTTTCATACCTAGCCTCCACATATATTTCGGGCTTCTCACTGATTTTCTAGATATTTAAATACTACTGATATGATATAGTGAAAATCTGAAAGTTTATATGAAATATAAAATATGTGTAAATTGTTAGATTATTTATTTCATTTTAGAATTAGATGTATTAAACTCTTTATAATTGGTTAGTAGCTCGAAACATTTTGCACGTGTTAAACAAATTATTGTTTTTGTGTATTTTATAATTCAATTCAATAAACGGGGACAAGATTCGTGGCTAGAAAAACACCGTTTCTATTTTTTTTTCAATTCAGTGGACCTACAGTTTAACGCCTTCCGAACTGTAAGCATTGAAGAAGGCTTGTTATCGATGTACATTACCCAGCAAATATCATTACTTAAACTTCTGAAATCATAGACAAACACAAACACCCATGCCTTACATCAAGTAAACGCCGAACCCGATTCTACCGCATAAGTCAAGTTCAATAAACGGGGACAAGATTCGTGGCTAGAAAAACATCATGAACTATACTAAGATGCGAAAGCATTAATATGTATTCTTATTAATCATTATCTTATAGATCTATCGAAGCTGGTGAATCTGAAAATTTTACATATTCGAGAGAACAAACTACATAAACTTGACGGATTTAGCGATAACCTAAGGAATCTCACTTATTTAAACGTGCGTAGAAACAAAATAAAACAGCTAAGACAGTTTAGAAAGTTAGCATGCCTTCCAAATTTGGATACTCTTATAATAATCGACAACCCAGTAATGAGTACCAAGGCAACGGATAAGGTAAGGGGAGAAGAAGAAGAAGTATCAGACGAGGAGGAAGTAGAAGCAGAGGAGCAAGATAAGAAAGATTATATTAGGATATCTATTTTGGTTATGCTCCCTAAGTAAGTATAGAAAATAGAATTAGCCTGTACCTAGAATACCCGTATGATACAAAAAATTAATCTAAATGAATGCAAACTTTCAATACTCAAAACAATTCTGCAATTTTGACCATCCAAGGGAAAGGATTATTTTTGTATCCGTGTGGTTATCAGATCATTTAAGAAATGTTTTTATATTATCGTGTTGAAAAGTTACCACATAAAAATTCATAATGAGAATAGTCATTAACTCTTCGTCACACAGTGACAAGAACTGATGAGGCATTTTTCATAATATGTAGGTATACACTCCGATTTTCAAACCGGATATGAAATGTTCACAAAGATTTATCGAAACAAAAAATATATTGAACTTTAAGTTTTATAATAATGATGTACGAATTAAAATGACTTAAATTAGTGCATATACTTTCAATATTTATATAATATATAATTCAAATATATATATATATATATATATATATATATATATATATATATATATATATATATATATATATAAGAGAGAGAGAGAGAAAATGTAATACTGCTTCATGATGAGGTCTGTGACAAATAACTAATTCGTTTTATATTCTCTATATTTCGTCAACCTTTATTGACTTCATCAGGAGAACCTGAAATAACATCAAAAGATGGTCAAGTTAAACGACATTACACAATAATAATAAATTGTACTCATATAATATAAAGTCAGTCATCCATATAAAATAAATAAAACATGATGGGGTGCTTGTTTGGTCAGCATGATCTGAATAAGACTAACGTAAAATATATATCATATGAAACAAATGAACGCACAGATGGTTTTTGCAGTTCCACAAAGAACACGAAGCAATAAAAAGTTTACAATATTAACGATGGAATCAATCTTATATGAACTTATAGAAAACATTAAACATACCCATACCTACAGAAAGCTATGTTCTAAATCTTTTGAGGAATATTACAATATGTGTTACTCAACTACTGATTTGTCCCGTATCCGATTTGTAATTCACAATGTTATATTTTTTGTTTATATGATACATTTCGGGAACAATCTGCTCCTATAATTGGTCTCACGTTCCAATACTTTCACCCTAGAATAGTCAAAGCAGTGACCAGTTTGTTGATGGTGTTCTACCACTGCACAAGTATTCTTGCCAAGCCGACAGTCACTATTATGTAGTATTAATCGCTGTTTAAGCCACTGTGATAAAGGTGCCACATAACATTTGTGACATTCATTGCAAGGTTACTGTTGTAGGTATACTAGGGGTGTTTTATCTTTAATTTTGGAGAAAAGATCAGAATTACTCAAAATATTGTACTTCGCGAATGCAAAATGTGGAAAATTTTTAAGTTAAATTTTGAGTTAAATCTCAAGATCTTGGAGGCCAATTCACAGGTCCAAAACGTGAAATTAGGCGGTCACCAAACGTGTCTTTCAATAAATCGATTGTGGCACGAGCTGTGTGACATGTTGCGTCGTCTTGTTGAAACCACAGCTCCTGGACATCATGGTTGTTCAATTCAGGAATGAAGAAGTTAGTAATCATGGCTCTATACCGATCACCATTGACTGTAACGTTCTGGCCATCATCGTTTTTGAAGAAGTACGGACCAATGATTCCACCAGCTCATAAAGCGCACCAAACAGCCAGTTTTTCTGGATGCAACGGTGTTTTGACATACACTTGAGGATTATCTTCACTCCAAATGCGGCACTTTTGTTTGTTGACGTAGTCATTCAATCAGAAGTGCGCTTCTGGTAAAATGGACGTAGTGCGCGATACGTATTCCGCACAGAACCATTATTTTCGAAATAAAATTGCACTATTTGCAAGTGTTGTTCAGGCGTTAGTCTATTCATGATGCATTGCCGAACCAAACTGAGAATAAATCACTTCTCAGCTGTTAAATCGGTCGCCATCTTCAACAGTAATGCCAACTTAAAGTTCAATACCTCTAAAAACACCTGTTACAAGATGGCGAAATCTTAGGAAACGTTTCAGGCCAAATTACGATCATATAGCAGAGGTAGATTGATATTTTGAGATTGTACCAGAAGCACTCTCCAATATTGGAGTTGGCATTTGTCATAAAAAAAATGCCAAGTGCATTGAATCAAAAGATGCATACTTTTTCACTAGGTTATTAATTTTCTAGATTGCTCTACTATATGACATTCATTTAATTTGTTGTCATTTCATTCATTTTTCATTATGTTCTACAGTTTAAAAAGAATAAACAAAGTTCCAGTTAGTTTGGAGGAGAGAGACGAGGCCTTTTTCATTGCAGAGGAAAAAATGGAAGAGATCATGAAGGAGGAGAGCAGTGACGAAGAGAGTATTATAATCAGTACAACTGACATGACAACCGACTATACAACAGAAACTGAGACGGAAGGAGTGGCACAGCGCGAGGAATGACAGACCATTCATAATACTATAGATATATGAATATTTATTGAGTTTTTGTAGCATTTAGTTGTTTGTGAGAACGGCAGTGTTCTAATTTTTGCATAACCATGTAGCTGAAGAGATCCATTGAATAAAAAGTTCAATTTGTATTATAAAGAGATAACTTTATTGAAGAAAAAGTGGCAGCTTTAGCTTGAAGTGTTTTCAATACTTCGAAGGTTCATTTTGGCTTAATTAACCTCCAACAAGGGGAATTGAAATTTTTCTCATTAATTAAACATAATCATAGGTTCAATGTCAATTGATTTGCTGCACAGCACTCACAGGAATATTGTAAAATTGAAATCCCTTGGTGAAAACCCACACAAGTGCTCAAAAACTCTACATATTATTTGGGCCACCAATCCATTATCAAATATTTAATACCTAACTTACAGGTCGTTGTAAGTTAGGTGGTCTTTTGAGTTAATGCTCTGGTCTTTATATATTCGGTTAACGAAAGATAAATTGAAAATATGCTCTCAATTATCGGTTAAGTACAGAGAGTTTAGTCTATTCTAACTGGAAGTGAAAATATGCAAAAGTCTGGTAACTGGCAGATAAAGTTTATCTGCCGCTCTAACTGAAGATGAGAAGAAATGCCGTCATCTTTCCATAATAAACATATTTCGAGAATACTGCAGAATTTTGTGAAATTTAGCCAACTGTTTTGGATAATACCTACAATATATTTATCATATATTTAGCTTCAAGTTGATGAGATCGAGCTGAGAGATCATGATATAATTTACAAGGTATACAAATAGATAGTATGTCAAAGTTCATAAAGGTTTCATAAGTATTCAAAAAGTGATTTTTCTATAATGTGTAGATGATAAATTTGTTATGAAATAATGTTGTAACTTTAATTTTGAATATTTTTTGTTTAATCTTGCATGGACCAAGTTATCAATCACTTTACAATCATTAATTATAATTTCCGGGAATTAGGATTAATTGCTAGCAATATCGGACTAAGTGATTAATTATTATTTGGACTTCTTTATTCATCACATGTCTGGTTATTCTGAATATATTACATGACTATTGGGTAATTTGATAATAATTTCGTTGGGACTGTCCGAAGAAGTCATAGAAATAGCGGAACATACGCCACAATCGCTTAAAAAATTGTGTAAATCTAGAGAACAGTGTTTTTCGTTACGATTTTAATTTTAGAAATCGATTAAGATCGAGTAACAACCGGAAACATTCCAAAATTGTTGTATGTAGGTCTCAAACAATATATATCCCATGGCTGCAATTGGCGATACTGAAGGAGGCCAGATGTTGATTGAGGCTCGAATCAGGAAAGTAGGGGATTGAGAATCTCTGCTAGTTAAGTTTATTTCAAGCTGAAGAAATGTTTTGAATGTTTTGTTTCGCGCTAATATTTACAGTTTTACTTTCATAAGTTTATATTATTCGTGTTTTCAATTTGAGTAATATCCCAAAATAAACGTAATAATCCAATTGTGAAACATGGTGAAATGATCTTCCGGGCTGATTGGCCGTGGTCAACTGGAACTCCACCTCTTCCAGACGTTTCGTCCCTAACTGCGAGAGACATCTTCAGTGGCGGCGGGTGCTTCGACGTAGTGGTGTACTGGGCGACGACTCTGGAGCAACTGATGACAGATGATCATCAGTTGCTCCAGAGTCGTCGCCCAGTATGTTGTTATTATTGAACTGCAATATCTTATTGGCGATTATACATAATGCCCGGGCATTATAATTAATTACCCTTTATCACTTGGTCCATCTATAACATATATATGACGTATGAGATGGAGTATCGATTCGAAACAAATATTCCAAACGTAGATTTCTACAACTCATCGAATCAACAAAGGAATTACGATAACAGGATAGTGTTGACACATTCCTAATCGTATGTATGTCATTAAAAGAGTGATTAACATGGCAATAAAAAAGAAAATCAGTGTTGCAATAATTTAGATATGAGCGATATTATGTTGATTGGGTGTTTGACGGACGTGTTCTTGAAATGGACACCCAAGTAGTAGGTAATTTTATATTCGGAAGGCGTTTAGCTATTTCGTTATATAATTTCAATTCATATTTTTGATTTATTATCTTATAGAGGCGAAAGACGATGAAAACGAAAACGAATTTTTTATTATACTGCGGAATTGTATTTTAATGTACATTTACATGTAATATTCAATATAAGCAGGGTGATCGTGACATATATAACGGGTGATTTTTTCGTCAGAGTTAAGTTTTTCAGGTTGGCGGCACTGGTTGGTAATGGCATCCAAAGGTCGTCAATTGTTAAATCCGCTGTTTTATCGAAAATGATGTTCAGCGATGAGGCTCATTTCTGGCTCAACGAATATGTGAATAAACAAAACTGTCGCATCTGGAGTGATGAACAGCCACATGACATACAAGAATTACCGATGCCTCCCGGAACAACGACAGTTTGGTGTGGTTTATGGGCTGGTGGCATCATCGGACCATTTTTCTTCAAAGACGACCGTGGAAGAAACGTTACAGTCAACGTCGAACCATATCGAGTCATGATACGCAACTTTTTTGTCCCAGTTGGCCGAGTTGAACTTGGTTGACATGTGATTTCATCAAGACTGTGCCACATGCCACACAGCTCGTGAAACAATGGACATGTTGAAGGATGAATTTGGTGAGCAGCTTATCTCTCGAAATGGTCCTGTGAATTGGCCGCCTAGATCATGCGATTTGACGCCTCTGGATTATTTCTT
Organism: Henosepilachna vigintioctopunctata; assembly: GCA_030704895.1. NCBI lineage: Eukaryota > Metazoa > Arthropoda > Insecta > Coleoptera > Coccinellidae > Henosepilachna > Henosepilachna vigintioctopunctata. The sequence continues at coordinate 192,765 of JARQZJ010000106.1, read as the reverse complement.
GTGGAGTTATGTAAAGTCGTTAGTGTATGTTGACAAGCCGAACACGATTGAAGCCTTACAGGATAACATAACACGCGTAATTCGTTGGATACAGGCCGAAATGCTCGAAAAAGTGACGCAAAATTGGACCTTCCAAATCGACCATTTGATACGGAGCCGCGGACAACATTCACATGAAGTTATCTCTAAAATGTAAATGGCAAAGGCCAAGTTATCAATTCCAATAAAAATTTTGAATATATGATGCAAATGGAGTGTTTCATTCTGTTTTATATTTAAAAAACTACGCTTAAAAAATCACCCATTATATATATATATATATATATATATATATATATATATATATATATATATATATATATATATATATATATATATATATATATATATATATATATATATATATATATATATATATATAGTTTTTGTATGTATATATATAGAAAAATTGATATTCTTAGCAATAACATACTGTGGAAGTAAAAAAAATTCATTTCGTGATAAAAGTTCGCTACAAGTTTCTTTAATAAAGAAATTTGAAATTAATAATTTTCAGGCAACAGAGATTGAAACTAGTAATATACAATCGTAAAACAGTAAACAAATAATATAATTGAAATTTCGAATCAGATAAAAAGCGAGGCTATGTATCCATTAAATTGCTGAAACAGTCATCACAACGGTTAAACCATAGAGTGGCATTACACAATTCAAATAAGTGTATAGCAAAGAATTCAGACCATAAAATGAATTTCGGCGATGAAAAATTTCGACTTTGAATATAAATACAACAAACGAGTGATACACAATAAACAGGAATAAGAAATGAGGAAATACTTCCAATAGAAAGACTGACATAGAACTCAAGTGATATTTATAGCTATAAAATAAACACTTATAAATAAAACACTTGCCTAGGTTTCACAAAATTTATAATAAATAAATACTTGACAATTCTTACTGAGTGTTACCCCATTTTCAAAAGTAAAACTGGACCATTCTAACTGGCAGCGTTTCGCAGATTTTAAAAATTTTGAGAGTTATATACCACTCTTCATTCATCAGTGAAGATGTAATAACTATCTTTGTGAAAGTGCATATTCAACAATTAAGTTCATTAAATCGAAATACAGGTCTTCATTGACAGATACTTCACTCAAACATGCACTGCGTCAAGCTACTAATAATATTGATATTGTTGTTGACAGAATAGTAAAAGATAAATTAATGAAAGAGTAATGAAGAAATAATGATACATATTATACTTGTATTTTATATCATACATATTTTGCGGCCTGCCAATGAATTTAGTCACTTTTATTGGCCCTGAGTTCCACCTAGACTGGACAGCCCTGATCTAGGTGATTGTGGTTCAGTTTACTTATTTTGAGATCAGCATTCTATAGTTGAATTACTAATGAAACACCCTGTATATAATATACTATATATATATACATATATGTATATATATATATATATATATATATATATATATATATATATATATATATATATATATGGGTGTTTTTTTTAGAGGTAAAGAACTTTAAATTGCAATGAAACAACGATGGATCATTCGATTGACAGGAATTTTTTTTATTCAAAAGATAATCTTGTGGCATTACATTTTGAATATGATTTCTGGCATATGACCGCCTCGGCTGGCTCGGATGTAGTCCAATCTGGACGTTCAATTTTCGATGATTTTTTCCAACATTTGTGGCCGTATATCGTCAATAACACGGCGAATATTGTCTTCCAAATGGTCAAGCCTTTGTGGCTTATCCGCATAGACCAATGACTTTACATAGCCCCACAGAAAGTAGTCTAGCGGTGTTAAATCACAAGATCTTGAAGGTCAATTCACAGGTCCAAAACGTGAAATTAGGCGATCACCAAACGTGTCTTTAAATAAATCGATTGTGGCACGAGATGTGTAACATGTTGTGCCGTCTTGTTGAAACCACAGCTCCTGGACATCATGGTTGTTCAATTCAGGAATGAAAAAGTTAGTAATCATGGCTCTTTACCGATCACCATTGACTGTAACGTTCTGGCAATCACCGTTTTTGAAGAAGTACGGACCAATGATTCCACCAGCCCATAAAGCGCACCAAACAGTCAGTTTTTCTGGATGTAACGGTGTTTTGACATACACTTGAGGATTATCTTCACTCCAAATGCGGCAGTTTTGTTTGTTGACGTAGACCATTCAACCAGAAGTGCGCTTCATCGCTAAACAAAATTCGCTTATGAAAATCGGGAACAACGGCAATCTCGTTTTGGGCCCATTCGACGAATCTACGCCTTGCTTGATGATCGTTTGGCTTTAATTCTCGCACGAGTTGGATTTTGTAAGCACGCAATCCAAGATCCTTCCGCAAAATCTTCCATAAAGTGGAACGACATAGATCCAATTCCTGTGCTCGATGGCGGATGGACTCATTCGGGTCTTCCTCAATGCTACGCTTTACAGTAGCAATAGCTTCTTCTGTAGGACCGTACGGCGTCTCTGGGGATGCGAGTTATCAATAAGAGTAAACGTGGTGCGAAAACGTTCCATGGTCAATCGAATTAACTGCTCTGATGGACGATTTGTCGACGATAAAATGGAGTGCGCGATACGTATTCCGCACAGAACCATTATTTTCGAAATAAAATTGCACTATTTGCAAGCGTTGTTCAAGCGTGAGTCTATTCACGATGAATTGCCAAACCAAACTGAGAATAAATCACTTCTCAGCTGTTACATCGGTCGCCATCTTCAACAGTAATGCCAACTAAAAGTTCTATACCTCTAAAAAAAACACCCGTTATATATATATATATATATATATATATATATATATATATATATATATATATAAAGTGGAGAACTGTAAAAGTATACCACACTAAACTGTATATAGTGTGGAACCATAATGTGTATGCAGAAATTGGCACTGCTGCAAATATTTGTATTCATAAACCGTGACGAAGAGTGAAAGTAATGTAATAACACCATTGTTATTCACCACGAAGACGTACTCCGTATGTTCGAATGGGTGGATATTGCAGCAAATTCTATTCACCATAATAACCGATTGGCTTTGCTTTCAGAATAATAATTTCTTGCATGATGAGTTTTAATTGTTTCGCATGTAAGTTGATGGCGCCTTCAGTTCTCTGTTAGGCAACACACTAATAGACCATATGCGATCATTAGCGAGGATGTTAGATATGATGAATTCTTATGACCGGAAAAATGTAACAATGCCCTTGTTTGGAAGTTGTGAAACATCCATACTCCGTTAACATTTACAGGAATTTGAATATCTATTCAACATATTTAGAGATTAGAAACGAAAAACCTGATAGAACGGTAGACGATACAAGGCAGTTCATTGTCTTCATATGAGTCATTATGAAACTAGTACCAAGCTAGTCAATAAAGACGTACTTATTCAGTGACATTGATTCATCCACATCCCGAACTGGTGATAATCATCTAATTAATCTTTATTGTTTCAATAGAAACGGCTTCTTATTTTTATATATCAAGGAAATATTACAATTTAATAATTCTTAATAATATTGAAAATAGGAACTCATTTCTTACTCAAAGTTAAAACATATCTTAGATATTTCAAATGAAATTTGATTTTCTTAGAAATGCCCGAAAAAGATGGAAAAATTTCATGTTAATGTTTCACTTCGAATTGTAGCTTTGTTAAAAGGTTGAAATGAATAATTTCCATTTATTGGTAGTACTGAAGTGACAGACCAATAATTCAGATAAATCTCCAAATAATCAGAAGAAAATTTTTCTGAAATTCAGAAGAAAATACTGTCCCAGTATACGCTTCGGTAGTAATATTATTCACTCTACCAGAGAACATTTCTGAAAAATCCTAGTAAGGCAGATCATGTAATTTATGTAGAGTTTTGTACGTAGTATTGTATTTTGAGCGAATTTATTTGAATCATAATAATAATGATAATAATACTTTTATTTCAACAGATATACATCCAATTACAGAAAAAATAGCAAATTTTACACAAATAATATTAATTAAAAAAAATAAAGAAAAAAAAAAGATAGTATAAGATATATACAAGTAGAATAAACTTACTAAAATTAAAATATTAATATTAGAACGTCATATCAAGACAACAGAAGCTCAAGAAAATATCACGACATTACATTGCGCTGTTTTGAGTGGAATGTCAAAACCACTGATAGCCGATCAAAATATATATCACATCGACGTCAACACCCATCATAAAGATTACATATATAGTTGATAGCAGAACGTCCCATAACATTTGATCTGCTGTAATAGACATAAAATGTATTCTTTCGCCTCAGACCAGGGCTTAGTACGCGAATATATATTTTGTTCAGAAGAAAAGGCGCTTCTATCGAAAAGTGCAAAATTTTAAAGAGAAGCGTTAGACCAAACCGTTTCAAATTCACGTCTCAACTTTAATAATTCAATTCTCAGACTATCGGTTAGGACGGAATGGTCGAAGCACAGAATATAGCCTCAGTAGAAATGCAAAATCGGTGCATTGGATATGGAAACAAATTTGGCCGTCTTGACGTTTTGAAGTGGCGGAAGTAATTTTTAAGCGACAGTACATGACATAAGATTTAGACAGAAATAACGCTAATGTTCTATGACCGTTATGAAATTTTTGTGCGGGAATTTCAAACCCATCACTCAAAATATTCATTGAATTTAATCACTATTCTGCCCACTTAAAATTTTTTCCAATTTTAGGTGGGTAGTATGGTCTTCACAAATATAATATTGGATTTCTAAGAAAATTGGACAACGTGTGAACTTTATTCACAAAATTCTAGTACATCATAAATATATGAACAGGACATTAATATAATATATATATATATATATATATATATATATATATATATATATATATATATATATATATATATATATATATATATATATATATTGAATGTTTTAGCAATAACAGGCTTCTTTTAATATGAAAAACTTTATTTTCGTTGACGTTTCGTTGTAAATCACAACTTTGTTAAAAGAAGCCTTATTTGTTATTGCTAAAAACATTCAAGATAAACTATCTTAAACAGGCAATAAATCAATTTTAAAAAAATATATATTTATACGTATTTTATGTTAATGTCCTGTTTATATATTAATGATGTACTAGAATTTTGTGAATAAACCAGTTCACACATTGTCCAATTTTTTCAATATATATATATATATATATATATATATATATATATATATATATATATATATATATATATATATATTAAAAATTAAATTAAACTCTTGGCTTAATGTTTCACGATTTATTTAACAATATTAAATAGTCAACATGTTTCGAGAATTAGCTCATTTTCAAGACTAACTACTATAAGGAACGTACAACAAATTTATATCAATTCGATATAAATTTGTTGTACGTTCCTTATAAGGGTTTATTGACTCAGTATTTGCAGTGGTACTCTTTTCTCTTTACCAAGCTTTCGCAATCTACTTTATTGCTTCTCCAGGGTTCTAAAATATATAAAACAACCTTAACCAACATCTACAACACAATATACACTGTTTGCTTACATGAGAGTTGAGGTTACAATTATTAAACTGTTCAACAGTAACAACATAAGCGTAATTTCCCAAATTCATCTACATTTACAATTTCATCTCAATATTCGATTTTAATATACTATTTTAGGTTAAATGTCCATATTCTTATCACGTATCATCTGATCCCAGTTGTTTCCTTTCTTCTTCTTTTTTGTCGTGTTTCCTTTCTTGTTCCATCTCCAGTAAGTAGCTAATATACGCCTGCTTCTTGCTGCCGCTAGTTTGGTGTTATTTGATCTCCATTTCTTAAGATTTTGTGTTGTTTCCAATCCATATTTGTATTCCATATGTTCATAAAAACCCATTTCTGTTTTATTTGTAAATTATTTAAGAGTCTGTAGGATACTATTTATAATAATTTGTAAGGGTTTATTGACTCAGTATTATTAAATTAAAATTAACACACTCAGCTTAAGTTTCACTAATGTAATAATATGTAGTAAAATATATTTAGTGAAACTTAAGGCAAGTGTGTTAATTTGAATTTATTGTTTTTAGCTTATTGAGTGTCAGAAGAACAGCTTTTGCAAAATTCAAATGTCCAACCATACGTACGTACCTACATTTTAATGTAATTCCGTACAAATATACGTGGATGAAAGTGATCATTAAAACATGGATGTTTACAGAAAGGCCTTCAACGCATCTTACGAGGTTGTTATTCACTCAAAAATATAGGAAAATATGATCAATTTTTTTCGTATGTCGAATAATATTTACTGACTGGTAGAATAAAAAGTCTTTTACGGATAGAATGGAATTGCAAAACGAAACTTCATGTGCTACTTGTAATCATTACCATTGCATTCATTTTTCGCGTTGAAAGTTATTAATTATCTTCGAAACTGACTCGGTAATATATTTATTCCCATGATTTTGTCGTAAAACAAAAATAATTTTTTTCGGTATTTTGTTAATGATCAGGAAATTCTCTACTCCAATATACAAATATTCGTATTAGTCAAAAGTTAGCGTATCCAATAAGTTGCTGATTGTAAATTGAATGTTGAGTAAATACATATATACAGAAACAATAAGAAATTATCGTTTATACGTGTAATGAATAATAAGTTAATGAGTGGATATCTGCTGTTATATTCAACAAAATGAAAATTGGTTTGCACTTGTTTTCCTCAAATTCTTACAAAGATAAGATTTTAGGTCTCCATATAGGAGAGATAACAAAACACAATGTTTTGAGATATATGAAATTCCATTAGTTTTCCTTTATGTTGCAACTGATCTCTATGGTGAAGGTTGCTAAACTAATCTCTGCAACCACAAATGTCTAATTTCAGTGGTCTTCCAGTACATGGAAGTGTAAACCAACATTGTTTTTGAATAGAAATATCCTGTTTTTTACATTTTCATCATCTACGATGAATTTCAATACAAGATTATTGGAAGATGTCTGGACTTAAGTCTAAAAGAGTGATGCTCATCAAGTCTAAAAGAGTGATGTTCAACCATTTTGTCGCAATGGCACACTTTAATAATATGAAACTTCCGCCAAGTTTTCCACACTAACAATTAGGTAAATTTTAAAAAATGAGAGGTAATAATAAAAAAAATAAAAACTTGTCTAAAAATCACTGACTGAACAATTCTTTATTCGACTAGTTTCGCCTTTTACAGCATTATCAAGAATCATTCTTGATAATGCTGTAAAAGGCGAAACTAGTCGAATAAAGAATTGTTCAGTCAGTGATTTTTAGACAATTTTTTATTATTAACTCTCATTTAAATATGAACTATCACAGAGTAGATTCATCGTCCATTGAATTTATAAATTTTAGAAAAATAGTTAGTTGAGTAACTTATACCTATAATACGATATATTTTAAAAATAGCAGGCAATTGTAATTTTCAACGGAATATAAAGTGAAACAGCATTACGAAGTGAAAGAAATGTTTATTCATTTTATAGCCTTATATTAAGTTCTCTTTTCTATATTTCTTCTCGATATATATATCGAAATGCATTCTCCAAAAATTTAGATTTTGAACTTCAAATTTGTAAAATCATTTCTCGAAAATTTTGGCGGTACACTTCAAGAATCTCACCTTGGTGGAGATTCACTAGTCTAAAGACTTCAAGTTTGAGTAATAGTAAAAGTATCCGATCGAAAATTGTCAAAATTTTCCTGAATTCAATTCCATGTCATTTTAGGAATTATACATTTTTTACAAATTAATCAGAGAAATATCATAGCTGCGCTAACTATTTGAAACACGTACAATGTGATGCCTCCACTACCCCCATGGGATGAATGTGAGAAAATATATGAGTTGGTTCACATATCTGAAGGAAACACAAAACAGTACCCTGTTTCGTTCTACTTCTACTATGTGAAGTCGTTAGTGTATGTGGACAAGCTGAACACGATTGAAGCTTTACAGGATAACATAACACCAGTAATTCGTGGGATACAGGCCGAAATGCTCGAAAAAGTGACGCAAAATTGGACCTTCCGAATGGACTATTTTATACGGAGCTACGGACAACATTTACATGAAGTTATCTTCAAAATGTAAACGGCAAAGGCCAAGCTATCAATTTCTATAAAAATTTTGAAAATTTGAATCAAATTGAGTGTTTTATTCGATTTAAAAAAAACAACGCTCAAAAAATCACTCATTATATATATAGTTGAAATTCGATTTTTGGGTTTTTTGGTTCAATTGAAACAAATTGGTGTTAAATTTTTTCCAATTACGTTTCGGTTATTATTTTAACCTTCATCAAATTGATTGAACTTCGTCATATGATTGCACAAACATAAACACCTCAGACACAACAGTTGACTGAAATAACAATTATATTGACAATTATACTCAAAATATCTAAAATTTTTCCAAAGAACAATAACACGTTCATATCTCAAAGCATATTCCATGTATATACGTGTTATTGTTCTTTAGAAAAATTTTACATATTTTGAGTATAATTGTCAATATAATTGCTATTTCAGTAAACTTTTGTGTTTGAGGTGTTTATCAGATATGTCGCTATCCTTAAAGAGCAAAGTGTTCGACCAATGCGTATTACCAGCGATGACCTACGCCAGCAAAACTTGGACCCTGAAATCTGCTCACATCCAGAAGCTTCGAACAACCCAGCGGGTTATAGAAAGATACATGATGGACCTAACCATACGAGATAGAATACGCTGCAGCTGGATAATATGTAAAACAAAGGTGATGGATGTGGTGGAGTGTGTAAAAAGGTCAAAGTGAAAATGAACAGGCCATCTAGCCCGAACAAGAGATGAGAGTTTGGCAGCTGTGGTTGGTGATTGGGATCTCAGAGATAGGGTAAGACCAAGAAAGCGCCCTCACGATCGATGGGATAAGGAGGTTGTGGATTGGCTGGGCGTTGCCTGGAAGAGAGAGACTGCCGATAAGGAATCTTGGCAAAGAGATGGGGAGGCCTTCGTTCTGCAGTGGACGGACAGAGGCTATATATATATATATATATATATATATATATATATATATATATATATATATATATATATATATATATAGGGAAATGAAATTTTTTTGTGCTTATGGCACCACTAGAACATTCATTTGAAAATTTCAAACTAACCAAGAGAATGTTATAGTAGAGCTAGATATGTGAACGTGTAGGATGTGATGTCTCCATTATCCTTCAAGGGATTAATGTTAGAGAAATATTGAAATCGATGCCACACCTGATGGAAGTGCGAGACATATATGTTTCGTTTTGCAAGGAACTCGTCAGTCGCACCACGTCCATCGAAGTGAGGCAACGATTTCAACCTCCAAGCATCTTCCTGTGACTCCAAGTGTAATATCGTAGAGTAATGAATACAATTCCATCTATAGGAATTAGTAGAAAACACCTCTCAGATTATAGACACACCAAGCATCGAAATTTCACATATCTTCTATACCCGTAGGTATCTACTAAATTGCAATGTCTATTTGACAAATATCATCATACGATGTTTTCAAATGTCAATAGGTTACGTTAGTAGTACGCTCGCGTTTATTCCCGTATTTCAGGGGCCTATTCGGCGATATTTTTAAGGAAATGAAATTTTTTTCTGCTTATGGCACTGAATGAAATATTTGAGAAGATGAACACTAGAACATTCATTTGAAAATTTCAAATTAACCAAGAGAATGTTATAGTACAGCTAGATATGTGAACGTGTACGATGTAATATCTCCATTATCCTTCAAGGGATAAATGTTAGAGAAATATTGAAATCGATGCCACACCTGATGGAAGTGTGAGACATATATGTTTCGTTCTGCAAGGAACTCGTCAGTCGCACCACGTTCATCGAATAGGCCCATGAAATACGGGAATAAACGCGAGCGTACTACTAACGCACCCTTTTGACATTTAAAAACATCGTATGCTGATATTTGTCAAATAGACATTGCAATTTAGTAGATACCTACATGTATAGAAGATATGTGAAATTTCGATGCTTGCTGTGTCTGTAATCTGAGTGGTGTTTTCTACTGATTCCTATAGATGTAATTGTGGAGTATTCAATACTCTACGATCTTACACTCGAAGTCACAAGAAGATGCTTGGAGGTTGAAATCGTTGCCTCACTTCGATGGACGTGGTGCGACTGACGAGTTCCTTGCAGAACGAAACATATATATCTCGCACTTCCATCAGGTGTGGCATCGATTTCAATATTTCTCTAACATTTATTCCTTGAAGGATAATGGAGACATCACATCGTACACGTTCACATACCTAGCTCTACTATAACATTCTCTTGGTTAGTTTGAAATTTTCAAATGAATGTTCTAGTGTTCACTTTCTGATATATATATATATATATATATATATATATATATATATATATATATATATATATATATATATATATATATATCACATTCAAGCAATCGATGAATTGATGAGTTTTCGATAAATGTTAATACACCATATCACCGTCTTTATATATCTTGCAGATGAATAAGTTATTTTCAAATGGTAATTGAATGTTTTCTTATGATTCGTGATATTATTAGAATTATCTGGAAAGAATGATATGAATTTCCAAGGACGCTTTCTATTTCATGTCCTCTGATAACATATCAGATATTACGTAAAAATTTTTTGTAAAACTAAATCAAATGTTTATACGGTGATATCATATAGATGCAAAGAAAATAATTCAATCATTATTCTAATTTATTACCGGAGTAATAAACATTCTGTCATTAGATACCCACTCCTTATTATCAATATTTCCATTTCTCATTCCTGGAATTATTATGTTAATAAAATAAATAACTTTCATATCCCTCCGTCACTGCAAAATAAAAATGTGAATTGAAAAAAATAATAATGCATACATTACACGCAGTGAGAGGTGGTTTTAGAATAAGTCTAGGTGTTGTATAATCAATTTGTTATTTTATATTCATATGTTGAATATTATATACCCACCAGTAATAATAAAATTAGAAATAAATGGACGATAATGACCTTTGAGCGTAGTTAGGTAACATCTATTTCATTAAAATCAATGCAACGACTTTATAATAGCATTCTTTGGAATCTATTTATCCGATGAGTAAAGAGCACAGCAAGGCGCCGAGTGAATTGTGAAAGGCAATATATACCAGTCTTTTTTTCCTTATTACATCGAATTACCATCTTTTACCTATCGTAAATTGATTTGCACAATCACGATTAGGTTTTTGCTTATTTCACAGCATTCGAAAATGTGGTGTTATTTAGCGCAATTCGAACAATTTGTCAAAGGATAACTTCAAATCGATTTCGATTAAGTTATGGTGATATATCTGGCCGTACCTGAAAGTTTTGCTCAGATAACTTGAGCAATGTTCCTTTATGAGCTCCGGTCTAATCAACAATTGAAGCTACAGTAAAATATAACTTCTTCTTCTTCTCGTGCCAACGCTTACAGCGTGTAGGCGATCATCCACTCATTCTATAATCCGTAATTGCCCCTCCGTAGCTAGTGCGAATATATCACCCACGTTTTTCACTCCACGCCAGTTCTTGATATCGCACAACCATGAATGACGTTTTCGGCCTGGACCTCTTCTACTTTCTATTTTACCCATTAGTATTAGTCTTAGGATCTCATATTTATTGCCTCGGAGTATGTGGCCCAAATAAGAGATCTTGCGTTGCTTTATATTTTTTAATAACACTCGCTCGACGCCGGCTCTTCTAAGTACTTCCTCATTTGTTATTCGGTCCACCCAAGGAATTTTTAATAACCTGCGGAGTGTCCACATCTCAAAAGCCTCTATGCGGTTCATGGATTTTATTTTGAGTGACCATGTTTCGGCCCCATATGTTATTATGGGCCAAATATAGCATTTTACCATACGAAGTCTTATGTCTAATGAAACTTCTCTTCGACATAGGTATCTCTGAAATTTGATAAATAGATTGTAGTTCTTGCCATGTCAGTCCGTATTTTTATTTCTATATCGCTATCCAATTTGTCATTAATGTTACAACCAAGGTATTTAAATTTATTGACCCTTTCTATAGGTTTATCCTCAATCATTATTTGGGCCTGATTATGCTGTTCTCTGCTGATGATCATGAATTTTGTCTTTTCGGTGTTGATTTTGAGTCCATATTCCTTACCTATCGTATTAATTTTGTTTAGAAATTGCTGTAGATCTTCCAAATCGTTTGTTAAGATGGCAGTGTCATTAGCATAGCGTATATTGTTTATTGGGATTCCGTTTATTTTTATACCTTTTTGCTGATTGTCCATCGCCTTCTGAAAAATCATCTCAGTATATACGTTGAATAGTAGTAAATACGTTGAATAGTAGAAAAATATAACTGAATTGCAATAATCATCGTTTTACTGGCCATGCATAACTAACAATACTTTCCTCTCTTGTTGAGAGATTGATTAGTTGATGTATATTAAAGAGTCATCCAGAAATACCCCACTTCATGAAATTCAGTCTGAAATATATCATTCACTGCAAAATGTATGAAAGTATGAAGCGCAAGAACATGTTTGGAGAGAGCATCAAATAAGAATACTATTCAAATATATAAACAACAAATTCTGCAAATTAACTTTTTTTTGTGAATTATGTTATTTTCTATATTTTAATGGAAACATTTTAATGTAAAAAAAAAACAGTATAACTGTTCAGTTAGTATAACTGAACCTTATTAACTACTGATCCAAATTAAATACTCTTTGTTATTGATTTGAATTTTAGATCGATTTCATGATCAAATTTTGGAAGAGGGTTGTACAAATTACAAATACATGAATATTATTATTTGCTAAGAAATGAGTTATAGCCGAATAAGAATCAAAATAAATGAACAATACATATTTTAATAACATCACATGCAAGTGATGTTATTAATTGTGCTAGTGTTGAACATTGAATTACAAAAATATAGCTTACCAACTTTTGAGACAAATTTAACTACATTAACATATTATCAAATAGAATAGATTAATATCTGAAAAACTGTATGTAAGTTTAAAATTTTATACAATAAAATAAAATGCATGAAAAATGCTAAAAAATCAGTTTAGCAGCTTAGAAGCATCACCTTCAGAAAAATTAAAAATTGTGTATTTCCATTCATACTGCAAGTATAGTCCAAAAATTTTAATACTGAATTAAAAAAATTATTCTGAAACTTTGCACTATATATGTCATAAGGGTTATAGGTTGACCAATAGATATATATATATATATATATATATATATATATATATATATATATATATATATATATATATATATATATATATATATATATATATATATATATATATATATATATATATATATATATATATATATACTAGCTGACCCGGTGAACTTTGTACGCCCATTTATTTTTCTCTGAATATTTTTCAAAAAGCCGGAAAGACATGTTCTACTATTTGTGTTACACTATCTTGTTTTTAATATTTATCCCGTGTTGAGGCAGGGACTTGCTCACTAACGAAGGGACTGCAATAGTTCCTGTTATTCCAAATCAGTCGAATTATCAAAAAATTCCTATATTGAAAGTTATAAACCTGTCCGTTCTATAGTTGAACATGTTCCTAATTTCGTATCAAGTACTTGTCCCATATATCTCATCATTAATTGATATGAAAAAATAAAAATAAAAAAAAATAAATAAATAAAAATATGATATATTTGCTGGATAAAAGTCAAAAAATGTTCAGAATTCAGTCCATTCCCGGAAACCAATGAATAAGTGTCTCTGGTGGCTGTACCAATAGCGTCCATTTGAATTGACTCTTCGCGCAATATTTTATCGTATTGGTAGTATTTTCTTATCAATAACAATTAAACTTTGTGTTGAAAGTAATAAATATTGAAGATGAAAACCATAGAGGCATAGAATATATTTACAACACTGCTATCTATGTAATTTATATTTTCTTATATAGTTAGTCAGATTTTGTAAGTTGAAGTAGTTGCATCGGAGATATATTCATTATAGTTTTATATCCATATTTTCTAAGTAGTCCTTTATAATTATATTATTTCATAAAATAAATACATTTAAAGTTTCTTGTTGTTTTGTGGGCTGAGTGAGTAAATCACAAAACTGGGACTTGAAAATAATACTTTGCCTTGCAATATTGACACAAAACGTTTATTGGCCCAATAGCAACGATTTGCTGTGAACTGTAATCTATTTCAACGTTATAATTGAATGCAGGTCGATAGGAGTTGAACGCAACCTTTTTATATTGTTAATTTCGATTCCGTTCGACTTCATTCCGAGTTTTGCGTTGCTCGTCAGTTTGACTTGCTCTTTTATATCTTTGACTTGCTGCATTGCGAGTTCTGCGACTTAAGTTTGTACATCTAATAGCTATCATTGTTAAAAACGAAATTTCAACTATAAATTAAAGAAAACTATGTAGTCTTCTTGACAATCAAATATACCACGTGCTATGTTAATAACGTGTATATCAGTCTATTTAAAATTACCAAAATTTTATATTAAACTGAAGTTATAATATTAGTCGTGATTGCTCTGAACTAACGGATAAGATATTCAGTTTTATTACATCCTCTTTTCAAGAATTAATAATTATTTATTACTTATATTATTAATTAGGTATTCTCAAATCTCCTAATTTTATACGCAATTTTTAAATTTTTTTTTCTGACAATAACAAACACAACAAAAAAATAGTGAAATTGGTCCAGTCGTTGACTCTACATTTAAGTTCGAAAACGTTTGTATGGGAAAAATAACTGGATTGTTTTTAGGATTTTCCCAGCAATTATTCGAATTTTTCTCGTAGTAAAAACAATCCTTGGACTTCAACAAACATTAAAAAAAACAATGGTAAAATTGGTCCTGGCGTTGTTGAGTTAACAAAAAAATAGTGAAATTGGTCCAGTCGTTGACTCTACATTTTAGTTCGAGAACGTTTGTATGGGAAAAATAACTGGATTGTTTTTAGGATTTTCCCAGCAATTATTCGAATTTTTCTCGTAGTAAAAACAATCCTCGGACTTCAACAAACATTAAAAAAAAACAATGGTAAAATTGGTCCAAGCGTTGTTGAGTTATTCGCTCACCAACACATTTTGCGATTCATTTTTATATTATATATATATATATATATATATATATATATATATATATATATATATATATATATATATATATATATATATATATATATAAATATAATTTGAAAAGGATTATACAGGTATTGAAATAGAAGAAAAGAAGCTTACGGTATTAACCTGAAATTTTTGTGACAGCCGTTTACATATGTGTCAAGCTAATTGGCTGTCATCAGAACGACGTAGTTCAAGTTTTAGATGTTTGTTTTGTGTTTTTTTAATTAACATCCAATTTTGAACATCTAAAACTTGAACTACGCCGTTCTGATGATAGCCAATTAGCTTGAAACATATGTAAACGGCGCTAACAAAAATTTCAGGTTAATATCGTAAGTTTCTTATATATATATATATATATATATATATATATATATATATATATATATATATATATATATATATATATATATATATATATATATATATATATATATATATATATATATAAATGGGGTTTATACATTGTGTTGCGTTAGTTGTGGCAAATACAAAGCATGCGTTAATTTTGTGACACATTTTATTAAATGTTATCAGGTGTTTTTTTTTGTTTGAACAAATTAAATGTTGAACCTCTCAACGAACTATCGAATTTTAAAAACTTTCTCTTCGAAAACCTACATCAGTGAATGAAACCGCATAACATTCAGAGGAACCGTGTAATGAAATAAATTTCACAAGTGTTTACAGAAAGATCAATTTCATCTTGTGAGTAAATACGTTGTGTCTAATGAAACAAACCGACCCTGATTGAAATGAAGAGCGCAACTAATTTGATCAAAACATTCTAGAATCGCTTTATGAAAGAATCTTTTCGCTTTTTGACATGACAATTCGAACATTATCTGCATGACATAGGTCATTCGATTTGTACTCACTTTACGGTACTTATATGGAATGCCAAAGCCGTTATGGAATTAAACAGAAAATGTCTAGTAGTGTACTCTGTCTTTTACGTCTTTCTTGGTGCCATCAACATCGACAACTGTGACATGACCTTGCCTTTTTACACGGTTCAGATTCCGCTATAGGTACGGTAACATGGACATGAGTGAAATAATGAATGGATGTTGAATACAAATTAGTTTTGTACAATTTGAATTATAATTGGGTAGGTAATGTTGATATGTATTAACTTCAATAACGTTAGATCCTTTGTATAGAGATAGACCATGGTTGTCTGTTCATGGTTGTATACAATTTTTTTGACTTTGGAAATTACAAGTCTGAATTTTTCAGTAGGGTACGTTTGCGGCATTTAAAATTTGCGGAACATTTTTCGAAATGAATAATTACTATTCACTACATATCTTCACATATTAAATAACTTGAGATTATAGTCTTTTCAGCTTTGAGGTAAAGAAAAGAAAAATTAGGTTTTATGCATAGATGTTATATACTAGTAAGTTTGGGTTTGTTGATTAAGGTTATCATTCAAAGCTATCTGATCACTGATTATTATCAGAATAATACAATATATTTTAACATTTTGATAAGTGCTGAAATATAAAGCAAGCATATTGTTAATTTAAGTTTTTTGAGTATTTTGAGAATAGTCTGATAAATTTTCTTGAAGTTCGTTTTAAGGAAGAATGGATCTCGAATTAAGTTTGTTTATGACTAAATGAAAGTTACAATTATTTAGTGAATTATTGTTTTGTTTTTATTAATATTTTTATTCGCATTAATAACCGTCTAGGTCAACCTACCCCGTACCTACGCACAAGGGGTATAGGTTGACTAGCAATCGGGAGTTTAGAAAATCGACTAGATAAGTATTATAATGATAAACACGAGATTTATGTTTATACCAGCGTTTTTCCAATCCTCCAAGCACTTCTGAAATACGCTTTTCGGTATGAGCATCAGATCGTTCTTCGATTCCGACTTTATCTCATCAATTGTGGCAAAATGCTTTCCTTCCATTAGTCTCTTCAGTTTTGGGAATCGGAAAAAGTAGCAGTGGTCCAAATCTGGTGAATACGGTTGTTGGGGCACGATGTTGTTTTTGGTCATAAAATAACGAACAAGCATTGATGTGTGAGCTGGTACATTATCATGATGTAGAATGCATGATCTGTCTTTCCACAATTCCGATCGTTTGAGCAGTATTGTTTCACGCCAACGTTGCTTAATTTCCTTGTGGAGGAACACTAAAAGGAATACAACTATTAAGGGAACAACCTGTTAACAAGAACTTATAGTACACCACGCCGATGTAATCGAAGAAAACAGTGAGCAAAACCTTCACATTTGATAGAACTTTTTCGGTATTGGCTCTTCTGGCCGCTTCCATTGGGATGATTGGGAGTTGGTTTCGACGTCATAACCATATACCCACGTTTCGTCCCCAGTTATAACCTTTTTCAGCCAATCTGGATTGTCGTTGACGTCATTCAACAACTTCTGAGCGATACTATTTGCGCTCTTTCTCTATCTTGCTCAAAATTTAGCAATTTCGGTACAAACTTCGCTGACACGTTTCATGCCCAAAACATCCGAGAAAATTGCATGGCATGAGCCAATTGATATGCCAACATCTTCTGCAACTTTCCTAATAGTGATTCGACGATTTTCCACCACCATTTTCTTCACTGCTTCGATGTTTTCCACGCTTGTTGACGAGGTTGCAACTTTAGTTTGATAATCGTCATTAGCATTTTCTCTGCCTTCTGTAAAGCGCTTGTACCACTTATAAACACTTTTTTGAGACAAAGTTGACTCGCCGAATGCCACCGTAAACAGTTCAAGTGCGTTGGAGCACTTCATTCTATTTTAACGCAAAATTTGATACAGTCTTCGATACGTTCTTTTCAAAAGTATATCGAAGAATACACAAAACGTGCCTAACATTTTCAGTTGTGAAAAACAAACAACTAATCCAAAAGTGCTGATAAATTCAACATATGAGAAACGTATGTGTGCCAACATAAAGAAAAAAAAATTTCGATAATGGAATATTAATTCAAATGATAATAATAATTATAAAGTTTATTGTCATTACAAACAGTAGTTTTACAAATTTTAACAAATTTCAATTATCATTTGACAAAAAAAAACCATAAGATGCACCCAATATAAAAACTATGATAGTATTTAACAAAAGGACACTAAGATTGAATAAAACTAAAAATATCATAAATTTGACAGTTCCCAATATAAATGCATCGAAACCACAAAGCCATCGGCTGTCTGTGGTCTACTCATCAATTCACATCCATCAAAAATACAGGTTCAAACGCTATAAAAACCAAATAAGTCCAGTCAGAAACACAAAAGAAAACAGAACTCAAACTCTGCATCAAATTACGTCATGCAACTTCTCACTATCAAATTGCATCAAAAATTTTTTGACAGCTCTGGTAAAACTCCTAATAACTATTTCTAATACTCCTAATCTCTACCGGAACATGTTGTAAATCCGAGGATCAAGATACTATGTGCTCCGCTGACCGAATGATTTGAAGGAAAATGGGATTTCATACCGTATACCTTTCTGACGAGTGCTATAACACAATTGACAAACAATGTTTTGATTCGTGAACTATTGTTAACAGTACCAGCGCAAAAGTTTTTCTCAGGTTCTACTCCAGTTTCAGCATATAGAATCTCTGAAGGGTAGGTATTTGGTTTCTTAAAAATAGTTTTCAGGAACTTCTTTTGCAGTAGTTACCTCTATATTATATGAGTATTCGTCACCAGCCGATCCCCAAGCCAGAATTCCGTAGGCGAGTCTAGAATTTATTAGCCAATAGTATATGCTTAAAAGGTAACTGACGTCAAATATAGCTCTCAGTCTAAAACGATTTATCATGCTGCGCAGTGTACTTGCAACATTTTTCAGGTGGTGATTCCATTTTAAGTGTGAATCGATAGTTACTCCGAGGTATTTTATTGTAAATGAATATTTCTATCTGAATCCACATCTACAGAATCAAAAGGCGGAAAATTACGAGAGCAGTAGGTAAATGCAAGAAATTTTGATTTATCGTAATTTATAGTTAATCGCTCCTGGTACATCCAGAAATCTATTATTTTCATATTAATTTCAGCTTTTTGCTTCACATCTTCCCAACTGTCTCCATTAACAACTAATGCTATATCATCAGCAAAACTCATGATTGATCCATTTAGGGTCAGATTCAGCAGGATGTTCACATAAATCGTAAACAAAAGTGGTCCCAGAACATTGCCCTGGGGAACCCCACACACAATGCTGCCCTCAGAGCTGTAAGAACCTTGAATCCGTACCAACTGTTTTCGATTTCTCAGATAATTCTTCAAAAGTTCCAGAGCACCACCTCCGATTCCCACCTTCTCCAATACATCGAACAATTCTGCATAATAAACAGTGTTAAACGCCTTCGCAAGATCTAAGAAAATCACAATAACTTTTTTACCCTTATTTATTTAAAGGCATATACTCGACGTGAGAAAAATCAAGGCATCTTGCGTTGATAAATTTTCACGAAAGCCGACTTGGTTACTAGAAATTGCTCCGTTAAATCGAAAGAGACCACTGAGTCTAACCTTTACTACCGTTTCAAATATAAAGGCTCGAATAAGAGATATAGGCCGATAGTTTGCTACCAAAGTTTTATCTCCGGTTTTGTATAACGGTTTGACAACCGCAAGGTTCAAAGCATCCGGACGTTTTGACGATTCCAAAATTTATTTATTAGAAAACTTATTTTATCAGCTTTGTTTCCGAAACTTGTTTCAAGCCCTCGGCAGTCAAACCGTCATATCCTGGTGCTTTATTATATTTCAATATCGATTATATCCTTTATTTCAGCGGCATCAACTGGAGCAAAGAATATACTGTTACAGTTTCGTATACCTATAGTGAAGATTAATGCCCGCGAAAATTCAAACTTCACCTTTTCTTTTGAAGAGACCTCGTATATAGGTTAAAACAAAGTATTTTGGCTGACTAGATACTTCCTCTGTCTGTAAGAACTGTTGTTTCTGTTATACCAATTCAAACACAAAGATATTCTAGCTTAAGTCAAAATTTAGGCAACCATCCTTATTACCGGACATTGTCCTTTTTACCCAGTTGTCCTGAACAATTCTCATAACGTAATTCTTGAATAATGTTTTGAATTTATTGCCAAAGTCATAGTTCTGTATTAACGATAAGACTGATTCGACTTTCGTGATAATAAATTAAGTGCTTTTATAATTGTGCTTTTCACAGTCCCAGATTTATATAACTATGATGGATTGAAGATAATGTGATGATAAATATATAGATTTATGACTGAGATTGAATTCTTGCTTAACTCTTGGTGAAACATAATGAAATATTGAATTAAATTGAACTCTTGGCTTGATGTTTAACGATTATATTCAACAACATGAATTTGTCAACATGTTTCGAGCGTTAGCTCATTTTCAAGACTCAGTCTTAATATAAATTTATATTTAAATAAAATTGAGTACACGATAATGAAAAAATTAGAAATAATTGAATATACTCAAAACAAACAAAATTGAATTTACTGTTTTCATTCAATCAGGTTTTTTTGCTGGATAAAATTTCGGTAATATCAAACTAGCCCGCCTAAAAAAACATTCGAAAATATCGATTTTCTCTTTTTCTCTCAATTTGCAAACTCGATTAAACATTCATCTGTTAAGCTAGATTCATGAATTATTTGGATAAATACCTAATCATGCTAAAATGAGAGGTTCTCATTTTTTCACGTCAATTTTCAATATATAAATATAAGATATATGGAAATATATTCAAAATATTAGATATGTACGCGCAAATTAATTTTAATGTAAAAGAAAGGTGACAGCTTGTTGAATCCCGAGACTTGAAAGAATAAATAATTTATCAATTCTTTTTATGCCATATGTTAATAGAGAAAAATATATTCTGTATGCTCCATAAAAAAAAGCGAAAGCTAATATTATGTTCCAACTTTTACCATAATTGCAACTTTTTATGTAGATGAGATATCGAATGAGAATAATGAATAATATTCCTCATT
The DNA here is from genome assembly GCA_030704895.1 of Henosepilachna vigintioctopunctata. Taxonomy (NCBI): domain Eukaryota; kingdom Metazoa; phylum Arthropoda; class Insecta; order Coleoptera; family Coccinellidae; genus Henosepilachna; species Henosepilachna vigintioctopunctata. The sequence goes on along the minus strand of JARQZJ010000106.1, from coordinate 171,503 downwards.
GAGTTAACGAACTCGACCTCTGTTTATCGATACATACTTCTTATTAGTTACTTAGTTATATCTAGTATACTCAGTATTTCCATCAGCGTTTTCTTGCACTTCGAAAACACTAATCGAAAACAATTTTGCGAACTATGAAAATACTTAAAGTTGATATACAAAGTTCCGTTTCGGTTTTCTGTTATTTTATATACAAATTTACAAAAACAAATTCCTGTGAATTATAAGAACCTCAAATTCATGTAAAAAGTGATAATTACGTGCATATCATTCAAAAAATGTTATCATTCTCAAGCTGGGGGTATTCCAAATTTTACGTCGCGATGCCCAAGAGAGTCTCATGATCACTTCGGAAAATAATATTGAAAAAATATTATGAAACCTTTATTAAAAAATTTATTACCTCCATAATGAATTTCGATTGTCAATCGATAAAGAAGCCATACACCCAACGTTCTAGAAGAAAGAAAAGAGATCTTTTCAGACAGAATGCTACATTTCAAGACATTACCATTTTTACTTCTAAAATTTACTTTAAGTAAAGAAGTAAAGTTTACTCCTAAAAAATAAATGTTCCTCAAAAAAGTAAATTACTCACTAAAGAATAAAATGGACCTCATTGGGCAAAATCAAGAAATTACAAAAAACTGAATACACAATGAGTTCTTAAAATATTAAAATCTTGTTTCATGAATCCCAAAATTATGTAGAATATACAGAAATAGGACATATTTCAGACCCCACCTCAAATTGAAATTGTATATATATCACAAAATCAAATTAAACAAAAAATCAACAACAATAGCACTAAAAAATTAATAAAAAAACGTTTCAGTTATTAAATTGACCTCGCAAAATGTATAAGAACGATGAAAAACACACAAGCGTTCGAAAACATACACACGCACAATTACATTTATGAAACATAAAAATAATACCAATAGTTAATAATTTCAATTATGAAAACGCGAGAATAATAAATTTTAAAAAGTGATACATGCATAGAAATGCTTATCCAAAAAAATGGAAATGGATATCCCATTTCAGGAAATAAGGAAAAAATATTATCCAAAGTTTGGAACAATTGTACTACTAAAAATTATGCCTTTTTATTATTTTATTTTTAGTTCTGTATTGAAACATTGGAATAAATTATAATAATATTGGAATAAATGACAGTAAATGTCATTTTTAACTGATATTCAATGAAACCTGTTTCTCCTGAAGTTTTGATATATAGAAGCCAAACGTCAATTATAAAATGAATGTCCATGTCAATAAAGTCATATATATATATATATATATATATATATATATATATATATATATATATATATATGACTTTATTGACATGGACATTCATTTTATAATTGACGTTGGCTTCTATATATCAAAACTTTGATATATAGAAGCCAAACGTCAATTATAAAATGAATGTCCATGTCAATAAAGTCATATATATATATATATATATATATATATATATATATATATATATATATATATATATTATATATATAAAATGAACACTAGAACAATGGAACAAGAATAATAATAATATTTCATTCAGTGCCATAAGAACAAAAAAATTTCATTTCTTTATATATATATATATATATATATATATATATATAAGGAAATATATATATATATATATATATATAATATATATATATATATATATATATATATATTTACCATGAGTTTTTCAGAGGTTTCCTCATGGTGAAGAACACTAAAACTTCCGAAGCGAATGCTAAGCCAGAAATATTCCTCTGATAATGAAAATCAATAAGTGAAGATACAAAAAACTAATTTGATTTTTCTAAAAAATAAGTTTTCGATATCTATAGTAACGCATAAATTCAATTATTCATTAGTTTTGACAAAGTTGTGATATAACAATGAAACGTCAACAAAAATAAACTTTTTCATATAAAAAAGCCTGTTATTGCTAAAAACTTTCAAAATAAAATATCTTAAACAGGCAATAAATCAATTTCAAGATATATATATATATATATATATATATATATATATATATATATATATATATATATATATATATATATATATATATATATATATATATATATACATCCCGGTATCATTACGACGACCGTTCATTGACGTGATTTGTGAGAGCCGGTAGAACTAGTGAGTATACACGTGTATATTTTCGCAAGAACCATTTCTCTTTGATTATTATACTGAAATCCGACCTCAGTTGATGACCGCTTTCTATTAGATTTTTTTCATCCCAACAACATTGTGAAGACCTTATAAAACCAGTATTTATGAAGACCGCATTATACGTTTAAATACAGATTCACATCATTACGACAGCCGTATAGTTTAGAATTATTTTTCAGAAGAACATTACAGCGGCCAGCGCTGTTGACATGTTTTCGGAAACTTCCCTCAATTCAAATCTAAATACCTCATTTATATTTATCTCTGTTCTGAGTAACTTTGACTTGGACTTTCGAACTTTGACATTTAATAGTGCATTTGAGATTGATACCTACTTCGGCATACGCATTTCGTACACATTTTATATGGCCCATTTAGCAATTATATTCATTTTAATTGAGAACTCAATATTTGAAAAAAGAATTGGATGATTTTACAGTAAATTCACGATTTCATGCTCAAATATGAATGAAATCAATTACAAATTCTTTACCGCAAAAACTTTTGGTTTAAATACTAACAAGCTGTTCGAAATTATATAGGCACTCCAACACCCACAAATTGCTCAGTAGAATAAAAATCCTGTGATCAGTTTCATAATTTACGGCGAAAAATGAATATTTTTTAAAATTAACGATTTTGTTCAATAAAATTGATTCATATTTCGTTGAAAAATATTTTTTATTTGAATTATAGGTTTCACTGAATTATAGTCTGTGAAAATACTTCTCTACTTTCACAGAATACCATTACTTAACTGCTTGGCAATTTTTTTGGCGTGTCACCATTTTCAATAGTTAAACCTAAGAATTAGTAGGGAGCCTTTCGATCTTCTCTGAGGATTCGGTTCTCAGTGACGAATATTGTGGATTATGTTTCCTCTTATGTTTCGTTTCAATACTCCCTTCACCTTTTCTGTTCCATTCTTTCAATGTTCGTCTTTTGTTGATCCTTTCAGTGAGACGAACCACGTCTCACTTCTTCATTCCCGTGCTGTTCCATCTCTTTTATAAACTTCTTGGTTTGTCTATTAATTTTGTCTTTAATTCTCGCAATTTGCAACTCGTTCAGCATTTTCTCATTTGGGGGATTCGAATTGCTGGTTATCCGGTTGATCATTCCTCGTAGTCCGTGCTTCTTCAGGTTTTCTGCCGTGTGCCATATTTCTCCTTCGACCTTCACGATTTCAGTATTTTGCCTCAACATCTAGTTTTGTCCGTTCTCTATTGGATATGAAACAGCATGTAGTTGTTTCGCTATATTTGAGTTCTCTTCAATTTGCCTATTGTAATTTAGGTTTTCCTGATATGTCTCGTACTGCTGTTTCCATAATTTCTAGGTCCTTCTCGATTCTTCTTCTTTTTCCGTCAAATAGAACTGTCACTGTTTTCTCAAGGTCCATTCTTGATCTTAGTCTCCTGTAATATTCTTTTATATTCATTCAATCATTCTGTAGTGACTTTTACCGAATTGTGAAGACACAAACTGAGTTATTTTGAAATGTTTCCTCTTTGATTTGTTCCCCGTTGAGATATTCAACAGCAGGAGCCACGACCTGATTCTTGAACGGTCCCTGCTGCTCCTCTTCTCTTTCCTGCTCTACAGGCAACAGTCAGGTCTACGACTCTAACTCTCTTTGTCCTCTCGTTCAAGTAAGATACTATTAACTTCACTATTTTTCTCTGCACTTCTGCTCTTTTGTGTATATTAATCCTTGGTGCCTTACTCTATCGAATTCTTTCTCTATATCTTCATGTTTCTTTTCTTCAGTAAAATCTTCTCCTTGTTATTTTCTGTAGCGTGTTGCTTTCTTAATCAAAATTGGTGTCGTGAAATGAAGCTTCACTCTTCTGAATGCTTCTTGTTTTTTCAACATATTGTCCTTTTCATTATCTTGTTTTTTTCCGCTTGTATATTGTTTTATCTATAACTGCTTGATTCATATCTGGATATCTCAGCCTTGTTTCTGATTTATTCCATACGCTCGGGCAGTACTTCAAATTCAATCATTCAATATTTCAGATTTGCTATCGCCTTCATTGTTTCCTCTGGTAGATTCTTTAGTGCTCGATTGGTTATTCCGTATCTTCCTGAGGCTTTTCGTATTTTCAGCGTATTACTATGTTTTTCTATCTTCCTGGAAGTTTTAGCTCTATTTCATCTTCGAACTGCGACTCTTCTTTTTCCTATCCGGACCATGGTTTAGTCTGGTTCACATTCGGCCTTTTTTGTAAAATGTTTCAATAGAGTCCGAATATTACTAGTATGGTGTCATTCGATTCGTATTATTACCTAGAATGTTTAAGGCAAGATCCAAAAATGCGCTAAAAAAAATTACAAAAGTTATAAACAATAATGTAAAAAAAGGAGTTCGGTTTTTTCAATATCTCTGAAAATATTCAAAATTGCAGAATCGTTTCAAAAAGTTTAAGAAATTTGCTAAAAAAAGTTCCGAATCCCGAAACTGTAGCTCTAATATTTATGAGCCTCGAAAATAGAGCCGAATGCGGGAACTCTGGCTTCAGCGCACGTTGCGTTTCTCTGACAAAACAAAAAATTTTTTCTAAATATATTGAATATTGATATTGAGAAATAATAAAATTCATTGACTTGGGATACATAAATAAACAAATAATAAGCGTCAAAAAAATTTTGTTCCAATTTTAACATAACCCATTATAACAACAATATTCAACTAACACCCTAGAATTTTTTTTAATTAGTAAAGTCATCGTTAATGGTATAAAAAATATATTAGTTGTTATTATAATGAAACAATTTTGATTTTTCACTTTTTTATTAACAAATAAAAGTTATAAAATGAAAAATAGTGATAACAAATTTTTTTTATTTGTTAATCACAATTATTCAAACAGAAACAGTAAAAAAAAATATTGTTAAGTAGCTTTTAACCATGAGGCTTCAAAAGGATGAAGATTTAAAAATAATTTCTTATTCACTATTTTTTATTTTGTAACTTTCAATCGTTAATAAAAAAGTGGAAAATCAAAATTTTTCATTATTGTTATCTCCTTTTTATACTATTAAGAATGACTTTACTGAGTAAAAAAAATTCTAGGGTATTAGTTTAATAATTATCTGTGCTCTAATATTAACTTTCAGCTCAGAAAAAGTAGTTAATTAACAAAAGCATAATTTATGTTGAAATTGAGACAAATTTTTTTTGACCGCTGATTATTGTTTATTTATGTATCTCAGCACTCCATGAATTTTATTGTTCCTTAATATTATTATTTAATATATTTAAATAATTTTATTCGTTGTTGTGTCAGAGTGACCAACGTGCGCGGAGCCGGAGTTTCCGCTTTTGGCTCTATTTTCGTGGCTCTGTAAAAATTATAAATATTAGAGCTATAGTTTCGGAATTTTCAGTTTTTTTTAGAAAATTTCTTCATCTTTTGAAACTTTTTTGCAATTTTGAAAATTTTGAATATTTCCGGAGATATTGAAAAAAATCGAAACCCTAGGTTTTTTCTCACTTTATTGTTTATAACTTTTTTAATTTTTTTCAGCGCATTTTCGGACCTTCCCTTAAACTTTCTAGATAACAATGCTAATCGAATGACACCATTCTCATAATTTTTGGAGACTATTGAAAAATTTCACAAGAAAAAGGTAGGTACAGGTGAACAAGAAGTTATATTGAATTCGAATTTTGCATTTCTAATTTTGGATTTGAATTTTTTTTCTAACAGCTCTGCCTTTTTGTTTCTTTCTGGCGAAAAAGACATAATAAGTGTCTTATAGTATCTTATTAGTGGTATATTCCTATCCTTCGATCTTCCTGCAAGTGCTTTGTCCATCTGCTCTAGCAAAGACTATTTATCCGTTGTACATAAGTACTTCCTTTCCTTTTATTTTGTCCCTTCCTTCACGTCTTTCATCATTTGGTTTCCTCTTGTCTTCAGGATACCTTGTTTTCTTGTACTCCTTCTAGTACATCAGCTTATCACTCAGTATTATCTAATTCTGAGTTTTTTTTCTGCTGTGGAGTTAATTTTTTGAGTTTTCTTCGGACATTCTATACTGTTTTTCAGTATAGAATTGCTTCTGACAACCTTTTTCGTATTGGAGTTTCCGGTGTTTCAATTAATTCCCTGCAAATCCTGACAATTACTGCGTTTTAATGCAGTGCATTCATTAATTATTTTCAGCACGTTCATTGCTTATTCCTTTTGACACTTCAGTTTGGTCAGGTTTTTTGTCTTATGTTGGTTATATTTCCTAATTTCTCTTCATATTCTTCGGCAGGGCTATATCCAATATATCGGTGAGTCTTGAGTTTGTGCTGCGGAGGCTTTATCGTTATTTTCTATAATTTTTGCTAGATTCATCGTAATGTAAATTGTTGTTCTGCAATTTCAGTCCGTGTTCTTCCAGCAACGTGCCCTGCTGCTTTCTGTAGGACCTTTCTTCGTAAAAGTTCCCCAAAATTGTTTCGTTTTTATTATACGTGTATACATGTGAATGCAAGCAATTCAATCTGTTTTTTTTCAATTCCTTATATTTCGTTTGAGTTTTTGTTGTAATTTCAGCATTTTCAGTTCTGTTCTACTCTGAACTTCGATCACGATTTGTCTTCTTCTTCCTTCAGTACTCTTCGTTATGTAGAATGTGTAGTTTCTTAGTTTGTAGTTTTTCGTCATCTTCATTTGTTTCCGAGAGAATCGTGACATCGATTTTGTGTTCTAAGTAAAAAGGTTGTCTGATTTTACTTATCTTGCTGATACTCTTATTATTGCTTTTCTTGTCTATAAGCAACCACCTTCTGAAGATTTCCGTCAGGCCCCTTTTGCTCGTTAAGAATTCTAGTTTATATTCCTTTATCACATTTATTTTGCAGAATGTTAACATCACTCTTTCAAATGACTGTGGCATAGTCACTTGGAAGTTCTTTTAACTTTCGAGGATATTTATTGGAAGGAACGTTTTTGGAGGTTTGCCTTACGAGAAATATCGCGCCATATTTTCAAGGACTTCTCCAGGAATTGAACCCGTTATCTTGGGCATACAAATCATGTTGCATACAACTCGGCATACGTCTGGTTTTGGCTGAAACTTTTTATAATGAAGATGAAATTGAAGTAGCTGAGTCGATAATTTATTGATAGGTAGTGACCAATGTGTTGATATCTTCTGTAAAAATTAGAGAGAAAGAAATTTTCCATCGAAATTCTATTGAGAATTCTACCGATAATGGTTTGAATAAAATTGATTTCTGAAAAAATAGTGAAAGTTTCATCGACTCTGACAATAAAAACGCCAATCAGAATGGTGGAAATAAATTTTAGTGATTAAAAAAATTCGTTACAGTTTTGGTTGATGTTCGACTACTTTCAGTGCTCAAATTTATTAAGACTTAATTGGGGCAATTTTATATACCATCCTCATTCTCATTTCAATGAAGTTTTTAATCATGAAAATCAGCAGAAATAATTAACTCGAAAAATAATGTTTTTCAATTTGTTGGAACAATTTGTCCCTAATATTAGATTATATTATTTCATAATTATTGTGATATGAATTTGCACCACCGAAACACTTCTGTTTGTATCCTATGCAGCATTTTTATTCATAGGTCTCGGAAACAATTCACTTGTTTCGGAGTACCTGCCGAAAAACCATAAAGAAATTATTTTTCCACAATTATGATTTGATTTGGGTTATAAATTTCGTCTTAATTTCGCTTATACTAATGAACTTTTCTGCGATATTCACAATCAAATTTCGATACCATGAAAGATGAATCAATCTCAGGAACAGAAAAAATATTTGTGTAAAATGTTTAGGGTAATTCTGAGAGCGCGTATTGTCGAAAAGACGTAAGTACGCAACCCATCAAGGACAAAACAATTGTCTGCAATTATTCATAATATGCTATAATAAGGACAATTTTGCTACCTCAAGTCTACCAGTAGGTACTCACTTCGAAATTAATTGAAAAGTTCATCATGAGAAATGGCATTCACGATAAGTGTAATATGCTGCATGAAAACTTATATTTGGATAAGCAATAATTCCTGAAGAAAACGTGTAGCTGATTGTATTTGTGAGAACTTTTTCGCCTATCTATTGATGGGTGAAATCGTAAAAATGTAACGAAATTTTCAAAAGGAAACAACATTATCAAAAAAGGTATCTCGATTTGTGCAAAATCCGTATAAATATAAAAAATTAATTGAAGAATGTATTTATTATCTGAGAGAACCTTAGTAATAGAACAAGCTTTATTAAGAAATCACTAAAAATATATGGAATGCTCGGTAATAAATATATTTTTACAGAGAATAAATAGAATGAATGTATGTATTCCTGAGATCAAAAGGAGCCGAAATAGACTATTTTGTCTCCTGCGACCGAGATGAATCTAAATGAAACATCAAATTCATAAAACATCACTAAAAATATATTCGATAAATTCGAATATAAAGAAAACTTCAATAATTATATTCGTGAGACCAAGAGATCCAAATATTGAATTTGAAAAAATGATGAATTACTGCCTCTTTGTTTCACGCAACGAACAGATATTGTTGAAGTTAGATGCTAATAAAACATCCAGCCGATACAGTTCACATCTTCCTGAAATTTAACATGTTGCCAAATGCCGCGTCTAATATCGAATAAAACGGTCGTCATAAAGTCGGTGAACTGAAAGGAACTATACGGCTTTTCAAAACGCCACCCGGCCAGCCACGTATTTACTGTGAACTAAAAATATACGAAAAATACATCAGATCAACAATATGACGACCACAACAAAAATTGAGTTTTCAACTTTAGACGACGTTTCATAACATAAGCAATCGTTTTAGACTGCATGTAATTACGACGACCGTATATGGTCGTCGTAATTCCATGGTCTTCATAATGATGGTAAAACGCAAATGTATGGCCTTGGTAATGATGGTGGGATGTATATATATATATATATATATATATATATATATATATATATATATATATATATATATATATATATATATATATATATATATATATATATATATATATATATATATATATATATATATATATACCTATGTATTTCAATAAGAAATACATAAGAGAAAAAAGATATTAAATCAAAAAAATCTGAGAGAAATTCATAAGGTACACCATGTATTGTTTAATTTGAAAAATTCTTCATTAATATACAGTAATATCCTATGGAAGTAGTGACGTAAAATAATTTATATTAGAAACGTTCACTCTAGTACTAGAACATTAGTGAATTAGATTAAACCGTATAAAAAGTTTTCAACAAGTTCCGTGTTCAATTTCAAAACCACTCCTAAATTAATCAATATGATATAACAACACAACTGAAATTTTCACATCGAAAGCATAGTTTCACTTTCTGGCGATCAACGACTGCAAACATAAGATATTGTAATTGACGAATAACGATGCAACAATTTGCATACAAACCGTTCTAGGCATTCTGAATTAAAACTGTCTTGTGTAGAATGTTCAGAGTAAATTGTAACTTCCCTAAAAATAATGAAACACGAAATGAATATATGCCGTTGAACGCAAGTTATTGTTTTCATAATAAAGTCGTTTTATAAAAATTAGATTGTGTAGGATGTTTCCAGATTTCTGTAATTATCGAATAAACTGTACAAAGTATTATTCAAGTTCATCTTAGATGAATTGATGAGATCTGAATAATTTAACTCATGAAATCCATCACAACGTTCATTAAAATGAAGAAAATTGTAAAACGTTTCGAATTATGACACATTCATGAATCAAAATGGTATAAAATCAGACCAACCCATGCTCTTCGTATGATCAAGTTGTATGTATTGTTGGTGGTAATGTCTGATACCAGTTGTCCCTGTTGATATTTGGTTGTTCCCTTAGCGTCACTCAAATTTCCTCCTTTTTTTCTTGATTTGCCTACTCAAAAAAACACTTTATTTGTGAGAACCCTTGTATATTGACCATATCTACCTATTTAGACGAAGGAATGTCTTACCTAGTGTTGTCTAAAGCAAGACCAAGACGAGACTAAGGCAGTCCTGGTCTTGGTCTTGCGTGAGCAAACATGGTCTTGGTCTTGTCTTGCACAGTGAGTCTTGGTCTTGGTCTTGCTGCAAGAGTCTTGCGAGTACCTGATAGATTGTACTTTTTATTCACGATTTCAATTTAGATTTTCGGTCAGTGTAACAGGGCCGAAATTTATAGCTAATGTAGACATAAATGATGATGATTATAATAAAAATCGGAACAAAATATTTTAATTTATAATAGAAAAAACGGATAAAAATGTCTTTTTGAAAGCACAAATTCGTACGAATAAGATTTTACAGTCCGAAAACTAGCCTATGATACTCCTAATCAATGTTTCTGTTTATACATTAAAACAATGATTTGATAACAATAAATTGAATTATAAGGAATTCGAAAACATCCAAACGTAAACAGCGTTATATACATAAGAAGTAGCTTACGCTACTTCTTTTTAACCAAATGAACACAATGTGAAACTAATAAACACAATAACAAAATCACAATACGTGCAGAGTATGGAATAATCACAACTTTTTAGTACAACAGTCATGTACACCAGAAAAATTTTCAAAAAACCTCTACACCTAGCTTTGAATTAGTTAGCACAACCTTTCGTTATCAATAATACTTTGATTGCAATATGAACTGAATAATTGTGAAAGAGATATATCTGAATAATACGTGAAAGAATGATAACGTTGCGTAGGACAAGGATTTGCCGCGAGACGAAATATGATGAAATATGTAGAGAATTCTTGAGAAAAAGCGCTAAATCGGTGTTGTCATATTTGAGGAAGAACTATATAGAATAGAATAATTGAACCAGAAATAAGATATTATCTATTATAAAGTCACACGTAGGTAGTCAACAGAAGTTAATAAAAGGTAGACATTAGAATATTTTATATTACAAAGTCATATGAAAAGGCTCAAATGTGAGTCTTATTGAACTGCAAGAGTCTTGCAGATCAGTCTTGTTCTTGCGTAAGTCTTGCAAGGTGAGTTTTGGTCTTGGTCTTGCATTCAAATAGGCGATCTTGGTCTTGGTCCCGCAAAAATGCAAGACCAAGACTGCGAGACTTTTTGGGCAACACTAGCTCTTACCCCAATCACTCACATAGGCAGGGTTGATGAAAGCCCTTCTTTGCTTGCATCTTTCTACTTTCTTCGTTCCTCAATGTGTTACAGCGCAGGGCTCGTGGGCTTAGCTTTGATTTTGGTTATAATTTTGTTTCATTAAGAGTTCTGGAAACATGTGTAATCTTATTAGAGTACTCACAGAACAACCCCCAACAACACGTTGGGGGTTGCGAGCCTCTATCTCATTTTTATATTAATGACAAATATCATGATGTTGCTCCTGATATATTGATACCTGAATCATATGTGGGTGACTGTACTGCTCTCCGCTAACGCGTGGAAGGCACCGTCATAACTGTACATTATATTTTATCAAGAATTCCTCACAACTTTTACTTCTTGTTATCTCAACGAATGCTGTCTAGGCAGATTCAAGTCTGCAACTACCTTTTTCTGCATCTAACTCTTTTGCCAGATGTGCCCTAAATGGGTGTGTTATAATTTCTGAGAAATCTCCTATTTAAAATTTAGTTCAAATTAAGGTAAAGGCACCGAATTCCGACCAGTGATGCTCATGATCAAATGAATCGTTCAAAAGATAATGAAATTATTCAAGGATTAATTTGAAAAATGGTTTTTCTGAAAGATTATATACTCTTATTTTAAGAAATGTACATAATTTCATCCTATAGTAATTCGATCATTTATATATTTGATGTTGAACTGAAACGAGTGGAAATTAACCGAAAGCACCGTTTACCGACCGGCTGACAACAACTACCCCTGTATCCGACCCCTGAGGATCCTAATTCCGACCGGGCATACTCACCTACTAAAATAAACTTTATGGCTAAAAAATCATTGTGAATACAGTGAAAAAAATTATGATATAATTAAGTCAAAATATAAATTGAAAAAAAGGTTCAATATTCGTTAGGAATTGAGTTATATCGACAATAAGGGTAAAAAGTCAGAAAAATAACGAAATTTACTCATATAATAAAATAATTTAAAAAATTGAATTACAATTTTTAATGATAATTCAGGAATAATTTTCAAATTTTTCTTAATTAACTATAATACAACCAATAAATTAATTCACGCATTGTTTTTCTTACGGAGCTCATTTATTTTGGGAACATCGTAAGTCCCACGACTGGATATTAGTGCTGGACTCTCGATTTTGCATTTGATTTCGCTCATGTCATAAACTAGAATATCATCTTTATCTGGCCATTTCCAAAAGTTTCCGCTCATTGTCATTGTTTTTACTTTCAGATTATCATCAACCTTTTCAATGACTATCCCTGGAAAGTATTCTCCTTCATATTCAACAACGACAAAGTCACCATTTGGGTAGTCTATTTTCTCTTCTGCTGCTGTATTATTCGACTTTGATATACCTTTTGTCTTCCCTTTTAAAATATTCTGATGAATCTTTTCTTTCCTCTTTTGAGCCCTGTCTAATTTAGTTTTTCCTTGGCTACTTTCTGTGCATTAACTCGTCTTTGATGTTCCATAAATTCGTCGCTGATTGCTACAGTGGGATATACTTTTGTTTTTTTCATTTTTTCATCATCATCAGTAGTAGCCTTCCTTTTTCTGAATTTCCTGGCCAGAACAGGGCATTTTTGAAGGGTGTGGGATATTTTGATTGTTCCGTATTCTGATCAGTTTTTTAACTGGCGTTTTTTCATCTTCGAACTGCTTAGACGTAGATGGGGAATTTAAATTCGCTAAACCTAATGATCCATTCGGTTTTAATGTTGCCTCGACTATTTCATCATCATTTAACCAGAACTCCTCATCAATATGAATATCAGTAATAGTTTGATCTAGGTTGCTGGGCATATTTTTTTGTAGAATAGAAGCATCATTAATATGTGAATCTTTTTCGTTTCGTATATTCTTCCAAAATTTGTAGAGCTCAACAAATCTCTCTTCTAGTTCAATTTCAGATCCAACATTTCTGAACTGATTAAGAACTTCCTCAGTCAAATGAGCTTCTACTTCATCTAATAGGTCCAACTGTATTTCTTTACTGCTGGCGACATCTTTATTAGCAGTACATGTATTATTTTTCGATGCAGTGATACTTTTGCGTTCAGTAACTTGCTTCAATAACTTTGAGTAGTCGATAGCATCCTCATCAAAAGGATACAGCCCACAACTTTCGAACGATTTTGAAATAATCGAAGGCAAAAGTGTTGCATTCAGACTCTTGTGCAATATTTTGGGAAAGTCCGATCGTTGCATTTTCTTCCCACTGTTTTCCATCCGCCACTCACGAACATCATTTCGCCAACAATTCTTTAAAGGATGAAAAACTCCTACATCCAAAGGTTGTAGACGATGTGTAGCATTGGGGTAGAATGCTGTCAGAATGATTCCATGTGCTTTGCAGTATTCACTAAGATTAATATTGATATGAGATGAATGACCATCCAGAAAAAGAACCACGGGCATTTGAATTTTTCGCTCTTTTAGCCATGGGTGAAAGACATTTGTAATGTATTCATAAAATGCCTCACTTGTCATCCACCCAGAATCAGAGCAGCCCATGCCCCATCCTTTAGGCATGTTCACTGTGATGGATGATGGAACATAGCGTTTATATGGAAACATAAGCAAGGGTGGAGGTACTGCCCCATCCGCAGCAACTGTAAGTAACACCGTCAAACATTCCTTCTCATCGTTAGTAGTTCGATTATACACTTTTTTCGATCCTTTTCTGACCAGGACTTGTTTTTCCTGAGGCGACAGATAAAAACCGCTCTCATCGCAATTGAAGATACGCTTGGGATCGTGAAGAACATCCATTACATGGTTTTCCACAAAGTATTGACGTATTTTTGAAAACCATCTCCTTATATGTTCCTCCGAAACCAGTGCTCTACATGTCGTAATCGATTGTGGGATTCTTTTCGAAATATCCGGATGACGAGCCAGGAATGCATTGTACCACTTCTTTCCGGGATGGTCATTTTTGAAAGGATTTTTGCGTCCCAAAGCTTTGATCAATTTATTAACGGATTCCAATAATTGAGTCTTCGTTACCGGAAAACCGAGTTCACCCAATTCTGAAATCCATTTCACCAGAAGCATTTCTTCTGAGGTTGTCAGAACAGTTGGACCACCTCTGTTGCCTGGATTTCTATATTTTTTTTTTAACGTATCCAGTATCGTTGTTTTTGGGATGTTGTATACCTTAGCAGCTTGACTTATGCTTATTTTTTTCTCGCGTATGTCTTGTAGAGCTTTTTCCATGTTTTCTTGGGAATACATTCTCTTTTGTCCATTCATGATAATTCACCTGAAATACACAGAAAAAATTGAAAACTAAAAATTGATTCACGCATGAAATCTACAAGCACTAGAGCCGGACGGAAAATGGAACATCAAAATAAATCGTATCCTAATTCCGACCAATCGAACATTTGTGTGATAAATGTTCTAAATTGAAGTTTATTTGTACTTTTACTATGTTTCTGCTTCGTACTCACTTATGAAGATCCTACAATATCGTAATTATACAAATATGTGTAATAAAAATAAAATATAAGATTCACAACTGAAGTTGTTACTTTTATTTCGAAATGCCATGAAAATTAGAAAAATAGTTAATATTGAAACTCTTATTACAAAGAATCTAATAAAGTTACCCTAGGTCGCATACAGCTGTATTATTTAGAGATATCGTTTGGAACATATAATTGAAAACGAAACACTTGAAAAAACATTTGTTAAAACAGAAAATCAACATCACCTACAGAGTACAAAACTCCTGTTACCGACCAAGTGGTCGGAATTAGGAAGGTTCTGATTTTCTAGGGTTCCACATTCCGTCCACTATTGTTTGCTTGATAAATCAAAGAAAATATGTAATTTTTGCTTAGATTTTAAGATTTTAATAAACCCATGAAGTATTTGAAATAAATAAAAAAGAACTTACCAGAGTATTGTTCGAAAAATTTCAAATTTTATTTTCACTTATTTGTGTTTTTTTCAAATTAAATTTGACACGAACTGCACCCTCTCGTAGCTTTTGTTAAAATGACCAGCTTTCCGTTAAGATTTTAGAAACAAATTTTGACATCTGGCACAGGATCAGTGATTCTATGAAGGGAGCTGTATTTTACAACTTTTGGTCGAAATTTTGAATATTTTAAATAAAATATTCAAAAACGCAAATGGTCGGATACAGGCGGTGTCTTTACGTTATATCCGACCCGAGGATAATGATTCCGACCAGGCATTCTAACCTTTTAAAATTAACTTTATGGATTACAAAATACTGTTTGAATGAGTGAAAAGATGACAATTTGAAATAACAATTAACTATTTTTAAGAATATATTCATATCGACAATGACAGGCAACATAATATGCAGAAAAATAACACAAAAATCGATTCATATATACCATAACCCTTACGACGTAAAATCAGGAAAAGATATTGAGGATTAAAAGAATCATTAAAAAGTTTTCACATTCTCTATGAACTCGACAGTTTTTCTCTATTTTATGATGTTGGTCTTTTCTTCATGAAATTCTGGATCCTGATATCTTCCGATGTCAATCAGGCCAATTCTTTGAAAGTACTCAAAGAAAATGAAATTAATATTTGTACTTTTTGTACTAAAATTTTATACTATTGATTGAATAATCATTTTTGAATTTTTCGTATCGAACTTCCTTAGGAAAAGGAGGTGCAACTTCATTTAATAAGTCCAATGTCAGAGTTTCTTTCAAGAAGGTGAAATGTTCGTTAGTAGAATATGTATTATTTTTGAATTGCATTTTTCATTATATTTTCTTTATCAGAAACAAACTCTACGAACTTAGGTAATCTAAGTATAGCATCCTCATCAAATGGATACAATTCACAACTTTGAAATATTTTGAGATAATCGCAGAAGAGAATCGAACGTGGGAAATGAATTATATGCTGATTCCAATCAAACATATAACTATTTGTGTAATAACGCCTCCAAATTGAAACTTTTATAGTAGTTTTTAGTACGTTTCCGCTCCATACACATTCATAAAGATATTACAATATCGTAAATATTTGCGATAAACAAAAAATATTAATTTCAAACAAAAGGAGTCTTATTTCTAATTTGTTAGAAATTAGAAAAATAGTAGAAGTTGACACTCCAATTACAGAGAATCTATTAAAGTTAGCCTCGGTCGCATACAGGAATATTATGCAGAGATACCGTTCAGAATATATAACTGAATACAAAACACTTACAAAAAAACTTGGAAAATAGAAAATTAACATTATCTACAAAGTGCTAAAACTCCTGTTACCGACCGAGTGGTCGGAATGAGGAACGCTAATATTTTATAGGGTTCCTCATTCCGTCCATCATTATTTTATCGATAAATCAAAGAAAATATGTAATTTTCGCTAACATGTTGAAATTTTATGTTAGAAAGATATACTTCTAAAGATATTACTATATCGTTAGTATGTAAATATGTGTAATAAACAAAAAATATAAGTTTAAAAAAACAGGAGTCTCATTTCGATTTTGTTTGAAATTGAAAAAATAGTGGAAATTGAAAGTCTCATTGCAGAGAATCTATTAAACTTAGCCCCGGTCGCATACAGGTGTTTTATGCAGAGATAGCGTTCTGAATATATAACTAAATACAAAACACTTACAAAAATACCTGAAAAATAGAAAATTAACATTATCTACGAAGTGCCAAAACTCCTGTTACCGACCGAGTGGTCGGAATGAGGAATGCTCATGTTTTATAGAGCTCCGTATTCCGTCCATTATTATTTAATCGATAAATCAATGAAAATATGGCATTTTTGCTTACATGTTGAAATTTTGAGCTTTTAATGAACCAATAAATCATTTGAAGTAAATAAACTCAGAACTTATCACAGCATTCTTAGAAAAAATCCAGATGTTTGTTTTCGCTAATTTATGTTTTTTTGAGATCCATATAATACGAATACGGACGCTCTCGTACATTTTGTTGAATTAAACCGCTTTCCGTTAACATATGAAAGAGAAGTCTTGATATGTGACAAATGATGAGTGATTCTATCAAATGCTTTCTATTTCACAACTTTTGGTCGAAATTTGGATGTTTTAAAGTAGAAAAACCAAAATGGTCGGATACAGGAGACCGGTCGGCAACCGGTGCCGTTACGTTATTCATATTTCGATGAGCGATGATCATATCTGAATATAAATTACTTTCATCAGACAGTACATTGAACTGCCATATTTGGAATGGGGTCGTTAGTCAAGAAAGGTTACTGGTGATTTCTTGTGCACTATTTATGGTACATTATGCAACAACGAATGAATTATCAGTTTCAATTCAGCGACATAGATTCCAATCGATTTCGCACTTTGAATTACACACAATTGCATTTGTGATTCTTCAGGTGAGCTGCATAATATTTTGTTGTTAATGATTTTACAATGAAATTTATAAAGCACTTCCTAGAAGCTTTTTATGACCTTGTAAAATTAAGAAATAAAATTTAATCAACTTGAGTCTTTTTTAAACACATTTAGATCCTACAAATAACTGGAGAAAGAATGAGAATATAAACTACTCTTCTACATTTGAAACACAAATACAGAGTATGTGTAGACGCAAAAGTTCTTTTGAGAGCATTAATTTTCTTAAATTAATATAAACGTGCATTAAACAACGCATATCTTGTTTGCGGAGGAACCTCTTTGCGGTATCTCTCTTTTCGTATTCTAATACCTACTTGTTGGCTATGGAAAGACGGCGCGTACTGAAAAATTCGTTCTAATGTCCACCTGATACGATAATTGAAATCCTTGGAAGAATTGATCTTCCTGTTTATAGTTTATGTCGAATAAACGAATTGTTATCGTAGTGAAAAACTGCTGAATTTTGGTACACAATAGGTACTACCTGGATTTGGGTACCTTATACGTGATACCTGATTCCTGATTATCGCTTCTTTGCTATCTGAACTCTCGACCTTGGCGAAAAAATGGAACAACTCTCCAGAACATTCAGCTCCTCCACCGAGCCACCCAGTTCAAGGACAAACACCATAACCATGATATATTCAATATTTTGGACCAAAGTGCGGTCCTTCATCAGGAGTATTGAAAATACATCCAGTTGTTCCAAGTGATAAAAATACAACAAATCAAAAGTTTCATCTAACAAAGGACAATTAAGCAGCTAAAATGACGTGAGAAACGAACTAAGTTCTCAAATCATGAAATCATAAAAATTTGTTTGAAAATTCAATACGTGAAAATTTTTTCCGAAAGAGGTTAGAAAAACACACAGCTGGTTTGAAAAGGTACAACGATCGGAGATTGACATCTTCCATCGTTGTACGTTATGAGATATCAGATCTAATGTTCTCACCGATCTGAACCATCAACCAACCTGCCCAACGAAAGGAGATATGTAAGTACAAATATAAATATAAATATTAGATCAAATAACCAACTCGTTGGAGAAAAAATAGCGCTATTTCATCCTATTTTGGGATAATTTGGTGGCATCTATCCATATAATTTAGTTTCAATGTTTTTCTAGTTTTAATAATAATAATAATATTTACTGCGTAATAATGATATACATAAATATTACACAAAGGTAAGAGTTCGGCTTTGCCGGTCTTCCACTCTACCTGAAAATACATACATAGTTATAAAAAAGAAACAGACGAAATTTCACCCAACATATCATACTTCAAGTAAAACATTGAAACAAAGAAGAACACAAAAATAAAGTACCATCATGAGATTACTGATTTAATAGTGACTTCCTGAATGAATTCAACGGCAACGAGAGGAAATCAATCCACCTATTCAAAATATTCGGTGCAACGTATGCAAAGCTACCCTTGAATTTACTTGTGTGATGTTGAGGTATAATAAAGCCATTTACTCTTATGTTAACACCATGAACATCAGGCCTTAAGGTAACTATTTCGTGCAAATACTTTACTATTTCACATCTCACTAATTTCCACAACAACACAGCAAACATATAGATAAACCTTTTTTTCAACTTGAGTTCCCCAAGTCGCTGCAAGTATGGAGTGACCTGATCTCTGTAAGATGAACATCATATAAATCTGACAGCAGCATTCTGAATTCTTTGGAGCTTTTAAATGTTGGTCTGCGTCAAAAAATTACAGTACACATCACAGCATCTCTCTGGTTGTAAACGAACATCACTTTCAAGCAAATAAATCTTCATGGACTGATAGGTCTGCACAACACAACATTAAACGCAATCCAAGCAAGGTATACTGAATACACAGTCCTAAATAGAGGACAATGGAAATCTTTCAACTTACTGAAAATATACATTTAAACCAGTGAGATCATTTAAAGTAGCCAGCTGTTATTATTACGATTGTTCCCCATGAGGAGAGCGACTGAACTTGAATTCGCAATTATTAGGACTTTTGCTTCATCTTGTTTGACTCCCAAAAACGCTTCATCCTGCCTGAATGCTCTTTCTTTCGTTCATCTGTCCATTTCACTCCAGGTTGACGATTTGACTTTTGCCCAAACTTCACATGTGCGATTTTATAGCGACATTCAGTGCGTTCTTCGAGATTTTTATATTGATCTGTTTTAGATCCTTTTGGACCTCTTTTAGCCACTGTGTTCCGCATTTACTATTCATAACTATATCGAGTAGTTTTTTCGGTATTCTGGGTTATTTCATTCGGTAGACATGTGCATAGAACTTTGCTCGAAGTTTTCTGATTTCTTATTATCGTTATTGTTTTTGTCTTTTGATACAGTTCACTCTGAGGTCTTTTCATCCAAATGCTGTTTCTATTGATTGGCCCGTAAATCTTTCTGAGAATTTTTCGTTCTTGTTTTTCTATTTCTCTAATTCTTGAATGACCGTCAATAACCATTGTTTCAGATGCGTAGATTGCTTCTGGAAGAATCGTTGTGTTATAATGCCTCAATTTGGGCGCCTCTCGAAATGCTCTTTTTGTTATAGTGAGCCCATGTTAGTTTGTAGGCTCTTTGGAGCTTGGTAATTCTCTCTTCATTAGCGATTCAGTTTAAACCTGAGGACTGTATAACTTCCCCGAGATATTTAAAATGGCCGACTTGCAGATATATATATATATATATATATATATATATATATATATATATATATATATATATATATATATATATATATATATATATATATATATATATATATATATATATATATATATATATATATATATATATATATATATATATATATATATATATATATATATATATATATATATATATATATATATATATATATATATATATATATATATATATATATATATATATATATATATATATATATATATATATATATATATATATATATATATATATATATATATATATATATATATATATATATATATATATATATATATATATATATATATATATATATATATTTTAATTTCTGATTCTGGGAGGTAGGTCATATATTATATAAAATTAGAGAATTGTTCTTTAGGTTTTTACAATAAAATTCTCCTTTACGAGTTTCGGCGATGAGCCATTTTCAAATTGTAATTTAATTGTAAAAAGAATTCATCTAACAATGCACAATTTGATGTGATGAGATTAGAACAGAACATCAATCAAATAAACAATGAGTGATTGATGTTCTGTTCTAATCTCATCACATCAAATTGTGCATTGTTAGATGAATTCTTTTTACAATTAAATTACAATTTGAAAATGGCTCATCGCCGAAACGCGTAAAGGAGAATTTTATTGTAAAAACCTTAAGAAGAATTCTCTTCTGTTAGTATAATATATGACCTACCCCCAAGAATCAGAAATTAAATTAATACGTAAGGTCAGGATAAAAACTTAATAATATATATATATACATATATATATATATATATATATATATATATATATATATATATATATATATATATATATATATATATATATATATATATATATATATATATATATATATATATATATATATATATAGGTAATATATATTTGGAACTTTGTTCTAAAAAAAAGAGTTTTCATTTCAAGCTCAAATACTCATATCACATGAGAAAACACTGTTTTTATTATATTATGAAGAATTGATTGTTACTGGCGACGATACGATTAGATTGAAATACATAATAACATGAGAAGGTGGAACTCAATTTAAAATGATTTAAGATTCGATTTATTATGCGACTTTCCTGAATTAAAATGAATACTTATTGTACTACGGAAGAAATAAAACATTTCGTATAATAGAAAACTACCATCTGTTCAAATCTTCTCCCAGGAACTACATTCAGATCGATATTAAATGGACACATTCAAAACTGAATAGCATCTGAGCAAGTTGAAACAAAGACACGCTATTGTTTAGCGGTTAACATTTAATGGGATTTGGACACACCCTTTCTAGTTTTTAGGCAGGAATGAAGTCAGCGGATTCGTTGAACCATAAACGGCTGTATAAATATACTATGGGATATATAGGTCGGTTGATAATTTGTGGAAACTGCAAGAAAGAACGGAAATATGTTTGTTGTCTGTGAGTGATGTGATGCACACACATATTATTGATAATTATTCGAAAATTGTCAAATTTTTCTCACAATTTTAGGACTAGACATAGATAAATAAAAATCAAAATACTTTGCTTTCAAATTTGTAGTAAATTGATTATCTAGAAATATATAATTTTTTATCATAGCTGATTTTCATCATAATTGGTCGCATAAGTCGTATTTGATGCATTATAATTTATTGTGTAAAGTTTTAAGTAGGTATACATAGAGTATTTTAGATATTATTAATTCCATTTCAGAATATGTTTATGTAGTTAAATTTCTTTAAAATTTGGTAATCTATATTTTTTATTCACTGATCAACACATAACAACTAATAACATCACTTGTATGTAGGTAAATCTGTAATGTTCACCCATTTCTTTCATATTTTCAGTATATCTCACTGCTTACATTATTACATTCACTTTGGAACTTGAGAAAGAAAACTCTATGAATTTTTTAGATCTCAAAATAATGAAACTGGATAACAAACATAGTTTCTCAATTTTCCATAAACCATCACATACAGATAGTATTATACATAATACTTCCATGCATCCATTTCAACACAAAATGGCAGCTTTCAATAGTTTGATACATCGATTAGTAAATATTCCTCTTTCTAGAACCAATTTCAACACCGAGAGCAATTTAATCAAGCAAATAGCCGTGAATAATAATTATAATCCTGAAATAATAGATAATATGATATTAAAGAAGAACTTCAAAAAGGCGATTGGTTTGGTTTATCCCCTAGTCAAAAACAATATCAACTATAACAGTCTTACATACATCCGTAAGTCCAGTGAAAAACTCAAATCTCTTCTTTTTATAAATTCGATGGACGATGAATCTACTCTGTGATAGTTCATATTTAAATGAGAGGTAATAATAAAAACTTGTCTAAAAATCACTAACTCAGTGAAGTCAGTGATTTTTAGACACTCTTCTTTTTAAGTATAACATCCACATTGCTTACCATACTGAAAATAACTTAGGAAAACATATCAAAAATAACAAATCTAAAGTCAACAAAAATTAAAAAATCCGTTGTATATAAAATTAACTGTGGTAGTTGTGATAAGTTTTATATTGATAGAACGTTTAGAAGTTTTCAAATAAGAATTTCGGAACATATACGTAGCTTTGATAATCAGAAGTCAGATTCTCATTATGCAAATCATTTGATTAATGAAAATCATATATTCAATTTTGAAATTTTGAATACCGCAAACAAGGGAATGAAGCTTAATTTGTTAGAATCACTTCAAATTAATAAATACAAATATTCTGGCAACCTTTTGAACAGCCAAATCGATCATACCTCAAGCCCCCTTCTCAATCTTTTCAAAATTACTTAGTTTCCTGTATATTAGTTCAGTATGAATTCATCCCTTCCACCTGTTATCTACCTGTTTTCTCTGTATTTAAGTTTATATATTGTATGTATTCGACAAATTGTCATTAGTCTGCACGTAGCATTTGAAAAAGGTGAATCTCATCGAAACGTACGTCATGCAGTATTATTTTTAATATATGTGTAAATCAGTTTAACAATTGTTTTATTATAATAATTTGTAATATGAATATTTATATGATGTTTTTGTACAACTTCCAAAAGTTGATCATGAAATCGATCTTAGTTTCCAATCAATATTGAAAAGTATTTAGTCTGTAATAGTAACCTGGAAATTCAAATATATAAAATGAACATAATTTAAATGTATTCCACCTACTGAATGAAGTATTTTTATATCAATATTTATTTTAAATATTCAAGAATTGTATAATAAATTTGATTTAATTATTAATTCAATTATTAATGATTAATTTCATGTGAAAATTATTTCTCAATCTTTCATCAATATAATCTGTAGATTTTTTTGATGTTTATTTCTTCATTATTCTGCATAAATTATTTGATAATGGATATTCCAGATCTACATTTTGCAAAACAAGATGGCTTGGTTTCATATACTTTGCGTAGGTCACACTTTGTTGAGAAAGTAAAAATATAACAAAAATATGCATATAGATTGCATAGCAATGTTAGTGCAAAACAAATTGAGATCAGAAATATGTATTTCAAAAATTATTTCATAATTTTATAATCTCTTGAAGTGAAATTCATCTTCAAAAAGTTCAAAAGCGAACCAACTACACTTTTATACTTAAATAAACTAATTAATTACGAAGTATATTAGACCCAAAGGGGGGGACTGTTAAATTGAAGAAAGAGTATTCAATTGATTAAAAGTATCTTTCGAGCTGTTAATCTATTCATATAACTGATTTATAATTAATATAATATCATCGAAAATCATCTCTTTATATACATTAATTATATTGGGAGTTTCAATACAAAATAGAGCGTCCGTTGCGCAATTTTTGTATAATTATAGGCAGATTTAATTATATTAACAGGGAGGTCAAATGACAAAAGTACATATTTTCTCGTATATTTCGAATGTAAGGCTTCATTAAAATCAGAGACACTCAAAAGTTTCATCGAGGTTTCAGATCATATCTTAAATATGGCTAGCCTTCGCACCATTATCTATTCGATTCTCTCAACAATAAAGAATCTATAGTTTGTAAAACCGTTGTTCACTCAAATAAATAAACTTATGAATAATATCTTGGGGAAATCTAGAAGATATTAATTAATTTCTCTATAATGTTAGAATCGTTTATTTCTGCACTATATATTTAATAATGGATCTGAAATATTGAACGCACGCCTCTATAAATTATATAATGTAAAAAACGATAATTGCAACGTAGATATTCCACCTCTGGGAGGAATCAATTTGGTTCAAAGTTTAAAGTGGCAGTCTAGAGAAGCCTGCGGGTGAAATGGGCTTCTTTCACACGCGAAGACCAAGCTATTTTATCTGGCATTGCAACAAAATACACGGGTCCTACCAACTCGAATACTTTCTCACACATAGAAGGTTTCTGACGGGTTCGTTTAATGAAGCTTAGCGGGATAACGATTCAAGTGGATGCTTTTGACCGTAGGGTATGAAGAAATTATAAGGAGTTCGAAAGCGGATGTGGTATCATTTCCAGAGAAGTATTCGTTGCTATTCGGCCTATTCCAATAACTTTGTTTAATTCGCCAATTGGGTATTTGACTGCAATAAAAATATAGATCAAAATGTTGTTAGGTTGATAGTAAATATTATTTAAAACCAATAAAGCCATTACATCCTTTTGAAATATATATGATTTCTGAAAGAAATCAATAATAAAATAATTAAAATTTCATATCTGATCACGTGATTAAAAGCGCACTAGATTCGCTTAATCGCGAGTGACGTCATCGTGCAGGAAACGAAGTGTGTTTATTTCCTGGTTTTATTAGCTATTTCATTTGTTGGAGACAAAACAGATAAATCATTTTGAATAATTATATATATATATATATATATATATATATATATATATATATATATATAAGGTACGATGGAGAGCCATTTTGTTGAAGCTGATAGCAGAAACCTCCAAAGAATAAGACGCTATTATGGTTGGGCAATTTTTTAAAAACAATCCTGTTCTAAAAACATTTTTTATGCTCTAGAATTGAAGAATGTAAAAACAGCAGAGTAAGTATTACTCTATATATTATAAATTATACTCTAAATGAATGATTGTTTTAGAAAATGCCTAAAAAAGTTTACTTAATATCACAAACATTTTAGGTTATTTGATATATGACCATTCAATACTTACAAGCTTTTTTTGAAAATGAATGTAAAATAGATAATGAAGCATGAAAATTAATATACCTATACATTTTTGAGTTCATTTTTTTACCAATTTGCGAACCAAAATCATAATAAATTCAATCAAGTGCAGTACTACTTGACTTCATTAAACATGTAAGAAATATACTATGGTTTCCTTGCTTTTACAGGTCCTCTAGAGAAACTTGAGAGACAATGCTGTTTATAGATTATAGTTTTGCTGAAACCCATTGGATATTGTGTATAGTTTGCCATTCTTTTTCCATCTGCAATAACAATTTTATCATCGTTAATTGACCTCAGGCTAAAATATAACTCACATACAATAAAGTATTGAAGTTTTATTATTTTAAATCTTTTATTACACTGAAGTATACAAAGATAGGAATAAAATCCAGTTTATTCCGTTCAAGATCAACAATAACATACGTACGTAATTAATAACCTCAAAATATAGTAGAATGTATAGAGAAGCCTAAACGAATATGTAAAAAAATCAACTCGTTATTTATGTATGAAATATAGGGTAGGAATTATTTACTTACGTTAAAGTGATCTTCACACATGAAAGAGTGAGATTTTACAGATATATCTTTCGGTTTTCTATGAGGGAGAATTAACAACTTTTTCCGAATTTTAGTGCTTGTCGGAAGGTTCACAAACATTTTCCTCCGGTGTTTCAATAGATGTATTAGTACATTGAGGCACTACGTACCATTTATAAGACATTTTATCGCAGTAAAGTTATGAAATCGTCAACATTCACTAAATTTAATAGTCGACAGTCGTATTACAATGTGACACGTTTATTGCATCGTGACGTCACCACATTAAGTAACCTGTATAGTAGTGTTTTGGCGGGTTTCTCATTCATTCAAACTTTCTCTGTCATTTTCATAAACATTAGAAAAATTTAAAGAGAATTAATCAAATGGGAAATATGCATCAGCTATAACGAATAATTTGAGATATTTTTGTGGAACCAGTCAAATACCCTATTATACAAGTTGGGCGATGCTATTCACTTCAAGGATCTAAGCGCAATTATTGAAAACTAATATAAAGAATTGCATTCGGCCATACATTTATGGTATGGGTGTTGCGTTGAACAATAAAATAACGTGCCTTCAAAATTGAACAACAGGTATGTCAAAAATAATGGAGATTTGGTGACAGTTTGAAAACTTAATGAATATTTGTCGGAAGAAGGGCACTCAGTCAATTTTAGGGAGATGCATTGAGAAATTCACAAAGATTGTATTATTTGGAGATACTCGCAGGTGAGAATGGCGGAGTAGATCTTGGAACATGAATTATGTGGAAAATAGGAAATTTAAAAGAGCTATTTATAAAGTAAACCCACAAAAGATATGTGACTGTCATATCCATACTAACGAAATACAATTATCAGTAGCTTTACGAATATGCACAGCCAGGAGAGTTCGTTGAATGACTTATTGAATAACAACTAATAAATGGATCTATAAGATAAAATTCAAAAACTTGAACTTTTGATTTACAGAATACTTTCAATATTCTAGTAGCCTCTGGAGAAGTCTTTTGTAACGACGAAACGCGTCCTGATATTTATTTTATTTATTTATTGATTTATTTATTCACAAATACACCACTCAACAGCTTGGGCCAATTACTGAGTGGGAAAGATAAAATATAGTTTACAACTCATGTAAAATAAATTCAATGGACGATGAATCTACTCTGTGATAGTTCATATTTAAATGAGAGGTACCTAATAATAAATATCTACTTGTCTAAAACTCACTGGCATTTATTGATAATGCCGTAAAAGGCGAAACTAGTCGAATAAAGAATTGTTCAGTCAGTGATTTTTAGACAAGTGTTTATTATTACCTCTCATTCATGTAAAATAATACCAATAATATACAAACAATTCACTTGAACGATAACTATCTGGGCAAGCTGACATTAAAGCTCATCCACAAGATACAGAAAAAACTAATATCTAAAAAACTCATAACTAAAAAACAGTCAGGCGAGTGCTCGTCTGATATCACCAGGCATGCATGCAAATATAACGATGACGTCATGAAAAGGCTCAAAGTCACCACAAATTTTATGAAGTGGTGAAAAAGCCAGAACATTAGTACGAGGCAGAGGTGGATAAAAAAATGTTTATAATTCTACAAGTTATTCTCGGAACACGGAAATTTATGAGGGACAGAAGAAAAGAACAATCAACAGAAAACCTTATCAGCTTGCATAGCAACATTATTCCCAAATATTTCCTACGTGTTTCAAGTGATGGAACATTAAATCTTGTAGTAAGTAACTCATGATTTATACCTCGTTCTGGATACACACCGTCGGAGCAAAACCATAAATAATATTTCAAAAATCGTCTTTGCATGGATTCAAGATTCCTTCCTTATATTACACATGTATCCTGGATTCCAAACAACACTAGCGTATTCTAATTCTGAAAGTATTACAATGAAAGTGTAAATCAAAAGTTTATGTTATTGAATTTTATCTTATATTCAATTATAATGGATTTACATCAAGTAAAAGCCAACACATTTCAATAACTAATAAATGATTATTTTTCGACTAAAACTATTAACGAATATAGAGCAAATTTTTACCCTGATGTTCTTAATATTATATTCAACGTAATGGCATTTAAATATAAATCTAATCTAATCAATCACTGAAAGAACATTTTACATCCTTCAATAAATGACTTAGAAATATAGTATTGAAGTTTATGGATCGTCTGTAGCTTCTGATCATTCAAGTGTTAGTTTAAGAGTGGTGCTCTCGCTTCGTTCAATTATCACAAAGTGATAATTTAACTGCATTTCATCACACTCAATCATTTCAAGAGATTGTAACGAAGGCGATTGAATTGAAGTCGACGGTACTTCTTTTGTTAATAGATTTTCATAAAATTCAATTCGACGTCCTTTTCTATATGCTCGTCGTTTTTTTTTTGAGTTATCACCGCCTTTTGACAGCCAAATTTATAACCACATATGTTGGGTTTAAACTGTAATGTTCCCTGCAATCAGTCGATGTTTGACTAAATTTTCTAAATGTCATTTCAAGCTGTAAATAAATCAAATTTTTACAGGACCTACATACATTTCAAGTAAATAACAAATATATTTTCATGAATTATATAGTTGTATAGGACATATAGGCAAAATATAATATTTTTAGGTTTTTTTTTGAACTTTTGCCATCAGGTGATAAACAAAATACGAATCGAACGGCGTTAGCAACTTAACACAACACAACAATACATTCGTACGTACTTAGCGAATACGTGCTGCGTTTACTAGGTCAAATGACGTCACACGGTCGTCCTTTCTCGGTATATCTTTTTCTCGGTTATATATAAATTTTCGAAAGACAAATGCATCCGCAAATTGCCACTGATGCTCATTGTAGACATCGAGATAAGATAACATAGTTTTCTTCAGCTGATTTGCATTAGATTGATGTGGCATCAATAAGACTGAGACAAAAAGCCTGCGAAACACATTTATCGTTTCGGTGATCAAAATTCGTCACTTAGATGACGTGAGTCAATGCCGTCAAGCTCATTTTTCCGAAATTATTTGCTGCCAACAAATGGGTCTATGTCAACATAAGGAAACGCTATACTAATGAAATTCAATCACATTTATTGAGAACGATTATGGAAAATTGCGACAAAGAATACGTATGCGACAGTAAAGCTGTGTAAACTATTTGACTGGCATGTTTTTTCCAGAGATAACCCTTTCTGTGTTGAATTGTTAATTATAAAATTACAATGATATTATTATATCATTGAATCACGAGAGATTACATTCAATGATATGATTATAGAGTAAAGCGTCGATTACCCAAACTAATTTGGGGACTGGGGTGTTCGGAAAACCGGTATTTTCGGATATCGAATTACCTATATGTACATACATATAAACATGTAACTATATAATATATGAACATATAAATGAAAACTATATTCACATTAATATCTAATAACAAACAGGAACCAAACAAAAAAAGTGTAGACAATCTTGTAGTAAAACATGTATATACTAGTTATGTACTAGGTAAATAACAAAATCTGTGTTTTAGATTATATTTGAATCATTCCTTCATTTTGGAAAAATAAATTGGACAAAACAAAGACAATAGGCATTGGACTAAATTAACTAGTTATTTCGTAGATTTGATAAGGTACAGTTTGTAGCGAAACCTTAACAGAAACACATTTTTTGTTTGAAGGTCTGTTACTTGCTGAAAATATTGATTTCCAGTTCAAATATAAACAAACACGAAACATCTGGACATATATGTATGGAACGTTTGTCTATTTTGGGTTTATTCTGTGTAGCGAAATATAGTATGCTACACTTTTTGTTTATATCAACGTTTAGACTAAAATGACATAGTCTTTTTACTATGTCATTACTTTTTACTGGTCTGTTACTTGCTGAAAATATTGATTTCCAGTTGAAATATAAACAGAAAAAAAATGTCGAGATATATGTATGGAATGTTTGGCTATTTTTGTGTTCATTCTGTGTAGCGAAATATAGTATGCTACTCGTTTCGTTTATTTCAACGTTGAGACTTAAATGACACAGTCTTTTTTTTAATTCAATTGACCTTTTGTTTTAAGGTCTGTTACTTGCTGGAAATATTGATTTCCAGTTGAAATATAATCAAAAAAGGAAAATGCCGAAATATATGTATGGAATGTTTGGCTATTTTTGGGTTTATTCTGTGCAGCGAAATATAGTATGCTACTCGTTTTGTTTATTTCAACGTTAAGACTTAAATGACACAGTCTTTTTTTTAATTCAGTGAACCTTTTGTCTTGAGTTCTGTTACTTGCTGAAAATATTGATTTCTAGTTGAAATATAAACAGAAAAGGAAAATGTCGAGATATATGTATGGAATGTTTGGCTATTTTTGGGTTTATTCTGTGTAGCGAAATATAGTATGCTACAAGTTTTTTTATTTCAACGTGTAGACTCAAATGACACAGTCTTTTTTTTAATTCAGTGGACCTTTTATTCGAAGGTCTGTTACTTGCTGAAAATATTGATTTCCAGTTGAAATACAAACAAAAAAGGAAAATGTCAAGATATATGTATGGAATGTCTGGCTATTTTTGGGTTTATTCTGTGTAGCGAAATATAGTATGCTACACGTTTTGGTTATTTCAACTTTTGTTCAGACTTAAATGACATAGTTTTTTTTTAATTCAGTGGAGCTCTGTTTAACGCCGGTTCCGAACGGACGTATATATATATATATATATATATATATATATATATATATATATATATATATATATATATATATATATATATATATATTATATATATATTATATATTTTATAATCATAGGCAAACAAAAACATCATGCCTTCAGCGGGACTCGAACCCGAGTTCTACTGCACCATAATAGTCAAGTCAAGTCAAGTCAACAATCTTTATTTACAAAGGCAATACAAACACATATAAAAATATATAAAGAATAATTATACTATCACACATGTTTTTATACGTTAGTCATTAAAAAAAAAAAAAAAAAAATTACCACCATAGTAGGATGTTGTCCCGACTAAGAAACGGAGACCGACTGACATAAAGTCTTCATCAAGTATTTTGTGTACTCTTGATAAAGACTTAGTGTGAACACAACAAACTATGAAACACATTATATTTCACTATACGGAATAAACCAGTAAGTTCTCAAACATTCCATAATTTCATCGTAGATCTACGTATTTCAGCAAAATTTGCTGCTTTCATTTGACAACAAATGTTTTATCACGCCATAAAACAGAACCCTAGCAAGTTATAATGATGATGGCCAAAAGGCCAAACAAGCTTTATGAACAATATCACCCGCATATATAATAACGGTTTTAATGTTATAAATATCTGAATTAGTATCAAATTTCGGAGGAACGACGTCCCATAGTGCGCATGGTGATGCTGAATTGAATCCAACATTTTAAATTCGCTTGTATCAGAACTATTTTGGACTTAATATTATAAAATTTCGATATTGTCTTCAACGTTTATTTTGGGATGATACTTTCTATCTTTCTGTTTCAATATCTTCACTGAATGTACTTCTTATACCACAACAGTTGGTAGCTATGACATTTTTAAAAAGCACAATTTTTAATTCTGTACACAAAATGTATCCGGCTACTACCTTATTGTGGAGAGTTGATATATATATATATATATATATATATATATATATATATATATATATATATATATATATATATATATATATAGCAGTATACACTCCTGATAAGGGAGAGTAGCCGAAGATAAAGTAGTCAGTGGTTTGAATAGTTGTGTGTAATTTAGCCAAGGGATTCGATTATATTACTATATTTCACAATTTAATTTTTATTATTATTCGAATACATTTTGATTAATATTTGATTAAATGTAATGAATATGAAAATATAATTTTATATATTGCCTTATAATATAAAATGTTTCTCCGTGCTATACCCTTCATGAGATAAGAACGATTTTTATGTATAAAAATGACTATTGCTCCCATAGATTTATAAGCTTTTCTAGAGAATGTAGATGATGTACTAACTGTAATAAAGAGAGGCTCGGAAAAGTAGGAGGTATTAGTCGGTCAAACAAGCACAGCTAATTTGATGTTTACCTATAATATTTTGAATTCGAAATTGAAATTGACGATTTGGTAAAAATTATGCGCCACCTATATATCATATTATAATGATCGGAAAATAATTGATAGCTTAATTTATATTCCACATTATTTACTTGATTCAAAAATAATTTTTTTCATTTGAAGAGTCTTGGAATGAAGATGTTTGTAGTACAATATAATGACCCCAAAGCTTACAAAATGAAGATTCATAACCATACACGCTGGCATGTATTGCAGAAAAATATCAGGAAGAAGTAATTAATAATTACTCAACTTAAGTAAAAAACATTATATATATATATATATATATATATATTAATGAAAGAGCTTAAGTATAATTGATGATTGCAATTTTGTTTTTCCAAATATAATGTTGAAATTTTGAGAAGTTTCGAAGATAGGTAATCCATTTTCACAGTGGGTGGTAGCAATATGTTCCAGAAGCTGTAGCATGAACCGATTGACGAAACATATAAATATTTACTAGACAAAAACAAAGAAATCAGTTCATATCGATGTCTCTATACTTGTTATCCCCAACTTTGAACACATATGAATAAGTAAAGAAACGATTTTGAATAGAAGTTAATGTTTCTCTTATTCAATACGATTATAATTCATAGTAATATAACATTTATATGTCTATTAAAGATAATAATGAAATTTTTTGACCAATTCCTATTCGTTTGAATTATTCATTGGTGTGAATTGATACTTACGGAATATTTACATAAAAAGTAGGTAAAAGTATAATTTCTCCTCTTGAATTATTTAAGAATGTGGTCCTTTTCTAATGTTGTCAGCGTATACGAAGAGAGAGCAACATCATCGATGAAATCTGAAAAGAGAAAATTAAATAGTTAGAGGAAATTAGTTCGATTTTATGGAGAGAATTGTAGATTATTACAGGAATCCTCATTAATCAGTTTCCACATTGCCATAAGAAAATCACACAAATCTCAATCGATAACGATTTCCGACTCCAATTTTTTTCGGACCTATTGTCAAATAGGGTCTGTACCCACATTTGGCGGCTGAAGTTAAACTCGCCAACCTGCCTGGCAAGCGTGGCGTTTTATTGCCAAATACCCCCTAATGTAAAGCATGACAAAGACAGGGGAAGGCCTTCGTTCTGCAGTGGACGGGCAGAGGTTGATGATGAGGATATATATATATATCCTCATGGTAGCAGCCGTAGACACGTGTTTCGATCTCATTGGATCTCCTCAGAACGGCGTAGCCAAGTTGTAGTTGTACGAACCTGGAGGTGGAAACACAAAAAGAAAATCAAGAAACAAAACAACCTCTGAAGGAAGTAACAACATTTTAGGCTACCGCATTTGTTCTCTCCGGAGTGGGAGATTTGAAAACAGCTTTGCCCGTGAGTTGACTGTTTATCCATCAAGGATGCTCTAAGCCGAGACATTGAAAAATATTCAACGTCAAATTCAACGAAATATTTCAAATATTATTTACATATTTTTCAACGTCTCGGCTTAGAGCATCCTTGAAGGATAAACAGTCACCTCACAGGCAAAGCTGTTTTCAAATCTCCCAATCCGGAGAGAACAAACGCGGTAGCCTAAAAAGTTGCGACTTCCTTCAGAGGTTGTTTTGTTTCTTGATTTTCTTTTTGTGTTTCCACCTCCAGGTTCGTACAACTACAACTTCCGATCCAATGAGATCGAAACACCTGTCAACGGCTGAACAGATGAACGGAAGAAAGAGCATTCAGAGAGGATGAAGCGTTTCTGGGAGGCAAAAAAGATGAAACAAAAGTCCTAATAATTGCGAACTCAAGTTCAGTCGCTCTCCTCATGGGGAAAAATAATAATAATAATAATAATAATAATTATATATTATATATATATATATATATATATATATATATATATTATATATATATATATATATATATATATATATATATATATATATATATATATATATATATAATATTATTTTGAATGTTTTTTAGCAATAACAGGCTTCTTTTAATATGAAAAACTTTATTTTTGTTAACGTTTCTTTGTATACCACAACTTTGTCAAAACTAATGAATAATTGAAGTTTCAGTCTCCTTCACCATGAGGAAACCTCTGAAAAACTCATGGTAAGGCAGGTGATTCTAATACGTGTGATTTATATATACATATATATATAATTACATATAGTTTTTTATACTTATTCAGAATATGTATATTGTTGGCTACATATCTTCGTATTTTTGTAATCAAAATCGTGTTTTTCTGTTATTTTATGTTTATGTAAGACAGTTATTTGAGTTTTTGCGTATTTATGCGCTTTGATTCTCTCTTCGAGATTTTGTGATGTTTGTCCGATATAGCATTTATTACAATTGTTACACGGTATAAATAAATATATATAAATGCTATATCGGACAAACATCTCAAAATCTCGAAGAGAGAATCAAAGCGCATAAATACGCAAAAAGTCAAATAACAGCCTTACATAAACATAAAATAACAGAAAAACACGATTTTGATTACAAAATACGAAGATTTTAGCAACTGAAAAAGATAAAAAATGTAGAGAAATTTCAAAAATGTTACACATTCGTAAAAATTTAGAAAACACAGTAAATGAAAGAACAGACATTGAACATCTTAATTCTATTTACAACAACTTAATAAACCTCACAAATAACACTCATAAAATAAACACACAACAATCACCAAACATCACATCTCAAAACTCATTTTTTCCAGATATACCTTCAGTTTCACACACATAAACCCAAAATATACATATTCTGGATAAGTATAAAAAACTATATTTAATTATATATATATATATATATATATATATATATATATATATATATATATATATATATATATATATATATATATATATATATATATATATATATATATATATATATATATATATATATATATATATATATAATCACACTTATTAGAATTACCTGGCTTACCATGAGTTTTTCAGAGGTTTCTTCATGGTGAAGAAGACTAAAACTTCCGAAGCGAAATATTCCTCTGATAATGAAAATCAATAAGTGAAGATACAAAAAACCTAATTTGATTTTTCTAAAAAGTTTGACATTTTGATATCTATAGTAACTCATAAATTCAATTATTCATTAGTTTTGACAAAGTTGTGATATACAACGAAACGTTAACAAAAATGAAGTTTTTCATATTAAAAGAAGCCTGTTATTGCTGGAAACATTCAAAATAAAATATCTTAAACAGGAAATGAATCAATTTTAAAATATATATATATATATATATATATATATATATATATATATATATATATATATATATATATATATATATATATATATATATATATATATATATATATATATATATATATATATATATATATATATATATATATATATGGACAGGGAAATCAGAAAACGACGAGCAAAGTTCTAAGCACACGTCTACAGAATGAAACAGTCCAGAATACCGAAGAAACTACTCAATATAATTATGAATAGTAAATGCGGAACAGAGTGGCTAAAAGAGGTCCAAAAGGATCTACAACAAATCAATATAAAAAATCTCGAAGATCGCACTGAATGTCGCTATAAAATCGCACATATAAAGTTTGAGCAAAAATTAAATCGTCAACCTGGAGTAAAGTGGACAGATGAACGGAAGAAAGAGCATTCAGAGAGGATGAAGTGTTTTTGGGAGGTAAAAAAGATGAAGCAAAATTCCTAATGATTGCGAATTCAAGTTCAGTCGCTCTCCTCATGGGGAACAATCGAAATAATAATAATAATAAT
The DNA here is from genome assembly GCA_030704895.1 of Henosepilachna vigintioctopunctata. Lineage (NCBI taxonomy): Eukaryota > Metazoa > Arthropoda > Insecta > Coleoptera > Coccinellidae > Henosepilachna > Henosepilachna vigintioctopunctata. The sequence goes on along the minus strand of JARQZJ010000106.1, from coordinate 135,363 downwards.
ATATGGACAGATTAATGGAAGAAAGAGCATTCAGAGAGGATGAAGCGTTTTTGGGAGGCAAAAAGATGAAGCAAAAGTTCAGTCGCTCTCCTCATAATCAAAATAATAATAATAATAATATATGGATTGCGAATTCAAGTTCAGTCGCTCTCCTCATGGGGAACAATCGTAATAATAATAATAATATATTTGTATTATTATTATTGAAATTATACAATAACTTCCTTTCGAAAGTTCTTTGATGAATTATTCAAAAAAAACTTTGAAACTTTGAAATATGAACATTGTGATGTCTCCATTATCGTTCTAGGGATAAAAGTTAGAGAATATTGAAATAGGTGCCTACATTTATTGGAAGCAGATGACATTTCACTGTTTCGTAGTACAAAGTACTTCTCAGTTACGCCACGTCCAAGAAACGAAAGGCAACACTTAAATCCTCGAATATCCTCTTATCGATCATAGGACAGATATATACTTTTAAGTCGTATGTACATTTGAGAATTCGAATCTAAGGAAGCAGTAAAAGCACATGAATACCTACATCTAACATTGAAAGTTTCATACGCCACTCAATTGTGATACTACATTTTACAGTTCGAGTTTTTGAATAATTCCATTTAGAATTTCCATGTATCCTGAAGTGGTTATAACATTAAAGAAATCGACTATAAACTACAAAATCTTTTTCTTGTAGTATTCATACACTTTTATTGATTCCTAAGATGTTTTGTATAACATTACAGAATTCATTTTCGTTGATGTTCGTTGAAACAATGAATGGCAAAGAATTTCAACGCTATAATTTATATTTTTCGTATAATTATATTGTTTTCAGTGAATTGACATTTTCACCTTGAATGATTAAACCGCTCCCATTCTCCACGTATTGATTTCCAATAATGAAAAAATAGTGAAAAATGCCATAGATAATCAATTAGTCATTTACCTACGAAGTAACAAGATGTTGAAATGTATTGTAAATATTTATCATTGTAAGTATTTGAAATCGATTTCGCCTTCATTACTCGCTTTTAGCTGCTACGATAAAAATAAAATGGTAACATTAAACCAAAATATTCACTTTTCTGCAGCCGTAGTTTCCTGTTAATTAAACATTTATGAAAATATTTATTGTCTGTTTACATGAGTAGAGAGGTAGTTAACACAGAAAATAATGACACGGTTCGGATAGTTCAGACGAAATGAGAGCAAACATTGGAAACTCTCATTACACCGTTAAAAAAACTTTTGACTTTGTAATGTTGAATCGCAATTATATTTTCCAACTAATAGGCTGAATAATTAGTCATCCGGTACAATTGCAAACCATCTCACATCATTTCAATCGAAAGTCACTTATTCTTATTTGAACAACCAACCAACGAAGCGTTTTTGAAGCTTCTAAAGGACGACAGATTTTCAATTGTATATAAAACAATGAAAATAAATTTGAGACAGTGTGAATCATGCATTGGACTTATAGATTCAGAAAACATTTGTTGGTAAATAAAAAAACTTTTATATTGCATAGAGTTGAACACCTTCAAAATAGATATATCTTACAGAAATTTTCTTCGTGTTAACGAACCTGAAGACCTGGGTTCGAATCCCAGTCGAGTTCAAAAACTTTTAGATATGACTTCGATTCTCAATTTTCACTATAATAATAATATTTCTATATATATATATATATATATATATATATATATATATATAGTTTCAAGATTCACAGGTCATTGAATACTAGTTAAATACTGAGACTCTTAATCGGAATATCGAATTTTTCACTAGGTAAAATTGTCCCCAATTTGGTATAAGACCTATGTTCGTTTTGAAAGTCATCGATTCTTGATTGATAGATTAAATGTGGACTGATGATTCATAATAATGATGAAACAATTGTATCCTATTATCATTCAACAATATCGATGAACTTTTCGAAACGCTCGTAATATTCACCCTTGAAAGTGATGGGATCGTTCTCGTTGACAACATTTCTGTAGACAGCTACCTGAGAGTTTTAACTATTTGAAATATTTCGATATTCCGATTAAGAATCTCAGTATTTAAGTATTATTAGTATTATTAAGAATCTCAGTATTAGTATTAGTATTATTAAGAATCTCAGTATTAACAAAGTTGTGATATATAACGAAAAGTCAACAAAAATAAAGCCTTCTACATTGAAAATAGCCTGTTATTGCTAAAAATATTATAAATATTTATATCTAAATGATATTTATATCAAAAATAATATGAATATTTTTATCAATAACAGGCTATTCAATGTAAAAACCTTCATTTTGTTGGCGTTTCGTTGTATATCACAACTTTGTCAAAACTAAAAAAAACATCAAGTTTTAACAAAGTTGTGATATACTCGTATAACGAAAAGTCAACAAAAATAAAGCTTTTTACATTGAGAATAGCCTGTTATTGCTAAAAGTATTATAAATATTTATATATAAAAAATATTTATATTAAAAATAATATATATACTTTTATCAATAACAGTCTATTTTCAATGTAAACTCAAAACTTTTGCTGATATTGACAAAGTTGTGATATACATATATACATATATTTCTTGAAATTGATTTATTGCCTGTTTAAGATATTTTATTTTCAAAGTTTTTAGCAATAACAGGCTTTTTCGATATGAAAAAGTTTATTTTTGTTGACGTTTCGTTGTTATATTACAAATTTGTCAAAACTAATGAATAATTGAATTTACGAGTTACTATAGATATCAAATGCTAAAAAAAATGCTAAAAACTTTCAAAATAATATATATATATATATATATATATATATATATATATATATATATATATATATATATATATATATATATATATATATATATATATATATATATATATATATATAAATACAGAGACTCTCAATAGAAATATCTTTTCAATAAAGCTCTTAGGAAGCTGTCTACACAAATGTTGTCAACGAGAACGAACCCATCGAGTTTAGATAGTGAATATTAAGAGCGTTTCGAAAAATTCATCGATCTTGTTGAATTTATCTTGAAACTAGCTATACTTTCGCCCGCCGTGGCATGATCTGGAACGATTAGGCACGGGACTATTCGTACACATTGAGGATAATTTTCTGTAGTGTTCGAATGAAATATCTACAAAGTCTTTCACTCGCGCTACTATTGTCATGAATAGGAATCTTCAACTGCTAAGTAGAGTTTATACGTCTTTTCTCCAATAGAGGAGCTCACGTCGAATATTTCACTGAGAAAAATTCCCCTCAATTTGGTATATGACCTATGTTCGTTTTGAAAGTCATCGATATATGTATTGATCGGAATTGATAGATTAAATATGGACTGATGATTCATAATAATGATGAAACAATTGTATCCTATTATCATTCAACAAGATCGATGAATTTTTCGAAACGCTCTTTCTTTATATTCACTCTACAAAGTGATGGTCTCGTTCTCGTTGACAACATTTGTGTAGACAGCTCCCTGAGAGTTTCATCTGAAATATTTCGATATTTCGATTGAGAGTCAATAAATTGACTCTTAATCAATGTTGACTCGATCAATGCGTTTAATGAATTGCATAGCTCCATAAAAACAATAACAATAAGGTCACAAAGAAAGTGACCATAAAGTATTCGAGCGTAAATCAGCTGAGTTCGTTTTGAACAAATAATTATTAATAATAAATTTTGAACTTAAATGTATATATGAATTTCATATCATGTTTGATGAGATTGTATATAACTCAATTATACCAAATAAATATTAATACAATTAATCGTTATTAACCTATTTTACGGTTAGTTACTCATATTTCTTAGATATATTCTGGTGTAACACTTTTATTTATGAAAGCATTTGAAGACTCTCTTCAAACCTCTGGAACGTAATAATTAGTTTAAGTGGAAATCAACTTTATACATATTTGATGAGATTCCGACATGAAATTCTACTTATAAAATTCAAATATTGAATAAACAAAATGAAAGATTTGAATATAAAAAGCACTATTCAAACAAACAAAAACACATAATCGAAATGTATTGGCCATTATCTGAAAATAACCTCTCAAATCAAAGATCAGAAGCTAATAGTATTTGATTTCGAACAAAAATTACATGGAGATGTAGTTTTTTATGAGATTAATTTTCGTGGATCATTGAATTCAATTATTGAAACCGCTTTTTATTTATATTTACTTTCCAATAGGTTACTATACTTGTGTTACTAGTGATCGTTGATAGTTGATCTTTCGTTCAAGTAAGGATCTCTTGGAATGAAATTTAACAGGGTTTATAACCATCAAAGCAGATTTTCACTATGATAATAAAACAGGTTGCAATTTAGAATTACAGATATCTTATAAAGTTGAGAATTGAACAACAAATACTAAATACATTTTCAAAAACTTTCCAAAATTAATTGAGAAAATATAACTCATTAATTTCAAAATAATTGTCGATCTACAGAAACTCATCTAAATTACCTATAGTAATTTTCATGTTGCTGAATGTTGGAAAATGCTTTAGCCGACGCATGAACAAAATGTAAAGATAAACAAAATGAAAAAAATTTTTCATTTTACAGTAGGGAAGAGGAGTAGGTACTAGTTTTCACAAAATATAAGTAAACTTTTTTAATTTCAAAACTAAAAGTAAACTGCCAATTTTTTTTATTAATCATATATTATATCAAGTAGCCTTTATTAAAATAGTAATTCGTATTAATAATTGAGAGATAATAATAATAATGAAAGCCGAATGAGACAAGTTGCCCCGATGTGGGGTAGGTTGTCTCCGGTGCGCGACCTTGATGTCACAGGTGGCAATGGGCAAATGTCACCATGTGACCATGACAATGTTAAGTTGGTATATGCATTTCTCATGCACACACATTTTACATTTTGTACTTTGAACCCATTTTTTATTTGGTGTTTTTTGTAGCTTTTGTTGCTCTGATAACGCATTCTTAACTGGGGAATCGGTAAAAACTAAGGACACTCTTTTTCTTCTATTGCAATTAGTTTCTTTGCAGGAGCTTTTGGAATTGGAAGTATTGTTTCAGGCGTTAATAGAATTTGCGGTGGGGTAGTAACAGCACTAGTACCACTAATTGGTGAGGGTGATTTGCAAACAACTGAGCTGTGTTCTGTATTTTGAGCAATGTCATTTTCAATTTGTGCTACGAATACCTAATCGATTTGTTTAATAATTTGTGGTCTGTCCGATACATATAATGGCGCGAAATCAGTAAAAATATTTCGATTAAAAGGCCATATGCCACTTACTGAAAACCCAAAGATGATGTTTTGGACAGTTATTGCTGGTTTTGGCTGGTTGATTCATGGTCCAGTCTTGAGAATCCAGTCTCATATAAAAACTCTTCAACAAATAAATATCTGTATTCAATGACTTACCTCAAAGAATAAAGCAGAATTTACTCTACAAAAGTATTTTTTATATTTTTTTCTAATTAACGTTGAATTCGTTTTACTCCAATCATTTTATTTTTGAAATATTGAAGTTGGGACAACTAGTACTTGAGACAACGAGGACACCCTTCCCTTATGTTATTGGCAACGAATATTAACGTTCAGTCAAAATATTTTCATACAAGATTACTTTGAAGATTAATACTTTATTTCTTTGTGACAGATAATTGGTACACTGTTTCAAGAATGATATTCTGTAGTGAAATTGAATTTGCTTGGGTTTTTGAAAATATAGATAATATCTCAGTTTTTTACCTAAATAGGTACTGTTTGAAATTAGAACTCGATTTATCATAATTAATAACACTTCTTAGAACAATAATCATCTTTAACCTGGTAATTTCATATATTCCAGCAAATAAGCGAATACTTATTTATATTAACCAATACCGACAACATTGAACAAACTTGAGGAAGGTAAGTACACATTTCGAAATGATATTAAATAATCCTAATGAGGATCGGTGACCTCCGTTGTTTCAGTAATTAATTCAGTTTATCCTCCTCACTGGGTTCAAAGCCTACAGTATCCTTGATTTTTTTTAATGTGTCATTGTGCCTTGGAGGGATTCAACGTAGATAATACGGATATTGTGAAAATTTCTTAAGAAGCCACAGTATCTCCTTTTTGAATCAGTATATGTAAATAAAATGTGAGTATAACATTATTATATACAGTGGAAATTGGAAAGCATTATTTTTCAAGTTTTATATATATATATATATATATATATATATATATATATATATATATATATATATATATATATATGAAGTAAAAAAAAACTTACGTTGAAAACCTACACATTTTTCTATATAACAGCCGTTTACATATGTTTCAAGGTTGTTGCCTATTGCCTATATATATATATATATATATATATATATATATATATATATATATATATATATATATGAAATGGTATTATCCCTGTGTGAGTTCATTTTTATAATGAGGGTTAAATGAAACACAATTCTCACAACTCCAAAATTTGGTTTAATTAGCTACCGGTTTTTCGCGAAGTATTATTCGCATCATCAGGCTTCAGAGGGAGTAGACCACGTTGGTCAAGTATGAGGACATGTCAATTACACGTATGTTGTTGAATAACAATGGACTGGTACAAATACTTAATAAATTTTCTAAATGAATAACTATATTATTGACTCAATAAATATTCTGAATAAATAACTATAAATTTTCACTGTAGACTTCTCAAATTCACATGTCAGACATGATGGAAATTGAATGTCATTCAATTTCCATCATGTCTGACATGTGAATTTGAGAAGTCTACAGTGAAAATTTATAGTTATTTATTTAGAATATTTATTGAGTCAATAATATAGTTATTCATTTAGAAAATTTATTAAGTATTTGTACCAGTCCATTGTTATTCAACAACATACGTGTAATTGACATGTCCTCATACTTGACCAACGTGGTCTACTCCCTCTGAAGCCTGATGATGCGAATAATACTTCGCGAAACCGGTAGCTAATTAAACCAAATTTTGGAGTTGTGAGAATTGTGTTTCATTTAACCCTCATTATATATATATATATATATATATATATATATATATATATATATATATACCAGATTGCAACCACAAAGATGCGCACTGGCAAATCATGCGTTTTCTTTGGACCATAAGTTTGATTTTGAAGATCCAAAAATTCTCTTCATCGAATATACCTACAAGAAAAGAATCTTCTTGGAAATGTGCTACATTACTACGTTAACAATACTCCTAACAACATTAACAAGAGAACAGATGTTGAGAGTCTTAGTAGGTTTACAGTTACTTGCTATCGTTGGGTGAGCCTGGCCAAATTTCCAATGGCTAGGATCATCGGTGTTTGTTGATTGTTTTCTGTGTCAATACAGTTTTGTACGTTGATAAGTCTTACTATGTGTTCTATGGTTTAACCTCGATTTAGGAGTTTATGTATATGTCATTTATAAATCGTACGTCCTTAACACTGCTGCATTTATTATTTTTGATATTATCATAATCATTATTGGATGCCTTTTGTGTCGTTTTTGTTGGCTTATTGATTTGTCTCAGATGTAGGTTTCCCTTGTTTTACAAGTTGTAACTGATTTGTTAACACCTGTCTATATTTTCAGTATTCCTGAGGAAGAACGAAATTCGTTCGAAATATAGAATTGCTGACGATTAGTCGTTTAAATTAGTTGTGCCCACCTTTGCCGATAACCCAAAAATATTTTGAAAATCTTATCATTACGGCAACACTCCCTGAGATATATATATATATATATATATATATATATTATATATATATATATATATATATATATATATATATATATATATATATATATATATATATATATATATATATATGTGTGTGTGTGTGTGTGTGTGTTTATATTATAGTTGCATCTCATATCTTCCCTGACTGAAATTATATTCAAAAATTTGTTTGCATGGTTGCAAATTTTCATTCGAAAACAAAAAGTTATGAAAACTATAAAAAGTTGCCACACAAATATCTTGTTCATGATGAATAAAAAAAGTAAATTCTAAAAATATCACCCGATTATATCGAAAAATATCTCAGCCGATCCCATAATCAATATAATATTAATTGTGAATTATCCATGTATCCTTTGATTTTACGAGCACTAAATTATGAATGATCAAAAAGTACATAAAGCTAACATTTATGTTCTTCAGCCTACTTACGAGTATTTATATTAGGTAATCTAAGGCCAGGTCTTTTCATATTCGGTTGAATTTCTGGTTACCTGACCGAAAGATGAATTCAACCTACGTTTTTAACTGTCGGTTAAGTACAGAGTGTTTCCTCTAACTGGAAAAGAAAAGACGCAAAAATCTGGTAAACTGTAAATAGATGTTTAAAAATAGATGTTTATGGATAAAATTAAAATTATTACAATTTTAGCATATATAAAAAAGGAGTTAAACTGAGAAAAACAAAAGAATAAAAGGAGAAATAAAATAGGTAATTAAATATCCAGTACAGATTCTGTTAAAAATTCATCACATCAGAGGTAGCTTTTCCGCAATAAAAACCTTTCGATGTCGGCGTCCCTCACATGAAGAGGTAACTTGTTATAAAATTTAAAACACTAGAAATTCTAACCATTCTTTGTTTTGACAAGCCTGCACGGGGATCTAGTTTATTTCTCGATTTATATGTGTGAAAATCTGCATTTGTCCTAATATTGTTATTTTTTTAATTTTATGACAAGAAATTAGGATTCGTAAATATAAGGAGAAGATAAAGTCAGTATTTCTAGCTGTTAAAATGCATTTCTGTAGATTTCCTAAAAACATTGCAAGAAAAAGATACTGTAGTCATCGTGCTCATATCATAACATTGTGATAGATAACACTAACAGGATGTATGATATATATTTATATATATATATATATATATATATATATATTTTTCATATATATATATATATATATATATATATATATATATATATATATATATATATATATATATATATATATATATATATATATATATACTTCATCTTTATAAATAACAAGCAGAAAGGCTAGTCTGAACCAACAGCAATGAATATTTCCACTGAATTATTCAAAAAAAAATTAAACATTCAAGTTCTCAATTCACATAATTGTGAAAAATAATGGAGTTGTCGTCTTCCACCAAAAACAGTTCAACTTCCGACTTTCTCCATTAACATTCATTTCAATTCCATTAAAGATTGAAATCATTTCAATAAAATTAGTTAGACATTAAATTAATCTAAGGAAAGTACAAAAACTATCTGGTGAAGAGTAAATATTTTCCCACAATTGCACGGCTGATATTATGAACGCTTTCTTCGTTTGACAATAACGTGAATCAGCAGAAAAATAAAGAATCCTAATTGAAGCAAAAACTACAATATTGAAACAATACAAAAAGCGAAAGCATGATAATATTAATATTCTCAATAGTAGAGATTAAATCCATCACCTAACGGATGTTCTTCTATAGAACATGAAGTAGAACGTGACTCGATCATACGAAAATTCAATTTGTGGCATCCAGAAGTAATCATTCATATTTATGTAGCATAATTCTAATAATTATATTAACAAAAAGCTGTTGGTGACAGAATGCTGAACATGATTGTGGAGAAGTTGTCCAATTTATTCGAAAAAGATGAAATAATTTAGAAACAAATTAAAATTAATACACTTGGCTCAAGTTTCACTAAATATATTAAAAACTCTACATATGTTTCGGATGGTTAATCTGTTATAAGAGCATACAATATTACTCTTGTTCAATGTTACTGAGTAACATTGTATACTCTCGGTAATGCGTTAACCACCCCAAACATATGTAGTAAAATATAATCAGTGCAACTTAAGCCAAGTGTGTTAATTTTAATTTATTGTTTTTAACATGTTTCACCAAGAGATAAGCAAAACCTCCGCGTCATTTATTAAATAATTTAGTATTATTTTTATGCTTCACTTAAAGTTAAGTATTATGGCTAACAGAGTAAGTAATACGAAGTAGATTCAATATTGAACAGTTCAACTTTTGATTTACGCTTTTATAGAACATATAGCATGACGCCTTTCGTCGGTACAAACGACTTCTTCAAAATCTTCAAAAATACGAAGTAGGTATTGAATTCCTCAAATTACATGATTTTTACATTTCTACAATATCATAAATTTCTACATATCATAAGAATACCATGAAAATGCAAGGAATATTTCTAATTCTTCATATAGGTTTGAGTAATATATATATAATACTTCATATACTACTAAAAAGTTTCGGATGTTACAAAAAAATTCCTTATAATTTTTGAATACTGCACCTGAAAGTAGTATACCTACAATTATTCAGTCGAAAAACTTTATTTATTTTCATATATATCCAGCTAATTTCATAAATATATGTGAAATTTCATAGAACTTCTGAAAATTCCTGAATAGATAATTTGTAAATACTAGTTTGCGTACACATGATTTGAAGAGAATCCATTTGAAAATCATTCATTTGAGAAAACAAATTGGAAAACACAATAAATTAGAAGACATGGAAAATACCTAAACAAATTAAATTAATGAAATTCTGTTGCTTGAAAAATGCACTGCGTTTCGATGAGTGAAATAAACAAATAAAATGAACAACATTCTTTTCTTGAGAAATGGACGGCGTGTCGATCAGTGAAATAAACGAAATGAATGAACAACATTCTTTTGCTTGAAAAATGAACGGCGTTTCGATCAGCGAAATAAACAAATTCAATGAACAACATTCTTTTGCTTGAAAAATTAACGGCGTTTCGATCAGTGAAATAAACAAATTCAATGAACAACATTCTTTTGATAAATTCAATGGACGATGAACCTACTCTGTGATAGTTCATATTTAAATGAGAGGTAATAATAAAAACTTGTCTAAAAATCACTGACTGAACAATTCTTTATTCGACTAGTTTCGCCTTTTACAGCATTATCAAGAAAATTTTCTTGATAATGCTGTAAAAGGCGAAACTAGTCGAATAAGGAATTGTTCAGTCAGTGATTTTTAGACAAGTTTTTATTATTACCTCTCATTTAAACATTCTTTTGCTTGAAAAATGGACGGCGTTTCGATCAGTGGAATAAACAAATTCAATGAACATTATTTTGCTTGAAAAATTAACGGCGTTTCGATCAGTGAAATAAAGAAATTCAATGAACAACATTCTTTTGCAAGAAAAAAGAACGGCGTTTCGATCAGTGAAATAAAAAATTTCAATGAACAACATTCTTTTGCTTGAAAAATGAAAGGCGTTTCGATTAGTGAAATAAACAAATTCAATGAACAACATTCTTTTGCTTGAAATATGAACGGCGTTTCGATCAGTGAAATAAACAAATTCAATGAACAACATTCTTTTGCTTAAAAAATGGACGGCGTTTCGATCAGTGAAATAAACAAATTGAATGAACAACATTCTTGTGCTTGCAAAATGAACGGCGTTTCGATGAGTGAAATAAACAAATTGAATAGACAACATTCTTTTCTTGAAAAATGCACGGCATTTCGATCAGTGAAATAAAAAAATTAAATGAGAGGTAATAATAAAAACTTGTCTAAAAATCACTGACTGAACAATTCTTTATTCGACTAGTTTCGCCTTTTACAGCATTATCAAGCATTCTTGATAATGCTGTAAAAGGCGAAACTAGTCGAATAAAGAATTGTTCAGTCAGTGATTTTTAGACAAGTTTTTATTATTACCTCTCATTTAATTATGAACTATCACAGAGTAGATTCATCGTCCATTGAATTTATTAAAAAAATTAAATGAACAATATTCTTTTGCTTGAAAAATGAACGGCGTTTCTATCAGTGAAATAAAAAACTTGAATTTGAAATTTTTCTGTTTAAAAAATTAGAAATTTCGATCAGTGGGTTATTACCGCACGGAGAAATAACCAATCAACTATTCACCGAAATGTCGTGGTGCATTTGGCTAGTGAAAATATTTTTCATTTATCATTTGATCATTAAATTCTTTTCTGGTTGATATTTATTCTCACTAAATTATAATAATTCGTCTATTTTCTTAACGGTAATTTGTTTGCAATTCGCTATTTGTTAGTTGAATGATGATGAAGTAATTTTTATTATTTTTGTTTGTGAACTCATTTTATTTTGAATTTCTTCCAGCAGTATTGAATAAGTTTTAGAACATAATGATATGTTTATAGATGTATGAATATTAGTATGAGAGAAAAAATTATTTTAAAGCTAATTAATTTCCGTTTTTCAGTAACCGTTACCATCTTAAATGGACCTTTTGTTCGGCAACGATAAAAATCTAAATATCTACAAATATGTGTGCTAAGTTCTATAACAGTGTATATTCACACTATTATATAAAATTGTTTTCAGGTTAATTAAAAAAAAATTTATGCGTATTCCCAATTGAGTGAATTAATCGATGAATTGTAAAATTCAGTATATTCCTTTTCAATGGTATGAATCTAGAGCGATGATTTATTTAGGTTTCATAATTATGAAACCGAAAGAGAGGTAGTTATATGTTATATCAGTTAAAAATCTAGAACAAACTGATTTTGATTTTGGATGAGACGAATACAGCAACCAAATAACCTTCAACAACATAACTAAATAAAAAGATACATATCCTAATGCAATACATATTATAATTATCAACTTTGTGACTTAATTTCCAAGGTGCTTACTATAATACTGAATAATGGTATCTGTAATATAAAAGTTCATTGTACTAATATCGGAAATATAGGATAAAATCACAATAACGCAACCAGATTTAACTTGAAAACTTCTAGTTAAACTTAACTTCACTTCAGTTCACTTCATCCCCTGAAGTGAACTACAGAGGATTCAGTTACTTGACTAACTAACTGAACTCCCTAGAGTGGAAAGCTGACATTTATGTATTCCCTTGAACTGTCCAATTAGGAAACTTAACTTCGACAAATATTTATATTCTTGTTTATCTTTTATCTTTCACGAAATCTTAAGCCCATAACTATTAATTCCATAACTATTAATTCAAATAAACACTGGGGGTTCATCAGCTTTCATAAAAAATTTATATTCAAATTATTAATTCAATATTATTATTATAAAATCAAATTAAGCAGAATTCGGTAGCGTATAAAAAAAAGTTTGTTGATATTCATACTTTCTCACCAACGGTTCAGTCAACTTGTAACTTTCACAAACTTAGTAATTTTTTATGGCTTTCGCATTAATTTTCCTAATTCAGAGATTTCATTTTCCGCTAATAAATAACATAATTCTCCATGGAGAATGGAAAATTCAACCGAACAGGTGAACTTCATAGGAAGGTTAAAAACAGGTCCTCGTCCTTTGCAGATGATTTCGTTTATATGCATCATTTTCAAGTTAATACAAATTAAATTTGACTACGTTCTTTCGATAATAATTCGAGATAACAAGCTCGAAACAAATGTCAACAACTGTTTCCGTTTACTCAGATCATTGAATATATAACATATGGAGAGAAATTCATTGTTTTGCATTCATTACACTTTTCGCGGCGTAAATACCTATATTATTCGATAACGCAATATCACCAAGACAGCGCATACAAATAAATAAATATATAACAAGGTTTCCCGAACTTTCTAAAATCATGGCACTCTTAACTTTTAGATTTATTACCGAAAGTTCCTTAATGTGAAACGAAACTGAAAAAAAATTTTGGAAAATATATTAATAATATTGATTCCTAAAATTATCTAAAAATGATGTCCTTTTTCAATGACGTAAATCAGGAAACAGTGTCATTAGGTCTTGAAATCAATCCGGCAAGGCAAAAATAAACTTCGGATTTAGATAATGATTAGGGGGTTAGCTCTCGAATATCTCATCAAAGTTTGACAGAATGAAAAATCTATTCCGCTAGTGCTTTTTAAAATTAATCTGCATTAATTTATGTTTCGCTTACTATTAGTTTCAATTTGGAAATCTTTGAACAAAATATAAATTATTAATGACTTGGGACGATACTTGATGAAAATCTAAATACATAGTTTAACAAAATTATATATGGATGTTAAATATGGGGACAACACTATATCATCATCCCAATCAACGAAGTTTCTTGGAATATATGTAGACAGAAATTTGAGATGGACATCACACATTGAGGTCTTATTTAAAAAATTGAGTAACTCATTTTTTGCAATCTCTAGAATCAAGAACATCGTACCTAGAAACTGTGTTATGAATGTGTATTACAGTCTTGTATATAGTCATCTAAATTATAATATTCTGCTGTGGGGTTGCTCTACAGAAATAAATAGGGTGTTTATTACACAGAAGCGAATACTTCGATTAATATTCAATATTCATCAGCGAACGAACATCTTGTAATTCTATCTTCATTAATAATTACATACTCACCTTACCGTGTTTATATATTTATAGATGTTTGTTATATGTTAAAGAAAATTAAGATAGGTTTATTAAATTGAATAGTAATCATGAGTATTCAACAAGATACAGGGATGTGCTACTTATTCCCATGCATAAAACGGCTAAATTTGAGCACTCTCTCTATTGTCAGAGCATTAAAACTTTCAACCATTGACCATCGAATTTGATAGTACTGAAAGCTCATTTGTTTAAGAGGAGAGTTAAATCTCTGCTCTTAACAAAGGCATACTATAGTGTGTCAGACTACTTCGATGATTCGGATGTAGGCAGTAATGTTTGAATCAATTTTTTGTATCATATACTTGTATATTTTTTCACTAATGTTCTTCACCATATGAAATTGTCTCAAATGTTTAATATCTCTGAGGAAATTTTTATTTTCTTTTCTTTTCAATCAAAATTGTATATTATTGTAAATATGAATTTAGCCAACATTTTTGTTTGAACCAATATTTTTGCTCGAGGGCTGAATGGAAGGTCAGACTCCAAACTGAATTCGGTCCTTTTGAGAGCATTTCTCTTAATTGTAATTATTTATCAATTGAAATGAATGTAATTTTACTATGTAAGGAATGTTTCTCAATAAAATTATATTATTATTATTATTATAGTCAAAGTCAAAAACTACATAGTTTTCATTTAAATTAAAAAAGAAATTCTTCGAAAATCTTAAATAAGGCATTTAAATGAAATTATGAAGGTGAGTAAAAATTTCGCTCATAGGACTTACCTACTACGAGAAAGGGCAAAACAAGGCTGACTCAAACTTTCAGGATTGAATAATTTAGGAGAATAAGAATATAGTGCTCTGGACTACATATCTATTCCGAGCTCCACAAGATATTACCTCGCATAGATTGTTGTCAACATTCATTATAAGATGTTACCGTAAGAATTTGAGGTTGATGATAACTTTTGAAAGCTGATTAATACAAAACATGACAATGCCAATCCAGTCAGGATACACAATATTCTGTAATCACAGGACGAATCTTGGTAATTGGTAATACTAGTTGGAGATTAAATTTTCGGAGCCAATCAAAAAGCACAATAATGCGAATTAATAAGTATAGAAGTATTATTTCTATTTTGATAAGCTTCAAGACAAATGAATTTATATATATTTACAAAAAGCAAACAACTGATGCTCTATTAGATTAGGTTAAAAGTGGCATCTACAATCAAAAGAACAAATTGAATTTACAATATTTTGTCCATAATTATGTTGTAATCTCAACTGGATAATATAGTTTCCGCTCTGGATTTTTTACCCTTGAAAAAAATCATAACCTGCTCCTTTGTTTTAATTAATGAAATAATTAAACACATTGTGAATGAGTTTACGACATTTGGAAAACAGTCAGAAAGAGCGAAAGTTATGACATAAAATTATATATCTCGGAGGATAACTATTTCATAATCTCAGTAACTACATCCGGTAAGTATAAATGATGAAAAAAATTAGAGGAAACCAACTGCAAATTATACGTTCAATTGTGTCACATAGGTTACTATTCATACGGATATCTTATTGTAAGAAGAGAATCTCTCACACCTTTCATAGATGAACTGCATAAATCTATATCCGGCAATAAATAATTTATAATGCGATTTCATATTAGTAAATACTTTTTGCAAACAAAATGGTACTGTATGTAAGAAGGCGTACAAAGGTAAATATATTGGACCAAATATCTTCAATTTAATCATTGAACTCAATAGCTTGAGTTCAAAAGTTTGACATCAACCTTCCCTATAAAACTTCTGTATCCAAATTAAAAACCGAAAAAATATTTGATGTTATAATTCCATGAAACGTGAACTTAATTTCAATAAACTCCTACTTCTTTTGTTGTAAGATCTATCTATTTTTATTATTTCTTTACTGAATACAAGTATGTTATGTTCTCTTCGGTAATTTGTTGAAATGGATGAAATAACTTGAAAAGTGAGAATTACATTTGAAGGTATAGAAGCAATAAATTGAAAATTCTCAAATGCCAAATTACTTTGATTACGGTGAATTTTTCGAACGATCTTTGGAAATGATTTTTAATGAGTTGATTCCGTTAAAAATTATTACAATGGTATTTTCCTAACATGGGATTACTTATTAATCTGATATTAATTATTTTCATTAACTAGTGTTTAGAAGTTGAAAGAAACCGATTGAACCTAACCAATCAGATATTAATAGTATAATACAATATCAATTGAAGTAACAAAAAATACAAAAGTAAAATACAATAACCTGCAAAATAACTCATGAAAATTAGAAATATTACTCATATTTGAATAATGATATCATAGTCGGTATGCGAAGGTAACGATGATTAAGAAAACTCACTTATTTAATATCGCGGAATGACATTTCGATAGAGAATGTGCTTTTTTTAACAACCTGCTATACTCAATAGCAGTTATTCGTAGAATACCATTATGCGTGCATATCAGTTTTATGTTTTATAATCAATCAATTCCTTCAAATTCATCTTCGAAAAATGTACATAATAAGGAAGTATCGTACTTGATAAGAAATTCTCATGTATAAAGATTTTCAGAGATCTACAGAACCTCCAATATAAAATATACGTCGATTGACTATAAAGACCATATATCTAAAGCATATAACATATAACTACTGAAATTTGCTAATACTTTCCTTTCTGTGCGAGATAGATATATGAAAGGGCAGTTTATATAAATTCCTATACGTATGTAATACATGAATTCCTTGATATCTTCACTTTTAGTTATTTTTAGTCATGTTTATTGTTATTTATGTTTAGATGTAGTTAGGCGAGGCAAAACATGACACAAAAGTACTCTATTATAAAGTTACTCTATTAATTCATTTTCATGTATTCAAATAGTAGATTACTTCATATATATATATATATATATATATATATATATATATATATATATATATATATATATATATATATATATATTCAATTTCAATTTATGATTTCTTCCTTTATTTCTTAGACTTGTATATACATATATATTTTATTGAATCCAGTTCTTGGGTTATCAAGAAGTCTATTTTGACTGTTGGTAACTGTTGGTAACTCTATAGAGTTACCAACAGTTACTAATAGACTTGTTAACCCAAGAACTCGATTCAATAATATATATATATATATATATATATATATATATATATATATATATATATATATATATATATATATATATATAGTAGAAAATACTGAGAACCTTAATCGAAATATTTCAAATAAAACTCTCGGGAGCTGTCTACACCAATGTTGTCAACGACATGTATAGACAGCTCCCTGAGAGTTTTATTTGAAATATTTCGATTAGGAGTCTCAGTATTTACTAGTATTGAATGACCTGTGAATCTTGAAACTATATATATATATATATATATATATATATATATATATATATATATATATATATATATATACGAAATGAAATTTTTTGTGCTTATGGCACTGAATGAAATATTTAGGAAAATGCATACTAGAATATTCATTTGAAAAATTCAAATTAATCAAGAGAATGTTATAGTAGAGCTAGATATGCCACACCTGATGGAAGTGCTAGACATATAGGTTTCGTTCTGCAAGGAACTCGTCAGTCGCACCACGTCCATCGAAGTGAGGCAACGATTTCAACCTCCATGCATCTCTTTGTGACTCCAAGTGGAAAACCGTAGAGTAATGAATACTCCACAATTCCATCTATAGGAATCAGTAGAAAACACCTTCCAGATTACAGACACACCAAGCATCGAAATTTCACATATCTTCTATACCCGTAGGTATCTACTAAATTGCAATGTCTATTCGACAAATATCATCATACGATGTTTTCAAATGTCAATAGGTTGCGTTAGCAGTACGCTCGCATTTATGCCCGTATTTCAGGGGCCTATTTGGCGATATTTTTAGGGAAATGAAATTCTTTAAAATATTATATATATATATATATATATATATATATATATATATGAAGTAATCTACTATATGAATACTTGAAAATGCATAATCATGAGATATTATGTAGATACTCGTATTTATAAAGTGTATTGCCTAATTACAATTTTCAAGATTATGATTTCGTAATTTTCGTAATACAATAAAATATATTTCTCTTCAGATCAAGTAGAGAAAAAAGAGTGTTTAAGTTAACTTTTTCATGATCTAATTCCTAATTGTTAAAAAGGTGAGCTTAAATTTATCGTTTACCTCTAGGTGAAACATGATCAAATAATAATTTGAATACAATAAAATTATAATGTTTTAATTAAAACTCATATTTTTATTTTCTGAAACTCATTCCTCAATACCTCTCATATTCACTTGAACACATATGAGCATCAATTTCATACGTCTGCGTCGTCTTCAACATATGATCGATAATCTACTTGAACAATGACACAATCCGGCAAGACGCATCTACCAGATTAGTCATCTAATAATATATGCGGTCGATTATGGAAAAAAGATGAAAGAAGCGCCCAACATGGTGGGCGATATTCCAACAAAGTCCAGAGAACGCGATTCATGCTTTTGGTTCCTGCGGTTGGAACACACGCATATACGTTATCTTTTTAAGTTGTTCTCTTGCTGCTCAAGACTGAAAAAGCTTTCTCAGTCGGCAATATCTACACCGTCGTAAAATATGGGATATTTCAATATTGACAGTTATTTAAAAGGCACTTATAAGTGTTTCAATTATTCTTAAAAATTGCACCTGAGAAACTTTCTTGATAATTGCTTTTGATTGGAGGTACGTTTTAAATGAATGCTCATTAAGATTTGAAGAGTTAGTTTAGTTTATCTATAAATTTGGTACTACTTCTTGGAAAGTACTGTTACGTTTTCTTACTATAATTGTAATTAAACAAAATATTTGAGTATATTAGAAAAATGACACAGCGTGAAAAATAACATTTTCGTGTTCATGGACACTTAGCATGGTTTCACGAAAAATTTATTGAATTTTTGCTTGACTATTATTTTGGGGTGTTACCGCATTTTTAAAAGCTAGACTGACTGAACGTTATTGCCAATAATATAATAAGTTGGGGAAAAAGAAATCTATTATTTTTTCCGGTAGATGGCTGTAGTAATCGACATCTCGTAAATTATCGATATTGTGAGAAATTTTTTTTTCGATAGTTTTTATAAAAATATTTTTCTACTTGTTCGTTTGGTGCATTCAGTTGTGAGTTACAAGGTGTTGAAAATGGAGGTCAACAAAGAGAAAATTCGGCACATTTTATAGTTTTTCTTTGATAAAGGGAAAAATTCAAACCAGGCGGTTGAAATTATGAATGGTGTTTATGATGACGATACTGCAACCGCTAATTACGTGCAATTTTGGTGTCTTTTTGGCATTTTTTTATGTTAAAGATACCCTTGCACAGGTAGTCCAATCGTCGAAAATGTCGATAAAATCACAGAAATAATCCAAATTGATACGGCATGTTAAGAGCTAGGGATAAGTAGCATCGCCCAGGAGGTGAAGATCGAACTGTTTCAAACCATTTAAGTAAAGTTGGATTCGGAAAAAGCTCGATGTCTGGGCGCTACACACAAAAAAAAACATGATGGATCGAATTTCCGTCTGCCAAGCTTTGGCCAAACGGAAATGAATGTACCCATTTCTTAAACGGATGGTGACTATGAGAAATTTTTCAAATACGACAACATCGTGCGAAAACAATCATGGTCAGAGCTTGGTGAAGCAATTCAAACCGATGCCAAACCAGAACTAACGCCCAGGAAGGTTCTACTGTGTATTTGATGGGACGGGAAGGGTATCATTTACTCGTATTATGAGTTGCTTTCGTATGGCCAAACCTTAAATTCTAATATCTACTGCCAACATCGCGACCGTTTGAAGTTAGCGATTGGTCACAAACGGCCAGAAAGAAAAAGTAGTTATTAATTTCGTGAGACAATTATGGATATCTCTTTCCCCAACCTATTATAATAATAATAATAAAATAATTTTTTTGAGAAACATTCCTCACCTTGTAAAATTACATTTATTTCAATTGAAACAACAATTACAACTAAGAAGAATGCTCTCAAAAGGACTGAATTCAGTTTTGAGTCTGATCTTTCATTCAGCCCTCGAGCAAAAATTGTGGTTCAAACAAAAATATTGGTTAAATTTATATTTATACAATAATTTACAACTTTATTTGAAAAAAAAACCACAGAAATATTAAACATTTGAAACCATTTCACATGATGAAGAACATTCTTGTTAAAAAAATATGCAAACTTATGATACAAAAAATTGATTCATACATTATTGCATACAATCGAATCATCGAAGTACTCTGCCACAGTATAGTATGCCTGAATATTATAGCAAATATATATTCACATAAATATTTGCTATAAAGAGATGGGAGAGAAAAGTATGGGGTTTAAATAAAGAAATTCAGGACGAAGAAGTAAAAATGCCAACAAACTAAAGATAAGTTGTAAAGGTAAGAATCGGAAATTTCCAATTGTTTTAGAAGATCCAGGGTTTTTCCTTTCATCGGTGGATGCAGCAATTTCATTGAGTTCGAATCTATAAAATGATTATTATGAATAAAATGTGTGCAAAGTCCAGTAGAATTCTTTTTATGTGATATGAAAATTAATGTACTTATATTCTGGTTTCGATATTCCGTCCAGTTTGACCAATGTAATATAAATCCGCAAAATTAATCTGAATCCACTTTTTTCGTTTATCGGTTATTTCCCTTTATTATCACCTGAAAGTTAACCCAAACTTCTTATGTATAGATATGGACGAGTAGTTTTCCATTTGATAGTACTTTTTGATGGTAAAAGTACCATCAAAGGTATAAAGGTTCACAACCACAATTCACTGTTTATTGTTGTTGTGTATATAATTAAAACCGTGTTACTGCATTGTGATATGAATCGCTGTGATGAGTAATTTTTTAAAACAAAATAAAATTTGATAGTAACAAAAAATTCTGAAGATTTTGTCTAACTATGCGAACACCAGATGGCATTTAAAACATCCAAGGTTGCCGAGTCCACAAATATAAGTAGTAGTAGCATTCATCTCTCAAAATTATAAACTCATTTCAGCAGACAACATTTGGTAAAATTGAAGGACAGTCCCCGAATATTTCAGCTATATAAATTCTGAGAAATGTTCAATGTTGAACGAAAAGGATAAAATAGCACCAGCATGGATAAATTAAGTATGCATTTCGACATAATCTGTCTACGATCTGAAACAGAAACCCGACTGCACTTCCACAGTCCGAAATAATTTAATTCTAGAGAATAATAATTGTGTCGATATGTCTGACCGTGTAGACTTTCTAAATATCGCTCGACCGCCAGCGCAGTTTAAAAGGATTAAGGTGCGGTGTTTAATTCATTTACGGCATTTTCTAACTCGCGAACATTAATAAGAGCACGAACGCTTCAATTAATATCATCAGTATACAGAAGAGGAAGTTAATTTGTAAGCCAATTAAAATTTCAATTATTCAACAACAAATATCACATTGAATAATTCTTGAACTGTTTGAAAATAGAGAAGTAAAGTGTATTTTTGAACATTATTTCTCAGGTACGATTATCACAAAATAGCGTTCCATAAAATTCGTTTTCGTGGAATGAAATTCATGTAGTGTGTCATAAAAAGATGGCGCTAGAGGGTAATAAAACCGATAACATTTACACAGGTAATTTCGTTACCTTGATTACATTGCGATATTCATATATATTAATATATATATATATATATATATATATATATATATATATATATATATATATATATCTGTGTGTGTGTGTGTGTGTGTGTGTATGTAACGGATATTTTTTATAGTTATTATATTATAGAGGTATAGAACTTTAAGTTGGTATTTTTGTTGAAGATGGCGACCGATTTAACAGCTGAGAAGTGATTTATTCTCAGTTTGGTTTGGCAATTCATCATGAATAGACTCACGCCTGAACAACGCTTGCAAATAGTGCAATTTTATTTCGAAAATAATGGTTCTGTGAGGAATACGTATCGCGCACAACATCCATTTTATAGTCGACAAAATCGTCCATCAGAGCAGTTAATTCGATTAACCATGGAACGTTTTCGCACCACGTTTACTCTTATTGATAACTCGCATCCCCAGAGACGCCGTACAGAAGAAGCTATTGCTACTATAGAGCGTAGCATTGAGGAAGACCCGAATGAGTCCATCCGCCATAGAGCACAGGAAATGGATCTGTGCACATCCACGTTATGGAAGATTTTGCAGAAGGATCTTGGTTTGCGTGCTTACAAAATCCAACTCGTGCAAGAATTGAAGCCAAACGATCATCAAGCAAGGCGTAGATTTGTCGAATGGGCCCAAAACGAAGTTGCCGTTGTTCCCGATTTTCATAAGCGAATTTTGTTTAGCGATGAAGCGCACTTCTGGTTGAATGGCTACGTAAACAAACAAAACTGCCGCATTTGGAGTGAAGATAATCCTCGAGTGTATGTCAAAACACCGTTACATACAGAAAAACTGACTGTTTGGTGTGTTTTATGGGCTGGTGGAATCATTGGTCCGTACTTCTTCAAGAACGATGATGGCCAGAACGTTACAGTCAATGGTTATCGGCATAGAGCCATGATTACTAACTTTTTCATTCCTGAATTGAACAACCATGATGTCCAGGAGCTGTGGTTTCAACAAGACGGCGCAACATGTCACACAGCTCGTGCCACAATCGATTTATTGAAAGACACGTCGGTGACCGCCTAATTTCACGTTTTGGACCTGTGAATTGGGAGATCTCCCAAGGTCTTGTGATTTAACACCGCTAGACTAATTTCTGTGGGGCTATGTAAAGTCATTGGTCTATGCGGATAAGCCAAAAACTCTTGACCATTTGGAAGACAATAATCGCCGTGTTATTGCCGATATACGGCACAAATGTTGGAAAAAGTCATCGAGAATTGGACGTCCAGATTGGACTACATCTGAGCCAGCCGTGGTGGTCATATGTCAGAAATCATATTTAAAATGTAATGCCACAAGATTATCTTTCGAATAAAAAAAATTCTTGTCAATCGAATGATCCATCGTTGTTTTATTGCAATTTGAAGTTCTATACCTCTAAAAAAAAACACCCTTTATATACGGCTCTTTTCAAGTTACATTTTTCTGTACTACTTTTATTCCAGCACCCTATAAATTAAATATTAAATAAAGCGCCCTAATAAAAATTTCGATATAGAGAAGTTGAAGTAATTATCAAATAATTTAACAAAATTATTTATGAATTTGTAATAACGGAGACCCTTGCTAGGTGACGAGGCGCAGGGTGATTTACCAGGTGATCTGAATCGATAATAATCGAGTAAAATTCGAATTGGTACCATATCTATCATTTTGGATAAGAACGATGTATCAGATGTATCTATCATTTTGAGAACTGTCAAGATATTCACGTTAACAATCATCTGATTGTTATCTATTGTTATCTAACAAAAGATTGAAAATGGAATTCGTATAAGAGTGTTGAGTTAAAATGATAACTCACGTAGCTTGTACCTATATATTAAACTTTAAATGTATTGTTGAAAAGGAACTGACAAAGTTATGGTAAAATTATGAATAAAATAAGATAAAAATGAAAAGAAATATTAAGATAATAAGATACAATTTTTGTGATAAATTATCCCTAACAACATTTCACCAACAAGAATATTGATGAAACTTAATTATGCAACAAGAGTTTATGCAACAATAACAGCACTAACATTATTCAACAAACGTCTCTTATTTTGTTTTGACTTGTACCCTACATATTGCTGAACTGAAAGATTCACAACTTTTCATAGTAATCGCACTGTAAGACTGTATAGTGCGATTGGCAAGTCAATATATTTTATTCAGAAAATAAATGATTTTTAATACTGATATGGTCACTATAAAATGTTGTTACGTTATCTAATTACTTAATAACTTCAGCAGAACGTCTGAAAGGCTAAGTAAGAACTGAATAAATCAACCGACTTGGTAAAACATGGATTAAACAACTTTTGAGAGACTTGGCTTATTTTACAAGTTTGTTTTTGAGTCTCTTTTAATTGAAAAATATTTATTTCAGTTGACGTTTCGTTGCCTATTGCAATTTTGTCAAAACTATTTATTGATTGAATTTCAACAGAAATAAAGATTTCTGCATAAAAAGCATGGTGAAAATAGGGTACTACTAGGTCAAAACTAATTAGTTTTGACAAAGTTGTAATATAACAACGAAACGTTAACAAAAATAAACTTTTTCATATCAAAAGAAGCCTGTTATTGCTAAAAGCTTTCAAAATAATAATATATATATATATATATATATATATATATATATATATATATATATATATATATTAACTCTGAAAAAATCACCCTTTATATATATATATATATATATATATAACGGGTGATTTTTTAAGAGTTAAGTTTTTCAGTTTGGCGTCACTGGTTGGTAATGGCATCCAAACGTCATCAGTCAAAGTGAAAAGTTTTCAGTATACTCTACCATTTCATCGTGGAAAGACTTACAAACGGGCAACAATTGCAAATTGTTGAAAGTTACTATCAAAATTCGTGCTCTGTGAAAAATGTGTATCGTTTGTTACGACCATATTCGACCTGGTGAATCAACAATTCGTGCTGTTATCACCAAATTTCGCACCAAGTTTACATTGTTGGACATTAAACCATTGTCTCGCATGCAAACAGTGCGTACTGAAGAGAATATTTCAGCCGTAGCGTACAGTGTTAATGAGGGTCGTGAAATGTCAATTCTTCGCCGTTATCAGCAATTGGTCATGTGTTACTCAACCACATGGAAAATTTCTCGTGTTGATTTGGGTTTGATAGTCTATAAAATTCAACTTCTGCAAGAATTGAAGCCGAATGACCTACCACAACGTCTAATTTTTGGTTTTTTTCGTTTTAATTAACATCCAAGTTTGTACATCTAAAGCTTAAACTACGCCGTTCTGACGATAGCCAATAAGCTTGAAACATATGTAAACGGCTGTCACAAAATTTCAGGTTCATACCGTAAGTCTCTTATCTTTTATCTTAATACCTGTATAATTCTTTTCAAATTATGTTTATTGTTCGGTACAAATTCTCAGAAGGTATAAATATCGTTTCACTGGCTGATATTGATTCAGTCTTCAAAACGGAGTCTAATGAACTCTACCAAAGATATTCAATCCCAAGCCAAAAAGAAGTCGATTCCTTACACAGAATTTTGTGTTGTGTTTTGTGATTTTTTCGTTTTAATTAACATCCAAGTTTGTACATCTAAAACTTGAACTACGCCGTTCTGACGATAGCCAATAAGCTTGAAACATATGTAAACGGCTGTCACAAAAATTTCAGGTTCATGCCGTAAGTCTCTTATCTTTTATCTTAATACCTGTATAATTCTTTTCAAATTATATATATATATATATATATATATATATATATATATATATATATATATATATATATATATGTTATGTTTTATTCGAACTTGGGTCTTGTTAATTTTTTGAGCAGTAGAAGAATAATTCGTTAAACCCCTACCATTTGCAAAAAAGAAATTTTACTTCAAATTTACCATTGCTAGGGAAGTGAAACATATTCATCGCATGAAATAGACCTTTTTGTAGTGAAATGCCAGTCTGTCGAATTTTTCATCTAGTTTGCCAGGAAGAATCTCAAGTTGTTTAACTATTCCAGTCAATGCTAATTGAGTAAAAGAATGTAACTTTTCATTCCAGAGAGTTGTATCCCTGACCTCTTCTGCGAAAGTATAAATCTGTGAACCCACGTTTCCTATATTAAAACAAATTTAAATGTTTTCAACTAGATCCAACCTGTGTTTGAAAATTCGGCGCCTTTTTGGATTTTTCTGATCAGCAAATTATTAAGCAAATGATTTGCTACGAATCATTTGTCCATAAAATATTCAAATAACACCTAGTTTCGTAAAATTTTATTGTTTATGTGTAATGTAGTGTATCCTTCCTTCTACAAACATCATATTTGATGAGTTATAAGGGACAAATGTAATCGTATGAAGAAAGCTGAAACTGTTCGACATGTAGCTTTCAGCTACAGCTTAAAGAGCCGTTGCCAAAAATATATTGTTTACCTTCTTAAGAATTTCATCGCTACATCTAATTGAGCAAATTCATTTAAAGTATTCATCGACTTAGATTGCTCTAAACAAAAGAGGCCGAACTAAAAAATTGAACGAAGTACAATTCATGAATTCATGAAGGACACAACAGATTTATTTTTGATTATCGCTCTTGCTTGCTAGCCTTAGATCTCTTCAAAAAGCTCTTTTGAAGCACTAAATAAAAAAATCAGTTGAAACATCAATAATCCAGCTAATATGTTCTTACAGAACTTTACATGACTTTTTAAAGTACTTTACAAGAGTTTTTGTAAAGCATTTTAAGAAGCATCCAAAAAGAATTCATATTTTCAAAGTATGTATAATGCTCATGTTCGGCGCCAAATATGAATGTATCAAGCTAACTTTTCATACAAATTATATAGAACTAGTTTTTCCAGGATCTATTTTAGAGATTGAATCTATTTAAACTACCAATGACTTAAAGATCATCAAACATTTTAATGTAACAAAGAAAATAAATCTACCATTTATAGACTTATCAATCGATACCATTATCTAATCACGTACCTATGTCTTTCAATTACAGCCAGAGTTCGACCGGTCTGACATACATCTTACAACGAATACCCAAAATAATCACAGGAAGTACGAATCGCGACTCGACACTCTCAAAATAAGATTGGAATTCTTAGCAGTACTCTAATAATAGAATACTGAGAATTCTTGAGTGAAGTTCATCAAGAACTTCACAACCACCCATACAGATTGTATAACGTGGAGATTGTTTCTGAGCAAAGACGAATAGAATATTTTATTCTATGCAAATATAGATTCACAATATTTTACAGGATATGTGAAGTTGCCTACTTATTGATAGTAAATTTGTGACATCGAGTTGTTGAACGTCTTCTTTTATTTATCCCATGATTAGAATCGTGGATTTATTGATATGAAAAATTATCGGTATAACTTCAATGAAGTAACAGCTGATAAGCTTGACCTTTGCTGAGTTTTGTTTGTTTAAATACCTCAAACTTGACAATTTGTGATTAGAAACGACAAACTCAAAACATGTTAACCTCTTCTTCCTTAATTTGACCGATAATTTCCCTAATTGATACGACAATTTTTCCTCGATAAACTAACTATCCTTACTCTAATTCGTCATCACGGATATAATAAAAAATAAAATGATTGTTTGATATAGTTACCTTTAATAACACTTGTAGCAATAACGGGATTTTAGTAATGTAAAAATCTTTATTTTTGTTGATGCTTCGTTGACTATTCCAATTTTATCAAAAGTATTATAATTCAAATAATTGAACTTTATGAATAACTATAACTATGGATATAAAACGTGAATCATAATGCATAATGAAACAATATCTAGAATAATGACGACGTTTCGAAGTACTACTTCTTTATCAAATGTTGAATTAATACATAATAACTAGTTTCACAGAACACACGTTCTGTGAAAATAGCTATAACCTAGTATTAATTCAGCATTTGATAAAGAAGTAGTACTTCGAAACGTCGTCATCGCGTATTTGTATTAAATTATGAGAAAATTCTAAATATTGTTTCATTATGGATATTAATTTTCTTCAACTATCGACCTCATCTATCATCATTTTGAATCATAATGTTTTAAGAAAATCAACTTGGCTTTTAGGCCTCTGTATTAATTATTTATTCAAATTTTTCAAAACGTTTGATGAAAATAGTCAACGAAATGTCAACAAGAATAAAGATTTTTACATTACAGAAAGCTTTTTATTGCTAGAAGTACTATAATATATATATATATATATATATAAATTCTAGACAATATCTAGAATTTTCTCATAATTAAATACAAATACGCATGACGACGTTTCGAAGTACTACTTCTTTATCAAATGTTGAATTAATACTAAGTATAATTGTACAAACTCACTACTTATAACTAGTTTCACAGAACATGTTCTGTGAAAATAGCTATAACCTAGTATTAATTCAGCATTTGATAAAGAAGTAGTACTTCGAAACGTCGTCATACGTATTTGTATTAAATTATGAGAAAATTCTAAATATTGTTTCATTATGGATATTAATTTTCTTCAACTATCGACCTCATCTATCATCATTTTGAATCATAATGTTTTAAGAAAATCAACTTGGCTTTTAGGCCTCTGTATTAATTATTTATTCAAATTTTTCAAAACGTTTGATGAAAATAGTCAACGAAATGTCAACAAGAATAAAGATTTTTACATTACAGAAAGCTTTTTATTGCTAGAAGTACTATAATATATATATATATATATATATATATATATATATATATATATATATATATATATATATATATATAATTTATAATAATTCAATTTAAATATGTTAAAATTAATTTATTGCTTGTTTAAGATAGTTTATTTATAACGTTTTTAGCAAAATTTAGGCTATTTTCAATGTTAAAAACTTTATTTTCGTCGACGTTTCATTGTATATCAGAACTTTGTCAAAACTAATGAATAATTCAATTTCATGAATTACTATAGACATCAAAACGTCAAACTTATTTTTTTTGAAAAAACACCAAATTGGCTTTGTTGGTTTTTTTAGTATTCGGAGGAATACTTCTGGCTTAGAATTCGCTTCAGAAGTTTTATAATATGCCATGCAACAATTGCAGTAAATGCTATATAGGACAAACGTCGCAAAATCTACAAGAAAGAATTAAAGCACATAAATATGCAAAGACTCAAATAACAGCCTTACATGAACATAAAATAACTGAAAAACACGATTTTGATTAGAACAATGCCAAGTTTTTAGCAACTGAGAAAGACAAATAATGTAGACAAATTTATAAATGTAACACATTCGTAAAAATTTGGAAAAGCAGTAAACGAAAGAACAGACATAAAACATCTTAATTCTATTCACAACGATTTGATAAACCTTACAAATAGAACTCACAAAATGAATACACAACAATCACCAAACATCACATCTCAAAACTCATTTTTTCCAGATCTACCTTCAATTTCACACACATAAGCCAATCAATATACATATTCTGAATAAGTATATAAAACTCAACTATGTTTAATTATATGTATGTACACTGTTAAAAATTTCTGTGGAAACTTCACCAAAAAGTTTAGGAACTTTTAACGCAAAACAATTCAGTAAATTTACTCAACAAAGTTGTTCAAGTTTGTCAATTCATTTCGATAAAATTCCAAAACATTTTATGAAATTCACAAAGTTATAATAAAGAATAATTTAAATAAAACTGAGTGGTTTTGTGATTTTCACTGTAATTAATTTCAAACATGACAATATCGTTTAGCCAACACAGTGGCTTCCTCAGAGGTTGATGATAAACTGAGCTATCACATTGTGGACTACTTGCATTTATTCTGAAGTGTATGGAAATAACCATAGAACGTTTTTCTATGGTTCTTCAAAAGAAAGTTATATTTAAATTATTTTTTATTATCACTTTGTAAATTTCATAAAATGCTTTGTAATTTTATTGAACTGAATTGACGAACTTGAATGATTTTGTTGTGTTAATTTACGAAATTGTTTTACGTTAAAACATCCTAAATTTTTCGGTAAAATTTCCAGAGAAATTTTTATCAGTGATATATATGTATATATAAATTAGACACATTAGAATCACCTGGCTTATCATGAGTTTTTCAGAGGTTTCCTCATGGTGAAGAAGACTAAAACTTTCGAAGCGAATGCTAAGCCAGCAATATTCCTCTGAATACTAAAGAAACAAGAGCAAATTTGATTTTTTTTTTAAAAAAAATAAGTTTGACGTTTTGATATCTATAGTAATAATTGATAAAATTCAACTATTCACTAGTTTTGACAAAGTTGTGATGTACAACGAAACGTCAAAGAAAATAGCCTGTTATTGCTAAAAACGTTATAAATATATATTACACGTTCACATATCTAGCTTTACTATAACATTCTCTTGGTTAATTTGAATTTTTCAAATTTTCTAGTGTTAAGATATATAGATATATATATATATATATATATATATATATATATATATATATATATATATATATAAGAAAATTAAGACTAGAACATTTGAAAAATTCAAATTAACCAAGAGAATGTTATAGTAAAATTCTAGATATGTGAACGTGTATATATATATATATATATATATATATATATATATATATATATATATATATATATATATATATATATATATAAAATTAACATTAGAACATTTGAAAAATTCAAATTAACCAAGAGAATGTTATAGTAAAGCTAGATATGTGAACGTGTAATATATATATATATATATATATATATATATATATATATATATATATATATATTTATATATATATATATATATATATATATTTATATATATTAATATCTTTTTTCAGTTTTTAGTAGTAAGAACCATAATTTTAGTTAAAGTGGACGTTACTTGAGCTTTATTTAGTTCAATTATCCGGCAAATATGATAGAGATATGTAGAGAATTTGCAAGTCCAAGACGAGTAGAACTAAATTGAATTAATGAAGATCTTTGTAATGTGAATAAACGAAGGCTAAGCACCTGCCATAAAAGCACATAAACTGATGTCATATAAAGCAATTACGGACACAATTGGATTGTTTGTTGAATAAAGTGGTTATTCAATTTGATGAAGAAATGAAATTGATTAAGTGGAAGACTGTTTCAATTTGATGGACCCCTTTCCATAAAATTGTGGAACGTCACCGATGCACATCTTTGACTATGGAGGCTGTGAAATGATATCTGATGAAAAAATAAAGAAACTCTTAGGTATCCACCATTTACACGGCTTTTTTGTTCATGGTTTAAGCTTAGACTAGAAAACTAAGAATAAATTAAGTGTGTTTATATATATATATATATATATATATATATATATATATATATATATATATATATATATATATATATATATAGTATATATATATTTTTATTTCCAACTTCATAGAGTATATATTTATGCCTTTAAGCTCAAACATATACCTGTAAAATATTATTTGATAAAAATAAATATAACTACCTCCGAAAGGTTATTGAACTTTTACTGAATTCAGAATTTATGCAGGAGTTAGTGATTTATTTTTTCTATAACATCTTGATCTTTCTATCTGTATTACTATATTAATTAATTGGAAATATACTGTATTTCAACAATAAAGAATAAAAACCAGGTACTGTAAGAACGAACAAGGAGTGCGGGGGGGTGCAAACTGGATTTGGACCGCGCGGGGAAGTGCACTATTGTCTTTCTAGGTGAACTGTCGCTCGCGCGTAATTAAAACATAATCTAAAACACTGTTTTTGTTAAATATGGAAAAAACTCGTAGTGCTTCTAAATGCCCACTATTTGGTGAATGTTGTGAGTTAAAAAAAAATGTTCTACCTACCTACGAAGATGTTGTGAAAGAAGATTACGAATGGACGAGGCAAAGCATGAACACGAGCAAACAGGAGCCCAAATTTTCAGAAATTTCCGATAAAATTGTGCCTGAAATCGAGAGCATATGGCAAGCGGCATCTTTACCAACAGTGACTAGTACCAGAATTATACAAATATTAAAAACTTACCACGAGAAGCGGAAAAATCGTCTTAAGTCGATGAAAAAGAATTCTCTTTTAAAAATTTTATGAAAAATAAAAAGTTACTTTAATCAGCTCATCTGATGCAAAGAAAAATGAAACGTGAACAAGCTTTTTTAATTGACCAAAGAACGGCTCGTAAAATGATAATTGGCTGAGTTGATGATACTGTAAGTAAAAAAAAATGTAATAAATCAGGAAAGGAAGCTAAAACAACAAAATCGCTCTGTTGGCCCGGCGATTGCAAGTACGTCCTCTGTTAATTTAGATATCAGCACCTCTTCTCTTTCTTCCGAAACGGATGAGCCACTGAAAAACGATGCCTAAGCTGAGAAAATTGAATCCGTTTTTCCTCTAAAGAAAAAGAAAAAAGTGTCGTCCATTGACTTGCCTACGGTATCGAAAACGTGTGATAGATACGGAGTGTCTGACAGGGCTGCTGCTGCGATTGTGTCATCAGTATTACATAATATTGGTTCTGAAGTTGAAGTTATAGTTAGAAGTAAGCTACGAAGAGAAAGAAACAAGACTAGACAGGAGATACAGAAACAGGTAAACCTCAGTGATATTTCTGCGTTATATTTTGATGGCAGAAAAGATAAAACTTTAAAAATTATTAAGAAAGCGAACCGAAATTACAGAAAAGTAATTATTTCGCGCATGCTGAGAATGTATTATTGGCTATGATAACCGACGAAAGGAAACATATACGTGAATTGGCTGCCCGGCGTATTTTGAAGGCTCGTAGTAGTGCAGTACAAGCTCCAAGGCTTTTTGCTTCACCAAAAATTAATTTTGATGCATCGAATTATATCGAGATGATAAATTGGCAAAACGAGATAACTGAACCTCCAATTTTAAAAAGCTTGTGGACAGAAGAAATTTCCTGTATTGTTCAGTCTGGTGGCGAGGGCCAGCTATCATTTTTGCGTCTTCCGTGCCATACCCAGCCTGTAGAGCGAGCCGTGAAGATCACAACAGAAGCTGCTATGTCTCAGTGTACGAAAAAATCGCGACTAGGTGCCATGAAGGCAAAATTAGAGTCAATAGCCCAAATGCCAAAATTTGATACAAAATGTCATTTTAAACCAAATTAAAAGGTGTTCCTAGCATTTCTTTTATATGTTACATTTACTTCTTTTTGCATTTATTACATACTTAATTGTCTGATTATTGCTTTGTGTATTTTTTCACATCCATTTTTCCGTAATTTCCACTAAATATAGATTTGAACAAAGAAGTCAGTTTTTTCAAGAATTTCGAAATTTTAGAGGCGATTCGGAGGTAAAAAGAAATTTTCAATAATTACCAAAATTGGCATACGTTCATGTTTTCACATAAGGCATAAATCCCCCTCATTTAGAAATCAAAAATATTAAAAAAAATTTCGCCATACATTCGTGCTCCACCCTAATATATATATATATATATATATATATATATATATATATATATATATATATATATATATATATATATATATATATATATATATATATATATATTCAAGACTGTCAGTCTTGAAAATGAGCTAACGCTCGAAACATGTTGACTATACATATTGTTAAATAAATCGTGAAAAATTAAGCCAAGAGTTTAATTTATTTTAATATTAGTCTTGAAAATGAGCTAACGCTCGAAACATGTTGACTATACATATTGTTAAATAAATCGTGAAACATTAAGCCAAGAGTTTAATTTATTTTAAATTTTCTTGAAAACAATCTTGAAAATGAGCTAACGCTCGAAATATGTTGACTATACATATTGTTAAATAAATCGTGAAACATTAAGCCAAGAGTTTAATTTATTTTAATATTCAATTATGTTTCACCAAGAGTTAAGCGAGAATTCAATCTCATTAATAATTCTTGTTATTCTTAACAGTAACTTTATACAAGTATAACATAACTATTTTGAAAGTTTTTAGCAATAACAGGCTTTTTATGATATGAAAAAGTTTATTTTTGTTAACGTTTCGTTGTTATATTACAACTTTGTCAAAACTAATGAATAATTGAATTTATGAGTTACTATAGATATCAAATGTCAAACTTATTTTTTAGAAAAATCAAATTAGTTTTTTTGTATCTTCACTCATTGATTGTCATTATCAGAGGAATATTTCTGGCTTAGCATTCGCTTCGGAAGTTTTAGTCTTCTTCACCATGAGGAAACCTCTGAAAAACTCATGGTAGTCCAGAAAATATAAAAAAACAATTAAATAAAATAAAATAAATAAAAGCTATATCGGACAAACAGCACAAAATCTCGAAGAAAGAATCGAAGTGCATAAATACGAAAAAACTCAAATAACAGCCTTACATAACCATAAAATAACAGAAAAACATGATTTTGATTACAAAAATACGAAAATTTTGGCAACTGAAAGGGACAAAAAAAGTAGAGAAATTTTAGAAATGCTACACATTCGTAAAAATTTAGAAAACACAGTAAATGAAAGAACAGACATTAAACATCTCAATTCGATTTACAATAACTTAATAAACCTCACAAATAGCACTCGTAAAGTAAACACACAACAATCACCAAACATCACATCTCAACACTCATTTTTTCCAGATCTACCTTCAGTTTCACACACATAAACCAACAAACTATATGTAATTATAAAATGTAAATATGAATCTTATTAAAATCACCTGGCTTACCATGAGTTTTTCAGAGGTTTCCTCACGGTGAAGAAGACTAAAACTTCCGATGCGAATGCTAAGCCAGAAATATTCCTCTGAGAATGAAAATCAATGAGTGAAGATACAAAAAAACTAATCTGATTTTTCTAAAAAATCAATTTGACATTTGATATCTATAGTAACTC
Organism: Henosepilachna vigintioctopunctata; assembly: GCA_030704895.1. Lineage (NCBI taxonomy): Eukaryota > Metazoa > Arthropoda > Insecta > Coleoptera > Coccinellidae > Henosepilachna > Henosepilachna vigintioctopunctata. Next base: position 100,240 of record JARQZJ010000106.1, on the reverse strand, counting down.
ATAAATTCAATTATTCATTAGTTTTGACAGAGTTGTAATACAACAACGAAACGTTAACAAAAATAAACTTTTTCATATCAAAAAAAGCCTGTTATTGCTAAAAACTTTCAAAATAAAATACCTTAATCAGGTAATAAATCAATTTCAAGAAGTATAATATAAAATAATATGAGGAGTCTTTTTTCATTTTACACACATTTACAATGTGTCTGTGTGCATGTATATACCGGAATCAGGAAGCAACTGAACAGAAAAAAAAAATATGTTGATAACAGTTTGAACCCGAGAAGTTGATAATCACTCCATTGTAGTATGAATTTCTTTATTGATTTCTATTTATATCTGCCTCATTCTCAACTGTTCCATTCATCTTTTCACGATTATTAATAATCGATAAAGCACAACAGAATCTTACTTACGAAACACTATAACAAATGCCACTTCCTTTCCACAATCGCAGTAAAAGCATTTTTATCTGTGTATATTAATGCATTATTTACTGATTTATGTAGGAATTTGTTTATAGTTGATGGTGTGAGAAAATTGAATATCCGTATGAGACAGATAAGCTGGCTAATGTTTACTTTCCCCGATAAGTATAACTCGATTTTTCCATTCTGATATTTCATAATTGAGAAAATGAACGTTGTTTATTGACAACTCCCTATGAATTGAACTTATTACATCAATCTTTTCTGAGTAAATATGTATTCCCAGAATATGGTTCTACAACATTGTAGAACGCTTATTTTGTGTTGAACTTAAGAAGACAATATGTGACAGCAATTGATTCCTCTTTGATGGTAATTCTACTTTGAATTAATTTACTTCATTATATAATTTATTAATAATTTGCAATAAAATATCAAACAAATTACCTTTCTCATAGAAAAATCATTATCGAAACATATGTGTTGCACAACATAAGGATATACCTACTGTTGCATAATGATATGGAATGATTATGCGAATGCTTCGTTCTGAAGAGTGTTTTTTTAGAGGTATAGAACTTTAAATTGCAATAAAACAACGATGGATCATTCGATTCACAAGAATTTTTTTATGGAAGAGATAATCTTGTGGCATTACATTCTAAACATAATTTCTGGAATATGACCGCCACGACTGGCTCGGACGTGGTCCAATCTGGACGTCCAATTTTCGATGACTTTTTCCAACATTTGTGGCCGTATATCGGCAATAACACGGCGAATATTGTCTTCCAAATGGTCAAGCGTTTGTGGCTTATCTGCATAAACCAATGACTTTAGATAGCCCCACAGAAAGTAGTCTAGCGGTGTTAAATCACAAGATCTTGGAGGCCAATTCACAGGTCGAAAACGTGAAATTAGGTGGTCACCAAACGTGTCTTTCAATAAATCGATTGTGGCACGAGCTGTGTGACATGTTGCTCCGTTTTGTTGAAACCACAGCTCCTGGACTTCATGGTTGTTCAATTCAGGAATGAAGAAGTTAGTATTCTTGGCTCTAGTTCTGGCCATCATCGTTTTTTAAGACGTACGGACCAATGATTCCACCAGCCCATAAAGCGCACCAAACAGTCAGTTTTTCTGGATGTAACGGTGTTTTGACATACACTTGAGGATTATCTTTACTCCAAATGCGGCAGTTTTATTTGTTGTAGAATTGCTACGTCGATAAAATGGACGTAGTGCGCGACACGTATTCCGCACAGAACCATTATTTTCGAAATAAAATTGCACTATTTGCAAGCGCTGTCCAAGCGTTAGTCTATTCATGATGAATTGCCAAACGAAACTGAGATTAAATTACTTATCAGATGTTGAATCGGTCGCCATTTCCAACAGTAATGCCAACTTAAAGTTCTATACCTCTAAAAAAAACATCCATCAAAATGATTATACAGCATTTTAATACTCCAACATAATCCTTTTTAACATTGATAAGATTTCAGCAAACACCTATTGACGTTTCTAAATCATAAAAAATTGTTTGTTCATGGGTTTCTAATATTCTGAAGTATGCCTTGGCACTTTAAATTCGAAGCAAAATTGAGCGAGTTTCTATCAGCATTAAAAAGCCTTTAGTGAAAATTCGATTTTGTCAGTGACGAACGTTATTATGAACTCCAGCAATTCCCAAAAAAGAAATTACGAAAAACTTAAGTTAGCAATACCCATTAAGAATCTTGGAGACTTGGTATTTTGTAAATGGCATTTCAAATCTACAAAACTGGAATACGATCTTTGGTTTTCGAGAAAAATGATTTTATAGTTTTCGTGTTGTACTTGATATTATATGTTATTTTGATGTATTATATATGCCATATATATTTGATTTCTTTAATATATAGCATTATAATATCCTTAAGCAATCCTTAGTAATTCCAGTATTTAAGAATGGAAGCGTAAGTGAAATTACTAATTATCGCCCAAAATCCATTTTGAGCGTGTTTTCCAAGGTAATAGAGAAAATTATTTTCGCCAGAATGATGAGTTATCTCAATAGATTCAAAATAATTGACTCCGCGCAACATGGATTCAGAAGCGGCCACTCAACTCAATCAGGTGCAGTTAAGTTTTTTGAATCCGTCTACGAGTGTTTGGATAAACACTTGTTTGTGGCGGAGTTAATTTTAAATTTATCTTCCGCATTTGATTCACTATCCTTTGAATTTTCACTAGATAAATGCTACAATTTAGGTTTTAGAGGTGTGTTTCTGAAGGAATTGGTTACGTAGTTATCTTGAAGAAAGAACAATGGTAGTGAAAATAGGCGAGAGTTATTCTCATAGACATGATATTGCTCTTGGGGTGCCGCAAGGCTCTGTACTCGGACTTCTTCTATTCATATTGTTCATAACGATCTGCCTACGAAGTTGTCCCGGTTTTTGGTGGCACTATTTTCCGATGATTCATCGGTGGTTGTTTCTGGCAGGACTCCTGAAGAACTTCTGGAGGCATGTGCGTGCATTGTGAGGGAGTTTGTAAGTTGGTGTCGAATGAACAATCTGATGGTGAACGTTGACAAAATTGTATGTGTTCAGTTTTGTCTGAAGGGCAATGGAATTAGTACCTTGGATATTAAATATGGGGACAACACTATATCATCATCCCAATCAACAAAATTTCTTGGAATATATGTAGACAGAAATTTGAGATGGACATCACACATTGATGTCTTATGTAAAAAATTGAGTAACTCTTTTTTTGCAATGTCTAAAATCAAGAACATCATACCTAGAAACGGTGTTATGAATGTGGATTACAGTCTTGTATATAGTCTTCTAAATTATAATATTCTGCTGTGGGGCTGCTCTACAGAAATAAATAGGGTGTTTATTACACAGAAGCGAATACTTCGATTAATATTCAATATTCAACAGCGAACATCTTGTAAACCTATCTTCATTAATAATTACATACTCACCTTACCGTGTGTATATATTTATAGATGTTTGTTATATATTAAAGAAAATTAAGATAGGTTTATTAAATTGAATAGTAATCATGAGTATTCAACAAGGAACAGGGATGTGCTACTTATTCCTATGCATAAAACAGCTAAATTTGAGCACTCTCTCTATTGTCAGAGTATTAAAATTTTCAATCATTTATCATCGTATTTGAAAGTACTGAAAGCTCATTTGTTTAAGAGGAGAGTTAAAGCTCTGCTCTCAACAAAGGCATACTATAGTGTGGCAGAGTACTTCGATGATTCGGATGTAGGCAATAATGTTTGAATCAATTTTTTGTATCATATATTTGTATATTTTTTTAACACAAATGTTCTTCACCATGTGAAATTGTCTCAAATGCTTAATATCTCTGAGGAAATTTTTTTTCTTTTCTTTTCAATCAAAATTGTATATTATTGTGAATATGAATTTAACCAAGATTTTTGTTTGAACCAATATTTTTGCTCGAGGGCTGAATGGAAGATCAGACTCCAAACTGAATTCGGTCCTTTTGAGAGCATTTTTCTTAGTTGTAATTATTGTATCAATTAAAATGAATGTAATTTCACAATGTAAGGAATGTTTCTCAATAAATTTATCTTATTATTATTAGTATTATATCTCATAGTATTCAATACACTGTCAACAAATGGTATGAACATAAGATCAAACAATGATAACTAACTGGCCGCATTGTTACTCTACTCCGGCAGTACCTCCAGAAAACCTTCAAACAAGTTTAGCGAAACTCACGCAATACTTATTCAACAGGTGTTTTATATCGAACAGAAAGCTGATTTGTTCATTGTGGTATTTATGAAATACTATATTGAAAAAAGTTGACTTGTAGAATGTCCACAAGAAATAGTAGTACAAGGTGCGGCTAAATAATTATTATGCACGATGTAATTAAAAAACTTTACATATTTTCTCCAGTCGAGAATTAAAGATTCCCGAAAGATAGTATACTTCGTAGTTCTAATTCGTCTACATATCGTGAGAAGTTCAAATTCGATTGTTTTTATCAGGCACATTTATCTCATGATTATTATTCTTCAAAATTATAAACCGTAAACAAACTTATATTATTTCATAACAAAAACTATAATTTATTACGAATATTACGAAGAAGTTATTTAAACATAGTGTTAATATTTTATGGATTTGAAAAAATTATATTTTCTGTAGTCCTCATAGAATAGAGGCAGAAAGCGAGGTCCACAAAAATCTGTGAGTCCTGGGTATGAGGTTTTGTGAATTTTGTAGTTTAACTAACAGAATAATATGAAAACTGGGTGGTGTAGATTGTAGTTTTCAGTGTTATGACTGTCGAATATAACAATTAGAAATTAGAAAAATTTCATGAAACAAATTTTCGTTATTTTGAAAGACATCAGTCAATCAATCTTGATTGCTTGATTAAATAAGACTGATGATTCATAATCAGGATGAAACAATTGTATCACCATTCAACAAGTTCGATAATTTTTCGAAGCGCACTTAAGGGGGGCGATACATGTAATCGCCTTCATTTTTACCGTTTTTTGACGACTTTTTAAACTGGGTAGGAATAACTGAATCATTCTAAAATTTTGTGGGGTTATTCATTATATATTGAAATACAAATAAAAATAACTTTCAAATTTTTTTTTATAAAATAGCTCCCATAAAAATAAATCTGCCGAGAGCCTCTCGGAGAAAGACATCAATTTGCGGGCGTTCTCACTTCTCGTACGGTCATCTGAAATCGAAAAAAATAGTTGGTACGTCTTCATAAAACATAAATCTTCTAATTAAACAAAAAAAAAATCAAAAAAGCCACAAAATCGTAAATTGGCACACCTCAGAAAAAAAGTTATTGTACTATTATGTGATGTATAGTGTGTGGAAAGTGCTACTTTGTTTTTTTCAGGAAACTAAGGAATACCTTTGAAATTTGTATGTAAATAGCTACCGATTACTATTGTTTTGACTGAGTAGTTCAGACATTAACAAAAGCATTATTTGATAGACTGATCTACAGAAGGCAAGAAGGCTAGATTGATAAAGTTAAACTCAATTTAAATGCAGTGCCAAGTATTTTTCTTTATTTACCTCTACTTATCAAAAACAGTCCACTCTCAAAGAGAATATCCAGCTGACAGAACCAGCATTGAAGGAACGTTGTGAGAAATTGAATGAAGCCTTTGAAAACTCATATTCAATTTGTAATTTTGTTGATTTAACATACAATTATAAAAAAAGATTTTAATATTCAAATCGTGGAATATAAAAACTTTTGAAACTAACAGCATTTTTTTACACTCTGGTTTTTCCATCCAACGTAACTGAATGTTCACAAATAAACAGTTTACAAATTATTAATCAGATTTAGTAGATTCAGATATGCATGTAAATGTTTTTATCAATAAAAATAAACTGTCTCCTAATGATTTAAAATGGATTTTACAACTGAAATTAACTAGATAGTCTCGACAGGAAAATTTGCTAGCTCGTTACGAATATGATATCAGAATCATTCTACCATCCAAATTACTGTACACATCTGAATAAAGGTTTAAAGGAATTGACGCATTAATCTTACTCTCACCTGAGAATGAAAAATAATGAAATTTATAGCATATTGTCAATTCTAATTGATAAAGTAAACTTGTTAGTGTACATACTAAAAAAACAACATTTGAATCGCCATAACTCAGATATAGTTCTTCTTAGAAAAAAGTGTATTATTAATTTCTATAGATAATTTTATAATCTACAATTTTTGTTGAAACTATTTTTTATACAAAGTACCGTTTCGCTGAAAATTTTTCTGAAAAGGCAATTATTAACATGTAGTAGACCGATGTTCGAAGATCGATCGGTCTACCGGATTGAGCAGATGCGGCGTTGCCAAGTCTATGTTCATGGCTTGTAAGTAGAGTTAGGCTGTGCCTTCGGTAAGTTCATAGAACTCGTTTTTCTGTGTGTGTTCGGTGTAATGGAGCTGGATGTTTAATTTCTTTGGGATTTTTCCCTAAAGCTTCAGCTTTGCGCCACTTGCACCAGCTATCGGAACCAGAACGACAGTAACTACTCGTGTCTTGGTTCATCATCTGTAGAGCACAAGTGGCCATGATCACTTCGTTCATGTATTTCACACTATTAACGTTTCTTCGAATGGCCAATCCGTAATATAACTATAATTTTTCAATTAAAGCTTCCGTCAATTTACCTCTTCCTCCCAGGTGATTGCTTTAGTTTTTTGGAGTTGAGTACCCATCATCTTCTAAACACGGCTGATGCATTCACTTTTTACAACTTGAAATTCGTCGCCATACGGATTCAAATCGAGAATTCCTTTGAAGGTTTTTGAATCCCCATCTCCTATGTAGTTTCCATATTTGACACCAAATAATTCTTCAGATCGTGAAAACATTTCCATTATAGCGTCGACTTCCATAGCACCAGAAGATCCTTTATGGTTTTCTTGGCAGCTTGGTTCATGTTCTTCGAACCATTCACGATATTCTTCAGTGTCATTTGTAGGATAAGACTGCATATTTTTTATTTCACTTATTAATTTACTCCGCACAGAACGAATGCCAGAAGTATACTGAACTGAACTAAAATAACTGCAACACCGGTTTTAAGTATTTATGGTAACTATATAGTATCAGTATACCTAGAATTGAAAAACAAAACATATACGGAACATATGCTGACACGGTTCGACATAAAATAGACCCCAAGAGTATAAATTCGAAACGCAGGTACCGAGAATAGAGCGCTGAGTTACAGACTTCAATAGCACTCAAGCGTCGATTGAGGCGAAGCACTTAAATAAGTGTTTAATGCATAAATAATGATTATTTTATTTTGAAAATTTACAGGCATATTTTTAAGATGATATTCTAACATAATCTAAAAAAACAAAAAAATTGAAAAATTTTTTTTTACATTTATCGCCCCCCTTAATATGCACTCTGGAAAGTGATACGTTCGTTCTCGTTGACATTTGTGTAGACAGCCCCTTGAGAGTTTTATTTAAAATATTTTGATATTTCGATTAAGACTCTCAAAATTGACTATGAGTGAATGATTTATCAATGCTCATTGAAATCATAAGACATACTTGAATTGAACGACTTTCACAGAAGCATATATCGAGTTAAAATCTAAAACTACCTTGAGTTTTGTAATGAAATAAGTTCGAAAGTTATGCGGATATAATAGCATTGATTATTGAATTACAACATATTTAATTCACATACAACTTCTACACATACGACTAATTCAACAAAGAATTCAACAGAACGAAAATAATAGTAATAATCTCCTCTTCATTATTATTTTTATATCTTAATTTATATTCTTGTCTAAATTGTGAAATTCGTTACGTTAGGTACAGTAACAAAAAAAGATGTGATTTCCTTAATTACTTCAAAATATATTTATTGCTACATGGTTACCTATAAAAATGAGTTTCCATTTATGTAAACTTGAAGAAACTCCTCGAAAGATAGTAGAGAAATACAAAAAGCTTCCGTAAAACGAAATTTCAAAATTTAATATAATTCTCTTACTTAATTTTTCAGAATTCACTACAAGAATATCAAAATGATTCAACGGAAATTCTCATAAGTACGATTTACTTATTCATTTCATACTTGGAAAAACATTCATCCATATATATCATTAACATTTAAAAGTATTATACAGTGTGAAAACCACTTATGGAATGAAATTGTTATTGAAAAATATTTAATTTCAGATATTTATATAAAACTTTTAAATAAGCCAATTTTGAATATAAATTCGAAGTTTAGTATAGTCCATACATCTCATTTTTAATGAATCACCATGTATATTTTTATTTTTTAAAACCACTTAGCAACTTGATTTCAAAGAACTGCTATCAAGGGTATATTTAAATGAAAGATTATCATGGTGTACGATATGTTTTCTGAATCAGTTGAAAACAGACATCAAATTTTCAAACTTTATATCGGGGAAATATCTTGATCTTCATTCATCTCAAATCTTTAATTCGAGAAAAATTAGATCTTGCTTTTATCAAATTTTTTTTCAGAAATCTAAAAATCTGTATATGCTAATTATGAAACAAAATCGGTATTGTGAATTGATTAATTGTTGATGTGTTAACATTTTACACTGAATTTGTGAATTTCTCATTTAGTCAGAGGAAATTCTCAGTTGTTTAATATTTACTAAGGTTCTGTGTCAACAATTCATGCAGAATTCAGAGAACTTCGACATATAAAATCATTGAAAAGAACACAAAAAACATAACTTTTGAAGTTTCGAAGAGAATCTGAAGTTGTTCACGTCACATTGCTCATCAAAATATTATTGGCCATACTACTGTTCTTAGATGCTTCTCTATAAAGAAAAATTTCGTCCATATAAACTAATTCCAGAAGCTAAAAGAAGACGAGACAGGTCTTAAAATGTACTCCTGGTGCAAAAAAAAGATGAACTGACACTGTACAGGAATAAAATATCGACAGAATTTTTTACCTTTTCCCACATTTCAATTGGTATACCTGACTCAAGAAACTGATTTTCCTTGTTCAATTTCAGGTATACGATTCTTTATTTCTTTGTATAACATCAATGTCTTCTATGGTCCTCACTCTAGATTAGTCATAGAATATACCTTGTATATTCTGTGAGAAAGGTTATAAGTATTGAGTTTGTAAAATTACACCTATTGTTATTTAGCATTTGATAAAGATGTAGTACTTTGAAACTTATCATGCGTATTTTTATTAAATTATGAGAAAATTATAAAATTGTTTCATTATGGATATTAATTTTCTCCAAGTATTGGTCCTCATTGATAATCAATTTGAAAATTTCTTCAGTCGCGTTGGGCAATTTTTGGTAGTAGAAAATCTTATGGGTTCGCATCACCTACATGCACAATGCAACATATGTTGTGCGCGTTAGACGCTTGGATAGATAAAATCTCATGCGTTTGCGTCCCCGACATGCTGATAGCTGTATATCTGCAGCTATACATTTGGCGTATTAATTAGATACATTTCAAACATTTTCATTTCTTCTGAAGTACTTTAGTTACCATGAACTTAGTGTATTTTCTTTAGAACACAATGAAATAAAGGAAGGTACTAAAAGTCTAAAATTGTTGAAATTAATGGTGTCAATGGTGACAAACAATAAAAATAGTGTTAAAAATCAAGTACATTGAAATTTATGTAATTCAATCTAGTCAAAAAATCTAGTCAAGGGTAAAACATTATATATCAAAAGGAAATATTCCAAAGAAATTACGTTAATTTGAAGTTTTCAATTTGTTTCTTCGACAATTGTATTAATGAATTTCTGTAATATATATGTATTAAATAATATAAAAATGAATCGCAAAATGTGTTGGTAAACGCATAACTCAACAACGCCTGGACCAATTTTGCCAACATGTTTAAAAAATGTTCGTTGAAGTCCAAAGATGGTTTTTTACGTCGAGAAAAATTGGAATAATTGCTAGGAAAACCCAAAAAACAGTCAACGGCTGGACCGATTTCACTATTTTTTTTGTTGTGAATTATCAGGGAAAAAAATTGAAAAATTGCGTGTAAAATTAGAAAATTTGAGAATACTTAATTCATAATTTGAGTAAGAAACAATTATTAATTCTTAAAAAGAGGATGTAAAAAACTGAATATCTTATCACACATGTCGGTTAGTTCAGAGCTATCACGACTAATATTGAAACTTCAATTTAATATAAAATTTTGGTGAGTTTGAATAGACTTACATACATGTTACTAACATAGTACGTGCTATTTTTGATTATAAAGAAGAATACATAGTTTTCTTCAATTTCCAGTTGAAATTTCGCTTTTGAAAATGATTGCTATTAGATGTACAAACTTAAGTCGCAGAACTCGCAATGTGTCAAGTCAAAGATATAAAAGAGCAAGTCAAACTAACGAGCAATGCGAAGCTAGAAAAGAAGTTGAACGGAATCGATTACAACTTTAGAAATTAGAAAAGGTTGCGCATAACCCCTATCGACCTGCATTCAATTATAACGTTGAAATATATTACAGTTCACAGCAAATCGTTGCTATTGGACCAATGAACGTTGTGTGTCCATATTGCAAGGCAAAGTTTAATTGTTATTGATAAGAAAATAGTACCAATGATGCGACAAAATATTGCGTGAGACTCAATTCATATATACGCTATTGGTACAGCCACCAGAGCCACTATATTCATTGGTTTCCGGGAATTGACTGAATTCTGTATATTTTTTGACTTATATCCAGCAAATATCTCATATAATTAATGATGAGATATATGGGACAAGTACTTGCTACGAATTTAGGAACATGCCGTTCAACTATAGAACGGATAGGTTAATAACTTTCAATACATCAAACGTGTTAATATAGTAATTTTTTGATAATTCGACTGATCTGAAATAATAGGAAATATTGCAGTCCCTTCGAAAGAAAGTAAGTTCCTGTCTCAATACCGGATAAATATTAAAAACAAGATAGTGCAGCTCAAATAGTAGAACAGGTCTTTCCGGCTTCTTAAAAAATATTCAGATAAAAATAAATCGGCGTGCAAAGTTCGCCGGGACAGCTAGTAAATTAATACAATTAATTGTATTAACAAATTTATATATATATATATATATATATATATATATATATATATATATATATATATATATATATATATATATTATTAAAATTATGGAAAAAGATGCCCAACTCTTAATATGTGGTGTGAAAGTTAGAAGAATCATATAAAATAACCAAGTTCTCGAAACTCCATTAAATACGAGTATGATTAATTGGTGGTTCGTGCAACAAGTTCACGTATATGAAATAAATTATAGTCGTGATACATACGCCAGAAAAGTAGATTAATGGGAGACACAGAGGCTGAACCGAAATTGGAATTAGTTTCGCTTTTAGCTGGTCTGTAATCGTTTTATTTGATACAGAGATACTTCCGTAAGAGTCCGGTCGCGTAGAAGTTCAAGGTTGGGTACTTCGAGAGTTTAGGATGGGTGTCAACATCGGTCCTCTCAAACCTGTTTATTTTACACACATTGTTGACCATTTACTTCTATTTGGAACTCTTCTTTGAATGACGATTTAAAGCTAATGCATTTTCAAACAAAAAGGGAACAATTTTCGTGGCTCTTCACAGATAAATATTTATCGAAAACTGTGATAACGGGTGTTTTTTTAGAGGTATAGAACTTTAAATTGCAATAAAACAACGATGGATCATTCGATTGACAAGGATTTTTTTATTCGAAAGATAAATCTTGTGGCATCACATTTTAAATATGATTTCTGGCATATGACCAGGCATATGATCTGGCTGGCTCGGATGTAGTCCAATCTGGATGTCCAATTTTCGATGACTTTCGAACATTTGTGGCCGTATATCGGCAATAACACGGCGAATATTGTCTTTAAAAAATGGTCAAGCGTTTGTGGCTTATCCGCACAGACCAATGGCTTTACATAGCCCCACAGAAAGTAGTCTAGCGGCGTTAAATCACAAGATCTTGGAGGCCAATTCACAGGTCCAAAACGTGAAATTAGGCGGTCACCAAACGTGTCTTTCAATAAATCGATTGTGGCAGGAGCTGTGTGACATGTTGCGCAGTCTTGCTGCAGTCATGCAGCTCCTGGACATCATGGTTGATTTCAACTCAGGAATGAAAGAGTTAGTATTCTTGGCTCTATACCGATCACCATTGACTCTAACGTTCTGGCCACATCGTTTTTGAAGAAGTACGGACCAATGATTCCACCAGCCCATAAAGCGCACCAAACAGCCAGTTTTTCTGGATGTAACGGTGTTTTGACATACACTTGAGGATTATCTTCCCTCCAAATGCGGCAGTTTTGTTTGTTGACGTAGCCATTCAACTAGAAGTGCGCTTCATCCTTCATCGCTTCATCATCGATACGTATTCCGCACAGAACCATTATTTTCGAAATAAAATTGCACTATTTGCAAGCGTTGTTCAGGCGTGAGTCTATTCGTGCTGAATTGCCAAACCAAACTCAGAATAAATCACTTCTCAGCTGTTAAATCGGTCGCCATCTTCAACAGTAATGCCAACTTAAATTTCTATACATCTAAAAAAAAAATTTTTCGGAATGTTTATTCAAAGTTCACCCGTTATAAGGACAAATCAGCATGATCCATTTCTTATATATACGTCAAAAAATATATTGGATTTAAGTATTACTAACTAGTGCCCTGCCTTTCACAGCCAAATAACTATTACGAGATCTGTTCAAAAGAAATTTTTATTTTGAATTTTTTCGGAATGTATTTATTTATTCATAAATATCCAATTTGTCCCCATCAAAGTAATCCCCTCAAATATAATGCACTTATGCTAGGGATCTCTTCTGTTCTGGGAATAGTAAAAAGTCGCAGGGAGCCAAATCTGGTAAATAAGGGGTTGAGGCATGATTACCGTGTTGTTTTTGGCCAGCAAATCACTATTAAGCATTGATGTGTGAGTTGGTGCATTATCGTGGTGCAAAATTCATGATATATTTTTCCAAAATTCCGATCGTTTGAGCCACATTACTTCACGCAAACGTTGCATAATTTCTTCGCAGTAACTATTCCTTATTAATGCCTGGTGCACCAAGCCGTTGTAATCGTATAAAACAGTAAGCAAAACCTTCACATTTGATCGAATTTGGCGTGCCTTTTTCATTCTTTGCTCTTCTGGCCGCATCCATTGGAATGATTTGGCCTTGTTTTTGACGTCATGAACATATACCCACGTTTCGTCATCAGTTTTGACCTTTTTGAGCAAATCTGAGCCATACCAATGCGACGTTGCTTTTGCTCAAATTTTAGCAATTTCGGAACAAACTTCGATGTGCCAAACCGTCTTCTTCACTGTTTCGTTCGATGTTTTCTTCGATTGTTGACGTGGTTGCAACTTTAGGGCGCTTATCGTCATCAACATCTTCTCGGCCTTACGTAAAGCACTTTTAACACTTAAATTCAATACTCATATTTTCTTTTGAATAGACCTCGTATTTGTGGAAGTGTTATCCTAATTACCAACTTATAATATAATAATAGAAACACAAAACAGTTATTATTTTATATTTTTCCAGCTGTCCTGTTATATTCACTGATTGGTGATATTGGGGAGATACATAAACATTTTTTTGACGGATCTATCAACGCCAGTTTTGTTTTTTCACAGAAAACACTGCAGTTTTTCATATTTATTTTTCAATCACAACGCGTAAATTTGAATATTTGAAATCAAAATTGGAAAAAAATCATCCTACAGTTAATATTTTTCCAATTTAGGGAACTTTAATATGATGTATGCAATACAGCTCCAGTTCCAGCCCCTATACCGAAGACAGTTTCAAGAAACCGGAAATGAAATATTCAGACGAAATAAAAGAAAATAATTGCAAAATCCTTTTGATGTGCGTTGTTCTTCTGATATTAAATTGATTTAAACACGTGAAAATGGAAGATAGCACATCTTGGTAACTTTCAACAACACAAGTTCACAAAATTTGTTGTGGAATATCGATATTTGTTGTAATACCTACATCTCAGAAATTTGTTGGATGAAAAAAAAACAAAACTTAATTTCTCTCTGTTTAAATCACAAATTCATAAAAAAGCGATCATACTGGAAGGTTAGAAACGCTCGTTGTTAGCTCAAGATTGATTTTCAGTCAATAATTGAATGAGATTATGAAATTTTACACATAAAAATATTGTCGAAATGAATTGTGTTTTATACATGAATAGAAAATAATATATCAATTGAACTAGCAGGATATTACTCTCTATTATGGACTAATTTAAAATTGTGTGGTGATTTTTGTGGTAGATATTTCAACTTTACTTTTCTAATTCAAGAAATTTGAAACAATATTTTGAAAAAAGATTTTTGATAAAAATTTTTGTGATTTTCAAAAAAGTTGATGATAAGCCAGACATAGCGGATGAGAATTGTAATTTTCATTCTTCAGCTTTTATCGATACAAAAATGGTCATTTTGAAGAAATTTGTTACAGAGTGAGACGACCGCTACACGTTTCTTCAAAACTGAGAACAGCTTTGAACAATTCATCTAAAAACTTTCTTCTACCAATGTATTTCCCCTATCGAAACAATAATCCACAAAAAACTGAATAAAATTGTAATTTTCATTCAGGTTCAGCAATAAAATGTCAAAAAATTTTATAATGTCTATACCTGGCTATCATCAACCTTTTTTTGAATAAAGTGCAGTTGAATCTTAATATTTTTTCCAGTAATCAGCAGTTTTACTATGTGAACACTCAAATGTTCAATTGGAATATTTGGCATTAAATGATATTGATAATCCAGGAAGTTTTGTGTTTGGTTTATAAGCAATGCCGTTTTTATTATTATCTAAGAAAGAAATAAGTTTTTAATTTCAATATTATAATTATGTTATAATAATAAGACAGAAAAATTTTCTAATTTCAAAATTTTCCTAATTTAATTTTAAATTTCACTGAAATGTTGCTCAGTTGACTTTCACCGCGCCTAAAGTACCTACTCTGAAACATGCACGATTTGCTCTTCCAATTTTGCCTCGAAGTACACTGACCTTGGTTTCTAACACGGTTGGTACTCCTGCATCCACAATGCGCGTTTGTTGCAAATGTCAATTTCATTAGACATGCAGGGTCTTCAGTAACAATGGCCAATGGGATGTACGTATGTATTCAATTCGAGTTACACATTGTACGAAATGCTTATGCAAGTCTAGACAATAAAACGGCTCTATCCCGACAGTGCAAATGTTTACGTTCAATTTACGCCAGCTTTACAACCCTCTTGAACCGTAATCGAATTCTTCGAAAAAAGTGCCAACGTTCTATGTAATTAACTATACTCTTGATTCTTATCTACAAAATATCTTATAATTATTTTTACATAGAAGTATCGACCATCATTCAAGAAACAAGTGAGTGATCAAATGAACGAAGCAGAATTTTTATGAATTGTGTAACCAGAAAAAAGCTAAGAATTACCATAGACTAAAATATATCAATTGAATTTTTGAACCAGTGAAAATTTTTCTTCAAATCTCGTATTATAACATTCTATCCATTTTCATTTCGATTTATTATTTATTAAGAATGAAAATTTTCAAATTCAAACCAATGTGTATAAAAGTATACAAAATTGTTCTACTAAACTTGAAGCTCTGAGAATATTTTCCAGGGTTCAACTAATAAATTTTCAATGAAGTTTATTGAATGTTCGCTGATAGTGAAACATTGTTCAATATATTGAATTAGAAGCATTTGGCTAAGTTCCAGAGAATTATATCAATTTTTGATAATTTTTCCGAAGTGTTACTCTATTTTCAATAGCTGAACTGAATACTTGTTTTCAGGACTAAAATTTTTATATACTTATACTTCTCTAATTGCTATAGACACATGGTGGGAGGGCAAATAGGGAGTGAAAACGATTACGGTTCTAGGTATGGAAGTCTTGAGAAGAAGGGAACAGACCCGTATTCAGGAAAAAAAGAAGTTAATAAAATTTTCAAAACTTTGGAACGAGGGTAATTTGAATTAAAAAATGAAGGACGAAGAAAGTAATGATGGCGACAAACTGAAGGTCATTTATTATTTGTTTTTTCCGTCGGGGCGTTGAACATCCCGAAACAATTGTCAGGCAATTAACTAATATAATTTTGTGTAACTACAATATACTAAATTTTCAGATGAAACACAAGTTCGAATCATGTTTCCAATTTCTGAGAGTCGAGGATGAAATTGAATAATTTTTTTTTAATTTTACATACAAGGACTCACTCAACAGACAGTTTAAAACTGTCCTATAATATAGGAACACAGAAGAATTATATAGTTTTCAGATGATTATAGCTTGTCATAATCACAGAAACTATTCAATTCTCAATACTTTTTCTCCGTTTTTGAAGTAAATATTAGATTACAATAAATCAATGATTGAGCATTGAACATTTGATTTTTTTTCAATGAACGCTAAAGGAGGTTATTTTCTAAAATTGTCAGAAAACATTCTTATAATATAAAAAATATATAATATAAATTTGTCCTCCACTAAGTATGTGTGAATAGTTGGTTGTTCATATATATATAGCTAATTTATATATATATATATATATATATATATATATATATATATATATATATATATATTCATTGCTATCTTGAACCATTTTATTTATATTTTCAGAAATGAAATTATTGGGTTTTCTGGTTCTCAAAAATATTTATTAAACATCTTTATCACATAACGTTTCGGTCCTTTTTGGGCCTTTTTCAAATGAAGTTTCATCAATATATTGTCATCAACACACAAACAAAAACAATACATATTATTATACTATGAACCAATATTTAAATGAAGAAAGGTTTTCTAAAATTGTTATATTTCTAATAATCGAGGGTAAATTAAGATAAATCTATATTAGAAATATAACAATTTTTGAAAACCTTTCTTCATTTAAATATTGGTTCATAGTATAATAATAAGTATTGTTTTTGTTTGTGTGTTGATGACAATATATTGATGAAACTTCATTTGAAAAAGGCCCAAGAAAAGGACCGAAACGTTATGTGATATAGATGTTTAATAAATATTTTTGAGAACCAGAAAACCCAATAATTTCTTTCTGAAAAAAAAAAATATATATATATATATATATATATATATATATATATAATATTATATATATATAGAAATATTATGCTTTATAACAAAAAAGGAGGCCACTATAAATAGACTTCAACCAATTTGTTTGCCTAGTCTATATTTCGACCTTCATCTTTAACATCAGACTGCATTTACACTGTTCCGTGCTTAGATTGTGAAGGAGTCTTATATAGGTCAAATTTCTCAGACCTTTAAAAGAAGAATAACTCTTCATAAAAGTGATGTTAGACTTCGCCCGGACACATGTGCCTTAGCACTACACTCCGCAAAACAGGGATATCGTTTTGACTTTGAAAATGTTGGAATACTGGATGTAGCTGGTAGTTACCAGAAAAGGATTTTTTTTGGAAATGGTTCACATCAATAACACCAACAGCATTAATAAGAAGACGGACGTTTCCAGGCTTAGCTGCATTTATAGTTATTTACTTTCGGATCATTTCAAGTAACCGTCGCAGACAGCCCAGAATTTTAATAGACTTTATGTGTTACGTGCTCAGTATGACTTTTGTTGTTACGGTGATTTACTTTCTCGCCTCTGTGCTTTTTTCGGTGACAATTTTTTCTGTGCTCCTGTCACATCTGCTCTAGTATTTATCTATCGCTGTTGGTTAGTTCATGATAACTTTTATATTTTTTGAAAAATTTACATTTTAACACTAATATTCGGTTTCCTGTGCAATATCACATACATTTTAAGTCACACATTCCTGTTGATAATGTTGGCCATACGTTTTTTACCTAGTTAGCCGTAAGTTGTTAAACTAAATGTTATCATGATATCTGTGTAAACATCTGTTTTTTAGAGTTCTGATGAAGACTGTAAACACAGTCGAAATATAGACCAGGCAAAGAAATTGGTTAAAATCTATATTTATAGTGACCTTGCCTATAACCCATAATATTTTAATATTTCTATTCAAATTACAAGGCAATACACCTATCATTGTTATATATATATATATATATATATATATATATATATATATATATATATATATATATATATATATATATATATATATATATATATATATATATTTTCAGTGTTTAATTGGGATTGCAGTCTAGGACAGGAAAACCACTTACCTCTTTAGTATTTTCCAAGCTTTCGAAAATGTTCATTTTCTTCTTCAGGGCTAAAATAGTAGAAAAATTAACAGTTTATATAGCAAAGCACTATAAAAAAATTTTCTTACAATTACTGTAAAGTTAGTCCGAAAGTACATTAGTTGTTTGAATTTTGAAAATAAGTACAAGTGTCCCCAAATGCATTGGGTTGGAATATTACTGCATTTTACGTGTCAAGTAGTTGAAGGAAGCGACGTCAATGACTGTATTTCTCAAATTCGCTTTTCAAGTGGAGTGTTCCCAGATGTTTTTAAGGGTGTTTCTTAAAATGCATAATGTTGGCCGAAGTTTTATGACTAACGAAAAGAGAATGAATTTATTTTGTGTATTTAGAATGGATTTTTCGGTGAATAGGATATCAGAATATGAGCCATTAATCAGAAGAACTTATGAGATTTATATATATATATATATATATATATATATATATATATATATATATATATATATATATATTGCATAAATTATCTGTATCAGATTTTTGTTAATACAATTTACTGTCTTTTTGACATGAACCATTTCTAGGAAAAGGCGTTTGTTGTAATTATTTGCGTGATCTAATTACAACAAACGCCTTTGTTGTAATTAACTTCAGTTACTTCACAGTAATTGTAAGAAAAAATTTTTATAGTGCTTTGCTATATAAACTATTGATTTTTGTACTATTTTGGCCCTGAAGAAGAAAATAAACATTTTCGAAAGCTTGGAAAATACTAAAGAGGTAACTGGTTTTCCTGTCCTAGACTGCAATCCCAATTAAACACTGAAAATACATATCTACAGTCGTGAAACATTCAACTATATATATTTATATATATATATATATATATATATATATATATATATATATATATATATATATATATATATATATATATATATATATATCTGTAATGGTTAATTCGACTGATACTACTGATTTTCATACTCTTTATTCCATGCCTAGCTTTCGGAAACTCGTTGGTTCCATCTTCAGGGCCACTACAAGCAAGTTTACATTAGCATTTCATATAGATGTTAATATGAATTCTTACAGAATGCGAGGTTTTCAGTTTGTGAGTTGTGATGCATGAACTGTAAAAATTCTTCTACCTATTGTTTACATTTACTGTTTTCCTACTAACAATCAATATACAAACAACAATGTACTTCCACAATTTTTATAAATGGTATAATTTATGGTTAGGTTCAATCAATGATAACGACAATTTCAACTTTGTTCTATGGCTGTGTCGTCCAAGGTGTCTTTTTCTTTTTCTGGCACTGAAGGAATTTTGACTGTGTCTGATAGATGGCGCTATTCATCCAGGGGTCCATCGAAGGAGTAGTTTCTTTTGTTTGGATATGTTAAAAGATAGGTATAAACATTGCTCAATCCTTGTGTGTCGTTCTTTCTGTTTATTGGGTTTGTCTGCCTTCTGATATTTATCATTTCTAGGATCAATCTTTTGTTGTATTTGCCATTCACCTCCAATATTTCAGTACTTTCGAAATCTATTTTATGGTTTTTTTCCAGTGAGTGTAGGGCTAATGCACATCTGGGGTTTCTTTTTGTTATGTCGCTTTTATGAAGTGCCAATCGACTTTTCAGCCACTGTGCTGTTTGTCCCACATATGTACTCTCGCATTCAGCACATTTTATTTTGTAAATAATGTTGGATTTAATTAATTTGGGTGTTCGGTCTTTCAAGTTACTATATAGGGTAGAGATAGTTTTTATATTATATGTTGCTATCTTGATATTTTCATTCTTGAAGCAATTTTTCATTTCGTTTGTCAGGTTTCGGATATTTGGTAAACTACCATATTTTATGATGTTATTTTCCTCAACATTAGAGTTGTTGTTGGATAAAGTTCCGGGTTCAGTTTCCATTCTGTGGTGACTGTTTGTTTCATAAAGTAGCTTACTTAACAATTTGGGTAACCATTATCCTGGAAAATTGTGAACAGCTTTCTAAGATTTTTCTCCCTAAATTCTGGGTGACAGATATTTTCGACCCTGTTTTTCATTTCTTTTATACAATTTATATATAATAAATTTTATACAATATATATATATATATATATATATATATATATATATATATATATATATATTATATTATTGTTTACCATTACAATGAATAAATAGCTCTCCTAAAACTACGCCGTACTTCAGAGAGAAAAAAAATACCTGGTTCAATCTCTATTTGCTCAACTTTTGAAAATATTATATATATTTCTATTTTCCCTTTTATAGTGATTTAAACTTTTCTACATTTAAAAGTTCAGGTTCAATTACTTACTTAGATAAGTTATTATTTGTTGTAACTCTTCTTTGTCTACGTTTTTTCGAATTCTAAGTTTTGTTTCTATATCCACATTTCAATATTTTTTATTATATGAAAAACCAAAAGTTACAGCCTCTTGTCCAGTTGACGTTACCGTGGTTAAGAATGAAACTGAGACTCCCTTCATCTTCAATTCTATCCTGTTGTTAAAAATAATTTCAAAGCTTTCGCTTTCACGTCGTGACATCATGATTGGTTCCACGATAGACTAGCTCGAAGGCACCGTCGCGTCGTATCGCCGATTCATCAGTATTTACAATCATACACCTCAAATAGACCAAACTTTGGTGACTAATGTATTATCCACACTTGTCATAAAGTATTATTCACAAACTTGTATTCGATTATAATTTTGAAAACAAACTCACGTACTTTCCTCCAGATACAGATAACTTTCTCTGTTGTGTTCGATTATATTATAATCTAGATGATATACATAGTTTGCTTTTAAATGCCATTTGTCTAGATTTCTTGAACTTATGATTTACACTTTATTGACTACATAGCATGACGCGTTTCGTCGTTACAAACGACTTCTTCAGATGCTTACAGAATAATATTAAATATTTAAATATTATTAATATTAAATATTTAAATACTCATTTTATTCAATTCATACTACACATCATATATATATATATATATATATATATATATATATATATATATATATATATATATATATATATATATATATATATATATATATATATATATATATATACAGAATAATGATTATAATAGATTATTCTTTATGCATCTGAAGAAGTCGTTTGTAACGACGAAACTCGTCATGCTATGTAGTCAATAAAGTGTAAATCATAAGTTCAAGTGTTTGAATTTAAGTTTATATTCAATTGAAAATATTCATTGTAATTGTTGTTCAGTGCACCTGGTGATAAAAATTTCCGAAAAACATGCAGGACTAGAAAATTTTTAAATAAAGTTTTTATTTTCTGTCGTTACACTTCTTATAAGTAAAATTATTAAAAATATATCTCTGCATTAAAAAAACCAAGCCGATACTACATGAAGAGTAAATCCGAAGGTGGAGTATTTCCTTTAACCTACAAGTGTTAATTTCAAAGCCCACATGTCTCAAAAGGTTATATTACAAACCAATTGAATAAAATTGAACCAATACTTGAATTTTCTACATATATATATATATTCATATAAGTTGAAATATAAACATTGTTTTACTATAGTTAGATATTAATTTTCTTCAACTATCTTGCCTCATCAACAATTATTTTAATTTATTCTGCAGGGTAAAACAAGAGTAACTAGCTTAATTTTTGAATGTCTGTAACAACGAAAGAAATGCAGGTTCACAAATATTTTCCGCATTGATTTTTTCATAGTATCATTGGTTAGTATGCATATAGGCATACCTATATTCTTCTAATTTCTTAAGGATGACGATAAAAATTAACACAATGGTAAGTTTGTCATACTGTTGAAATTTCAATAATTATGGAGATAGAATCTTCGAGATATCAGTATATTTTGCACATGCAAATTTCACCCAAACTTCGAAATACATATTATTATTAACAAATTGAACGCATTCCAAGAATTTCTAAAATACCTATTATCTGCATTGTCTATTTCAATACTTTTTCGGTATATATACCTTCATGAGGTAGATGAACACTGCACCGCATAAAGGTATTGTATACCGAAACAATATTGTAATAACTACATAAAATTTTTGAAATTCTTGTAATATGTTGAATTTGTTAACCGTTTGACTTTGAATTTCAACACGTATCTCCCTCCTTAATTAATATATAATTAATTATGTTTGAGCAATAAATACAAAGAATTTGCTTCTGATAATCAAAACTAACTTCTAACTTCAAAGTTCGTGGAATATTTCACCACGTTTTATTGACTAAGGACAAAGTAAACACTTAGCTCGATTCCACTAAAAATGTTGAATTTCAACTGAACGTTTACTGAACTAAAGTGAAAAGGAACGTAGCTCTCTTCAAATGGGTTTAAGGCTAATATATGTCAAACAAATATATACTAAATAAGTGGAACTAACATTTTGATTTTGCAGTTGAACCTCCAGACATAGTTTCATTGATTGAAATGTGGTTGGCATATTAAGTGCTTCCTAGACCCAAAACCGATTTGATTCTATCTACAGGCAAACTAGCAGTAATAATTTCATTGAGATTTGGCAAGCTCGTAAATGTCAATAGCATTGTATTAATATTCAATTAATTTGAACTAAAAAAATTGGGAAAAATTTACAACATACAGTAGGGCCCCGTTTAATCCAGACTTCCGTTTGTTCGATGATAGCTGTAATCTGGGGAACTTAGAGACTGGGCTTTTGAAATGAAGTCCGAAAATTATGAGCAGAAGAGTATTAGAGACTTTTTCAAGTAGGATGTTCTATTTTAACTTACTGCTTTTCTTATATGCTTATAATTTTAAACATGTACATTTTTGTATTTATGTATTTCAAAATTGAGTTTCATCTGCGGTTACCAGATTTTCATTTCCAGCTAGAGTAAACGCTCTGTACTTAACTGATAGTTATTAATTATTATAATATTAATAATAATAATTTTTAGTTCAATTATAATAATTCAGTTTCTAATAATTTAGTAGACCAAAGGTTCAATTTATCTTTCGGTCTATTCTAAAAGGCTAGTCAAACAGTAACTGTTCTGGGTCTTCGACATCGTGACATGGTAACAAATCACTGCCCATGAAACAATTAAATAAGTAACTGCATAAAATATTTCCTGGTAGTATTTCTAAATTCGGATATCACACTTAGTTCTCTAGTTTATGTTTTACGATTATACCACCCTACAAGAGGAATTTGAACGATATATAAATTAAGTTCAGCAATATTCATGAAAAATTTCGAAAAAAAATTGCTTATTTGCCAGCATGACTGTGGGGGCCATTATCCCCCCAGTCATATTTATTATATGACTGGGGGTAATGAATATTATTATGAAATAATATTATTATGAAACAATGTTAATATTATTTCATAAAGCACTATGAAATTTATGAAAAACTATGGAATTTATGACTCAATAAAAAAATAATTCAAAAACTGAAAGCTGTTTCTTATTTTGAATCTAAGCTTTTGTCAATGTTGGGATATTCACAAATTAATAGGAATGAAATGCAAAGCAACCCTAAGTAAATATTAAACATTTATTATATGATGTGAAATAAACGAGGTCTGTTCAAAAGAAAAAGTGAATTTTGAATTTTCGCGGACTAAGCACATTCGATTATCGAATTTTTTTTCGTAATGTTGGTACACATACGTTTAGTTAGTCACGTTTTGTTGTTCTCCGATTTCTTACTTTCGAAAAAAATATACAAAGAATCTGTATCAAATTTTGCTTAAAGAATGGAATAAAGTGCTCCAACGCACTTAAAATGTTGACTGTGGCATTCGTCGAATCTACTTGGTATCAAAATGAAGTTCACAAGTGGTACAAGCGCTTCACAGAAAGCCGAGAAGATGTTGATGGCGATGAGCGTCTTGGACTTGCAACCACGTCAACAAGCTAAGAAAACATCGAAACAGTAACGGAAATGGTTTTAGAAAATCGTTGACAGTCAATCGAAATCGAAAAACAGTCAAATATTTATATCAATCATATTGAGCTATTCTGATCAAAATTAATATAATAAAAAAATGAGCAAGAATTATCAATACTGATTAACAGTTTAGATTTAATATACAAGTAACGATTACACTATTGATAAAAATTAAGAAGTCATGCCACACCGTAGATATGAAACAAAGTTAAAGCATCAATATTCTATAATAGTGTCCGAGGAATACAGATGTTTACAGTTGAAAAATCTGAACGTGATCTACCTTACTAAATTGATGAACATCTAGAAACGTAACAAATAACGGATGTCTACTTTTCTGATTGCATACAAAGTGTCAACTCGCTCGCTTTATAAACTAACAGTGTAGTTCAAAATATTAAAATGATTTAAGACTGCCGATTTCAACAAGTGTCAAAATCCAAAAGCATTGTTTAAACTTATTTCAACTTATTAGAATACTTTATCGCATTTTAAGAGTGTTATCAGCTAATTATTCTTTCCTATTCCATGCATTCTATTATTCTTATTCGATTCCAATCAATTTATTTCAAATTAGCATCAAGAAGATAATAGGTAAGTATTTCTACGCTAGTTTTCTTGAATACCGAAAAAAAGTTTTGATTTCATACGAAGATTCTAAATTTTACGAAATAATTTTTATTCGCAAACATATCCGAAACTGTGAAAATCGATGTAGAGAATACACCTAAAATTTATTTTTGAAGTAGGAAAAAAATTCAAAAATTAGTACTTAAATTGATACTTTTTACTTTTTTTTTACAAATATAAATGAGTAAGTAATGTTATGGAATTCTCACTGTAAAAATTATTTATTTATTTTATTTACATTTATTTATTTTACAACCAAAAATTGCCATTTTAATGCACTATGGGTTCAATGAACCTGTGTGTGCATTACGAATCATACATGAAAAAAACACTTCTTAACAATATTATCCCTAATTGATAATATTTAATAGTGTTGGCGTTTACTTGATGTAAATCCATTATAATTGAATAAAACTTAAATTCAAACACTTGAACTTATGATTTACACTTTATTCACTACATAGCATGACGCGTTTCGTTATGTATGCAGAATGTGACTATGTATGCTATGTTGACTACATAGCGACATGCTATGTTGACTACATAGCGACATGCTATGCAGTCAATAAAGTGTAAATCATAAGTTCAAGTGTTTGAATTTAAGTTATATTCAAACCTAATTGATAACATACAAAAATCATACATACTATACAATACATCATAAAATGTATTATGAAACACCACAATTTCTCATTCAATATATACTTCATCTACAAAATATCTGAAGTAACCTAGTAGAATATACTACTCTCTATTTGTTGGCAATAGTAGGTCTTTTTACTTATGCAATTCGAGTTCATTTCAACTTAGAAATTATTAAAATATATTAAAAATATTATGTCCGCTTTTAAGTATATTATATATGCTGGAATTTACGTTATACGTTAAACCTTTAATTATATCAATAAAATATCAAATTATAATAAATAAGTTCATTACGTAGAATTTTTACTTATATAACCTCGAAGTTGGTATGAAAACAATAGGTAATACGATGATTTGAGTTACTCAGTTTGTTGCCTTTGCCATCTATAAAGAACAGCTAAATTGTGCTTTTGGCTCCTTTTGTCTGCAGATAGAATACATCACAATGAGTATGAGTATTTAACATATTTATTTACATAAGTGGCAATCTAATACTAGTACTCTGTCTTTCCATTTGAAGAGGGTACATGGTAGGTACGTGCCATAAGTGTTTAATTTGATAGTCACAATTTTCAGAGTAGGAAATATTGCCTATGGAATGAACGTTTTTTATTTCCAATATTTACTGAATATTATTTACAATTTTCATGGCAAGTAGAAGAATCAATTTTCACTATAATTATTAAGTATCACAAATTTAGAAAATATAAGTTAGGACTCTAATTTCAGAGACTCAAACGTCTTCAGGAAATTTCAGGTGAATTGATTATTAAGTAATATTAACACCTTTTCCAATTATTTTCCAATATTTTCCAATTTTGTGATAATAAACCAAATAAAATGAAATCTTTCGATTTCATCATGATAAAATTACTTCATTAATTATTTTCAAAGTATTCAAAATATTTCTTATGGTATTAGTCATCAAGTTTGATAAACGGTTATTAAAATAAAGCTAATATTATTGCATAAAAAGGAAAAAAGTCTAGTCTGACTTGATCACTAAAATTAGTACCAATTTAAAATGCATTCATTATTTTTTCATTTAGTTAATAATACAATTCACTTGAAGGAAGTTTTATGTTTTTCCTAAGTTTATTGGCCCTTTTATGTGAAATTTGAAATTTTTAAAATTGATAAATAGATTTAGATCTCTAGAATTCTATACATAGTTCGCTAGGTTGATTTTTTCTGACCATAGGTATGCATAGGCACATTCACACCTAAACCTGGTTTCGTTTTAAATTAGAAACTTCTCAATAATAGTTAGTCTTCAATACTTAACAATTTTTTTATTGTTGATTCAAACAGAATCAACAGTTAATTGATTTAAAGCAATCACTTCAGCAAAGATTGTTGAATATCTACATGTTTCTATCCAGATATGTAGAAAAAAAATATATTACTCTTGCTCTTAGTGTTCATTCAGTTCATTTCATAATTTTGAATGGGGACTGAGTCAATAAAAATAAATGTCTTTTCGATCATATCTAACTTATACTTATTGAAAAAGCAACTACAAAGACCCAAATAATTTAAACGCATTATTTCAAAGGATGACTATTTCACAATACCTACTCAAATAACCACAAGAATTAACTATCGATTTCAGTTGTTACCGATAGTTACATTAACAAAGTTATTTTAGGAATAAAATTAAATATCGGATTTTTTAAATTTACTACTTCAAAATATCGAGAATCTGAGATCTCTCGTTCTCAGTATTATGAATAAGTAAACTCAGACAGACATCAAATGATCATCTCGATTAACTCACTTTCATAGTAAAAATCAAACGGTGAATCATTTCATAACGCATTATTTTTGTTGAGTAAGTTTAAAAAGATGAATTATAATCCGAGAAAAATAACAAAAGAGGTCAGTAATTTCAAATGAACGTAATTGTTCAGTTATATATCAAGATGCCGCAAAGATAATAACATAAATTCGCTAAAAAAGCTGCTATCTAACTGAAATTAATCGTGTATCCTTTGTTATTAAAATCACAATACCGTATAATAATCCATCGCAGGATGAACACAGCGAGACCTCGTACCTAAATAACACTATCATTTTAGCAGGTCAAATTTGAATAGAAACATGTGCTGGACATAAACGCCAAATGATAAACGGTCACTTACCTAGGTTAATACGAAATGACACCTTACGCACATTCACGATTATTGTTCGGGAAAAATCAAATTTAAATAGAACTTCACAGTAAACCACAAACGAACGTAGAATAAAATACACCGCGATACGTAAAAGTAACACACACACGTAGAAACTCTCGTAACGATCACATCAAGTTCGACGAGTACGCGGAACCGTCTGTCGATGAGGTAAACGCTGACACAGAACGCAGACCTACTCAGACGGCGGAGACTGGAGAATATTGCGCGCTTGAGGGAGGATGAGGATTCGAGTAGTGGAAGAATGAAATCAAACAAACTGGTGCGTACGCGTCCCGGTACGTCAGCTGTGTCGGTGGTACTATGCTACGCAATCCAGCGGGTACGCTCCCTAAAGTGCACCACACATGATCGTTAATGCAAAATAAAATGAAGGGTTGAAAATCTATAGGATCTAAGTGCCAATTTTAGTATTTAGAGATATAACAAATAAACGTAATAAAACAAACCAATTAATGAAATAATTATTTATTTTTCGTTAAATGCGTTAACCACATATGTTATAACTATATGGAGTCATAAAAATCTTTAAAAATTTAGAATCTCAAGAAATAATACAAAACAAACATTCACTTAACTAGAAGGTCTTAAGTATCTTAAGAAGCAATAATGAAAATGGACCTGGAAAGTGCCTTTATAGACGATATAAAAAAAATTCCTACGCTTCTGTTTGATTAATCAGCTGTTCATAGAAAGCTTTATTTCCGGTGGGTATATATGATAGCATATCCTTTAAATCTTTCAACTTTTCTTTAGAAATATTATTGCGAGTTTTTAACGCCGGCAAAGTGTAGTTTTTGAACTGATTTGGAGACTTGCCCTTCTTAAAAATGTTTACGCTATCCCACGGTTTAGAGACATTGTGAGATTCCATTAAATCTACACGAGGTAATTTGTTCTTTTCTATTCAGATCCATGAAACAGTAGATATTTTTAACTTTGCAGTGTTCAAGAAATCCTCCGAAGCCTCAATAAAGTCTTTAAAATCATCCATGTTCATGTTCACCACATGAAATGGACTTTTGTGACATGACTCCCGTATCATTTTTTCTACATCTTTTGGTTCAAAACATTGAACCACTTTCTTTCTTTTTTCAATTTGAGCGAAATCTCGATCACAGGACATCAACGAGTGACCACTGACCAAATATTTGTGATCAATTCTATCATAAATACCATTAGCTACTGAATAGATCAAGGCAAAAAGAACTATCCTGTTCATGCAGTTATCGCTCCAAATAACTGCATTCCTTTTTAAAGTTTTAGATGACATCATAGGTTTTTTTTTGCAATAGTTACATTTCTCGATGTTTCATACTCATCTCCATGTAATCGACGTTTCTTTTTTTCGACTTTAAAATTCTGTTTACCACGTTTTCTCCGAATATTTTGATTATTCGATGTCGAAGCGTCCGTCTTTTTACATGTTATAAACACAACTAATTGCACCACAAACAATAGCCAAATAATACCATAACACCCGCAACTTCACCCCGTACGCACACCGACACGGATCGTTTTGAACGAAATTACCGTTGGTACTTAGACCTCGTCGCTTCTTTGTTTGTGTGTGGATGAAAAAATATGAGATGCAGGCACTTGGATCCGCTTGAATATTATTAAGCTGGTCACTTAGATCGGATTTTCGTAAAAATGATGAATTTTTCGACTTACGCTTTAGACTTACAACCCTTCAAATGTTCTACTAAAAACAGTGTCAAGATGTGAAAGAACATAAGATTGAACATGGTTCACTCGAAAAACTTACTTATAGCACATAGACGAAGGGAAAACTTCCTTCGTAATCAACTCAATTAATAATAATAATAATAATAATAATAACACTTCGTTACACGATTTTGGTACCCTCTTAACTGTTAGCTGGAATGAATAGGTAATGAGCCATAGATTAAATGTTCCAAATATATGTGGTATTCATCATATCTAGTTTTCGAGGTACATGTCAGCATATAAATTTGATACGAGTCTTAGATTTATCAATTAGGCAAGCTGAATTTCTAGGATCTAGATTGAAAGAGTGGAATTTGTTGGCTACTAACACAAATGTATCGGTGCAACGAGAACGTAATAAACAACTGGCTTCTTTTTTTCAAATTTTGAAAGCATATGTTACTGCAACCATATACAAACTTTGATGAGTGAGTTGAATATTCCTTACGAAACACAAAACTGGCGTTTATTTATTGATGGTTCAAAAACAAGTCTGAAGGCGGTATTGCTGCACAATGGCAACAAGTATGCGTCAGTACCAATAGCATATTCAACTGTTTTGAAAGAAACATATGAAAACATGATATCAATATTAAATTTAATAAAATACAAAGACTACAGCTGGAAAGTATGCGCTGATCTTATAATGATGATCTTATGATCGCTGAAAGTTATAGCTATTTTGCTCGGATTACAGGGCGGATTTACTAAATACTGTTGGTTTCTTTGTATGTGGGTTAGCATAGACACAGGAAAACACTACATTACAAAAGTATGGCCAGAAAGGTCGGAGTTTGTATGCGGAAAATCTAATGCGAAACATGTACCATTGATAGATCCTAAAAATGTTATTTTACCATCACTAAACATAAAACCTGTTTTGATGAAAAACTTTGGAAGGCTATGAATAAAGAGGGAGATGGCTTTTTATATTTGAAGGCAGTATTTTCAAAGTCAAGTGACGCCAAACTCAAAGAAGGAATATTTGTGGGACCACAAATACGTACTTTGATAAACGACCCAAATTTCGACAAAAAGCTTACTAATACGGAACTTGATGCCTGGTTGTCACTGAAAGCAGTTAAAAAAGGGTTTTTAGGGAACCACAGAGCCGAAAATGCGGAACAGCTAGTGAACGACATGTTATAAGCATACGAAAAGTTGGGTTGCAGAATGTCATCAAAAATTCACTTTATTCATTCTCATTTTTCTTTTTTTTCATCTAATCTTGGTGCGGTTAGTGATGAGCACGGTGAGA
Organism: Henosepilachna vigintioctopunctata; assembly: GCA_030704895.1. Lineage (NCBI taxonomy): Eukaryota > Metazoa > Arthropoda > Insecta > Coleoptera > Coccinellidae > Henosepilachna > Henosepilachna vigintioctopunctata. The sequence goes on along the minus strand of JARQZJ010000106.1, from coordinate 69,547 downwards.
GGTTTCACCAGGATGTAAAGAAGCTTGAAGAACGATTTTAAGGCCGTTTTGACACAACTATGCTAAGTGATTACTGTTGGCGTTCAAAACGAGAAGATCATTCGAAGCACAAAAGAAAACGTTGAAGTTTCACGATATTTTTCATAAAAATTTCATAGTTAATATTTTGTTGACTTTTTTTACTTAAATGATAAAATTAGGCTTAATTAATGTAAGAAAAATTGGTTGATTTTATAAGATTTCTTTAAAATATGTTTTGACTTTTTAATTTCTTATATAAAATGGCACTTTTTTGCGAAAAAAAATGAGTCGTGATGTAAAGAAAATTTGTATGTATTATAAATAAATATTCATTAAGCGATACGTATAAATAAAAAATCATGACTTTTCAAAGGGTACTCAAATTTTTTCAAAATTTGTAACGCAGTGTAATTTATTGATTTTCCAAATATACAGAGTAGAAAGGAAATCAGGTCATTCCAAAACAAAACAAGAAAAGGAAAAAAATTTCAAATATTGACTACACGTCAAATTCAGGACTTTCTGACTCTATGAAGCTGCACAACTTAAGAAAAGAAGTGGCAATACACTGAATATTTTGATGCACTAATGTAATATATGAGTTTACCTTTTTTGTTGTACAATTGAGTATTTATGAAAAAAATGTTTAAAACTGAAATCTCGAATCAGTACTCCATTTGGCCAGAATTCCTCATTCATTATCTTCTGATACATATCCTCAGATGGTACACCTACACTGAACGACGAATTAATGCCCTTTGAAACCAATTTCTTCACCTCAACAAGATCTGGGTCCAAAGCAACACGGACTTATTCCTTGATTACACTTTCTTCAACATTCTTTCCGGCGATTCTACCCACATAAATTCACCTTTTCTGAGGAACTCCAGAGAAAGACGATGGTCTGCCCTTGCATATAATTCCTTTGGGTCGAAGAGATTTATTTCTCCTAGAATTAACTTCGGTCCATTCATTTTGTGACAAATTTTTTTGTTTTTCTTGGGACATTATCATTTCATCATTTTTGGTTAAATCTGAGCGTTTCAGTTCATGTGTACATTCTGGATTTTTCGCTATTTAATTTAAATCTATATATTATTACTAGCTGCTACTATACTACTACTATCTTATTTTCAATATTTATTCCCTGTAGTCCAGGGACTTACTCACTAACGAAGGGACTGCAACACTTCCTGTTATTTCAAATCAGTCGAATCATTAAAAAATTTCCTATATTAACATGTTTGATGTACACTACCGCTCAAAAGTATTTGGCCACCTGATAAAATACATTTTGTAAAGGTCTGATTGAGTGAAAAGACGTCATAATTATTTCAACATGTTTATTAATCATTTTTAGACATTACAAGAATATAACTTTCAAATTTTGGACTCGTCTATGTGTCCCCCTGCATTTTTAATGACAACCTCACAAAGCTTCGGCAACCTGGCTATTAATTTTTTCAATGTTGTCTTCGTTATCTTCTGCCATTCTTCTTGCAATTTATTTCACAAGTCTTCTTGAGATGTGGGACAACAATTCCCACCTGCCTATCTAGCTGATCCCACAGTAGTTCGATAGGCCTTAAGTCAGGGGACTGTGGGGGCCAGATCATGAGTTTCAACACATGTTGTTGTTCTATTTATTCGTTTTAAAAAGTCCTTGCATAGTCTTGATGTGTGCTTCGGGTTATTATTATGTTGAAATATGAATCCCACCCACTCCAATTAAATGGGCTCCACAAGGAACTGCACTATCCTCCAATATCTTTTTGTATCTTTCTTTTTTTGAGATTCCTTGTATTCGCACAATATCTCCAACGTCGGAGTCACCAAAGCAGCCCTAAACCATCACAGACCCTCCGCCGAGTTTAACTAATGCCTCAGTACGAGCGTCATTCACTCTTTAGTTTGACTTTCGCCTTACAAAAACTCTACATTTGGTTCCAAAAATTTGAAACTTAGACTCGTCCGACCAAAGGACCTTTTCCAATCTGCTGTTGTCCAATTCTTGTGTTGTCTCGTCAAATTGAGTCTCCTCTTCTCATTAATTGATTTAAGAAGTGGTTTTGAGACCACTATGCACCCCCCCTTCCCTGCGTCACAAAGTCTTCTTTTAACTGTGGATATACTGACTGGTTTATCACGACCCATATTAAACTCTGGTGCTATTTCCGGTGCAGTTAATCGCCTATTTCGTTTACTATTAACAACTATACTCAAATCTTCACTCGAAAATGTAGCTCTTGGTATGCCTGGACGAGATTTGTTGCAAATTGTTACTTCAGCCGCAAACTTCTTTACGATGAAGTCAACAGTTTGTCTTGGTATCTTCTGTAGTCTTGAAATCTCACGATTACTTCAACCTGATTTATAAAGACCGAGTATTATTCCTCTGGTCTCTTGGGAATATTCCTTAGTTTCACCCATTTTTTTTAGAAAAAAATGAACTCAAACGTGAAAAACAAAGAAATATTGGTAAATTCAAAGTACTGAGTTGTGGAGAGCGTGATTTTTGTTCGAATGACATCAGATAAGTAACTAACGTAAAAATATTTCTAGTAGTTATTTAATATACTACTTGTGTTTATTTCCGGGTAACTGAATCAAAACAAAATTGCGACTTCAAAGATTAACTTTGAATAATTTCCGACGATAACACTATTTTGGTTTTATGTTCAAGGGTCAGCAAATACCAATAAGCTGTTTACTATTGTACTGTAGATGAGTATTTTTGAGTGTTATACAATGAATGAAACCTAATAAATGATCTATTTAAAATTTAGTGCTTGTAACTTGAACAAATTGCAGGTGGCCAAATACTTTTGAGCGGTAGTGTATTATTGAAAGTGATTAACCTGTCCCTTCTATAGTTCAACGACATGTTCCTAATTTTGTAGCAAGTACTTGTCCCACATATCTCATCATTAATTAAATGAGATATTTTCTGGATATAAGTCAAAAAATGTTCAGAATTTAGTCCTTTCCCAGAAACCAATGAATAACGTGCCTTATGGCTGTACCAATAGCGTCTTTTTGAATTGACGTTTCGCGCAATATTTTCTCGCATCATTGGTAGTATTTTCTTATCAATAACAATGAAACTTTGCCTTGCAATATTGACACACAACGTTCATTGGTCGAATGGCAACGATTTGCTATGAACTGTAATCTATTTCAACGTTATAATAGAATGCAGGTCGGTATAAACGCAACCTTTTCATATTGTTAATTTCAAAATTCTGTTCAACTTCATACCGAGCTTCGCGTTGTTCGTCAGTTTGACTTGCTCTTTCACATCTTTGACTTGCTCCATTGCGAAGTTCTGTGACTTGAGTTTGTACTTTCAATACATAATCTTCTAAAGTCATAATCTTCAATTTCACTGAATCTGTAAGTAGAAATAAACAAAAAAAGTGTAGTAAGTTTATGTTAGAAACAAAAATTCCATGCGATGGCCGGGAATCGAACCCGGATCAACTGCTTGGAAGGCAACTATGCTGACCATTACACCACCATCGCACACATGTAGATTGACGAAATTGAAGCGTACATATAATGATTACCATAGAATTTGAATGAATTATTTCGTAGATTTAATAAATAAATCTTCAGCATAAATCTTTATTTATAAATCTCATACTCATCATATACAAGGTTCAAATATTTTCAGTTTTTTGAACATTGAAATTCATGGAAACTTCAGTGGAATAATCAAATCAAAATTATTTGTATTGACAGTAAACGTGTAGGTACGTGTGTGTATTCCATTTTTATATTTTCAAGAGATAAAATTTCTATATCCTAAATTTCATATTTTAGGAATGAAAATATAAATGATTGAAAATATAATGGCATTCTTAGGATCGTTAAACAACATTCTCTCAAATTATTATCTATTATTCAATTTAAAATACTTGAATAAATAACACCTGGCTTTATTTCACAAAAAGCTTTTTCAAAAGCTAGACTTACTTCATTCTGCATTTTGGAAATAGGGTGACACCCCGAAACAATTGTGGAGCAATAAATTGATAAAATTTTTGTGAAATCAATCCAAATGTTATTTATTTAATATATTTAACAATGTTTCACCAAGAGATCAGCGAAGAATCAATCAACATTAAACTACTTCAATTTTTCAAGATAAATATCAGAAAATGTGATATTGCCTTCATTTCGGCCATAAATACCTACGAAATAGCATATATTGCCTTTTATTCGAAAGAGAATGATATATGCGATATAAAATGGTAGTAAATCTATTAATATTTTTACAGATAAAAAAATCCTAATAATTTTTTACAAAATGATTACCTACCTACAGAACATAATTTATTGACAAAATTCAAGGTCGAAACAAATATGGTGCGTCAAATAGTAGTATTATTTAGTAGTACATATTACTAAAGTACTAGTAGTAGTTCATATTTCTATATAAATTCATTAAAAAATGAAACAATGCAAGAAAAAATATAAGAGAGATATAGGTACCTACTTCTGCCCAATAAGATGGTCAAAGCTCGAATTCATCTTGTGTCAAATAATATAGATGAGCGACGTATTTCAAAAATCAAAAAGTCTCCAATTTTCGCTGTGTGATCAATCGACCGACATTTCGAATGGTTTTCAACTCCTTATATTGATTGACCTTTAGCACTACAACATAATTCAGGAAGAATTATTGTTTTCACAGAAACTAGAAACAATAACAAAAAGTTGTTACAGCTTAACACGATATCGGAATATTTTGGAAAATATATTTTTAAGTGGGATAAACTCGTTCCCTTCTACCTCCCCGACATTACTCCGGGAACACATTCCGGTCTGGGAACGTTAATGGAATCGAAATCCTAAGTTAATAACAATGCCATGTATCAGACATCAGTTCTAAAATTCTTGCCTTAATAATGCAAAACAAATTCCGATGAAAGTTGTAGATGTTATAAAAGCAGCGGTTGGAATACACGCCTTTTCAAAAAATTGTGCACTGTAATTGACTATGCAAACTATCGAAACAAGTTTCGATGGTTTGCCAAACGCACCATGCCTATTTGGATATCACTGAATATTCCTAATAAGGATGAAACAATTATATGGTATTTCCATTCAAAAAATTCGACGATTTTTCGTAAGGTACTCAATACTCACTCTCGAACTCTCGAAAGTGATAGGGTGTGTTTTCGTTGACAACATTTGTGTAGACATCCCCTGAGAATTTTATTTGAAATATTTCGATTAAGAGTCTTCTATATATATATATATATATATATATATATATATATATATATATATATATATATATATATATATATATATATATAGTATGAATAGTAAATGCGGAACAGAGTGGCTAAAAGAGGTCCTACAACAGATCAATATAAAAAATCTCGAAGATCGCACTGAATGCCGCTATAAAATCGCAAATATAAAGTTTGAGCAAAAAGTAAATCGTCAACCTGGAGTAAAGTGGACAGATGAACGGAAGAAAGAGCATTCAGAGAGGATGAAGCGTTTTTGGGAGGCAAAAAAGATGAAGCAAAATTCCTAATGATTGCGAATTCAAGTTCAGTCGCTCTCCTCATGGGGAACAATCGATATAATAATAATATATATATATATATAGAGAGAGAGAGAGAGAGATCAGATAACTCTGAAGAGTTAAAGTTAATGAAAAATAAATAACTTAAATCTTGACTAGCTCTTAATATGGTCCCTTCTTGAATTATTTTCAGAATTGAGGTTTGAATAATGTGAAATTTTTTATTTGAGCACCATGAGACACCACTAAACAGGAACCTTAGGCTATGCAGAGATATATATTCTCAATGACAACAAGATTAATATGGGAAATTATATTGACACTTTAAAGTTATAACTTAGCTTAAATGTCTTTATATCAGCCGCTTGAGGTGGAATCTACTCCAATGGTATGGTGCTGTCTTAGAACGGGTGACCTTGTAGAGCAGCTCCTTGTTCTTTGCAACTGTAGTACTCATTCACCAATGTCAGATGCTTAAATACCAAAAAAAGTGATCAGGAACCAAGTATCACGTAGAAGATACTAAAATCCAGGTATTACGTAGTGAGTAGCGAAAATCCTGTAGAACGTAGTGTTTACCAAAATCCAGTTCCTACGTAGTGGGGCTCTATAGAAACAGACTATAGAGTCCACGGTCAAATCTGTCCTAACGGCTCATGCCAGAATTTACAAGTTTTTTCATTGAAACAAAATACAATACTATGATAAAAACAAAGCAACTTGATTTTACTAACATGGAACCTTGAATACTTGAGATATTTACCCACACGCGCGATGTATGAAGATAAAACACGTGCTCACAAAAGAATGATGTTCGGTGTGCGAATAAAACTGATGAAAATTTTTAATTCAGAAATCCAATCACAAGTACAACTTAAGATGGATAAAACAGAATAAGTATTATGATTAAATGTGAAAGTGTACGAATAAGAACTTAAACAAAATGGCAATGGCGTCGAATCATATGCATCACAGAAAAACGAAAGAGATCGATAAATGAATACCTGATTAAAAGTCTCAAAGCACCATAATACACAGTTTATTACATTCAAATCGAATAAATGCGAAAAGTCATTAAATTGTTTTATTTTCAAATAAAGAGATAACTTACCAAAACCCAAATATTTCACTACGGTAACAAATTTTATGTTCGATACAATCATACAATCGGAGCTAAATTCTTTCAATCGTGTCCTTAGTTGCATCAGGTGTACATCATAACCAATTTTTCTTATAACGCTGCATAGCCAACAAGTACTTTTTAGAATAGGGGAAGTCCAGGAGAGTTTACCCGCCTTTGACTAAAATGCTCATCAATTGCTTTATATTTACAAAACGCTATTTTCTACAAATTGTACCTTAAGCTGCATTATTAAGCTTTATTTTTTTTAAGGAAGTTTTATAAATCATCAATCCTTCATGAGTAATTAACGATTTCCACCGAAGTGAGATTTGGCTAATATCTTCCACCTGGGTGGGAGTGTTGACCCCCCAAGAAGGGAGACTTTACCCAGATTTAAAACTAGGCAAAATAATAAAAACAATTTATAATTAAATAAAGAAATTCAATCAAAAAAACATGGCACATAATTATAAGTAGTAAATGAGAACACGAGCTACATACTTTCAAAATTAAGAACAAAAATAAAATTGAAAACAAAACAAAATCTTCTAAAAAATAATCATAATGATCATTCTTCATTTTTTAATCCTACCAATTAGGACAAATAATATGTTCCTTATCATATTCGGACCGTCCAACGCACATTTCATGGACATATTTACCACAAAAAGCTTTCAAAAAGTCTCATGCCTCATGTCCATAACTTTGTTTTCTCCACAGGTGGGTGATCTGTATGAAGTGCTTTTGGGGTTCTCAAACTCAGTTCAGGGTTTCTTTCCATAAATCCTCCAAACAAATCTTTCCATGTGCAGTTGTTATAAGTCCAAGAATCTGGAAACTTTTTTAATAGTTGCATATTGATACGCCAGCTTCTTAGCCGCCTGTCTGTTTAAGCCAGATATAAATTGCTTCTGTTTCTTGTTGTTTCTTTTTTTTATATTTGAAGGGCATTGTGTGTATACTCATCTGAAAGAAAACAATAAATATTATTGCAAGAGAAACCGAGGGGGAGATTACCCCCCCCTCGGTATAAAGTCTCCTCCCGTCGCCATGGTAATGTCACCCACCCCACGCATAACGTCTGTTATTCAATTTACAAAAAAAACTATGATATTTAAGTAAAAACTGTCTGTCGTAAAGGTTATAAGGATAATTACACTAAGGATATGTATTCATGACATACTGGAATCTATAAACAGTTAGCAACATCAATCAAATATCGAATATCGAAAAAAATAACTTACCGAGCACAAAAAATGTGCTTTCACTTGTAACTCCAAAACGAAACTTCCGATTTCAACATCGCCGCGTGAGCAAGATGGGGGGTACCTATGAGTTGTAAGAAGTATGACAACGTCGCAAAATCTAGTTATACAGAGATTCTATGATCAATGGCTATTGTCTCCCCCTTGCTAAACTCTCCCGGACTCCCCCTACGAGGGGGTGATACTCAATAGTTCATTTGATGTTAAATACAAATAATATGCTCGGAAGCATGAAAGGAATATAGTAAAACTAGAGTTTTCGAAACATAAAATGTAAAAATAAAACGTTCAAAATTTAAAATTTAAGTTGTGTACAGAATATAATTCATTCTCAATTAAAAAGCACTTAGTTTTATGTTTAACATTATCATATGACAAGTCCCTCATCTGTCATGGTAACACATCATAAAATTTTATGGCCCAATAACTTGGTCCATCCTGACACCTTCGCAACCTCCAATAGACAGGTAATAACTTTTGTCTAGATCTTGTGTCATATCATGAACATCCCCATGGGTTTGAAAGAATTTCACATTCCGCTCAACAAATAAGAGATTCTCCAAGATGAACATACAAGGCAATGTCAGAATACCAAGTTTAACAAAAGCCAGCCTACAATCATCTTTATATGCGATGCCACACATTAATAGCTTTTCTTTGTAGACCAAACAAATTTGACACTCAGCTGAGTGACCTCGAACCAAAACTGCATACCAAAGAAGGGAATAAAAATCAAAATAGGATGTTTTAACAGAAGTCACTGACACACAAGCTGTCAGGTTTTTCAAAACAAATCAATTCTTGCTGAGATTGATAACTCCACACTCAAAAACCTCAATGTTTTCCCCTCCTGTTTTGCATGTGATAAATCCCTCGTTGAAAATACCATTCTTTCTGTTTTGCCTTTGTTCAGGAGTAGTCTATGTGAGCAAAACCAGCGCTCTGCTCTGGTTTGAGCTTCAAGATATCCATTACACGCGTCTGCAAAATTGTCATCCATAGAGTACACCGTTGTATCATCAGCGAAAAGTATAACAGGTTTTATCGACAGATAAATCATTAATATAATTTAGAAACAAGATTGGATCCAAAATGGATACCTGTGGAACTCCAATAGGAAACTTCCTTTTTCGCTGACTTCATCCTGTTGACTTCTACAACCTGAGACCTATTCCTTAGATAAGACTTTATTAGCTTTATACTGTATATCAGTAGACAATCCATAATACATGAGTTTGTTTGTGAGGATATAGTTGTTAACGGAGTCAAAAATCTTTACTCATATCTCAAAACAGTACAGTGTTATACCGTTTGCCATGGAATGGCAAAATAAAAATTTATACTTTTGGTATAAATTCTATATTTTTCAATTGTGTACGGTATAATACAAGTGTTGATGTTGATAATTTGTTGAAATCTCAACATCAAACTATAAAAAACAAAGTGTTCAGTTTGTTTACAAATTTCAGTGAAACGAAATCAATTTTGTGTTGTTTAAGACTTTCGTAGTTTGATGTTGAATATTTTACGATTTCAGGTCTAATCCTCTATTCATCAATTTTTTATAGAGTTATTTAGGTGCTAGTGTCGATAGTTTGTGTATAACAACATCAAATTATAAAAACGAAGTGGTGTGTGTGTATCGATTTAATCGAATCGAATTTGTGTTGTGTTTTGAGTACGGATTACTTACAAATAATTTTTTTGTGAAATATAGTGTAGAGGATTGGTATTCCGTAGATGATTCAGTAAGTTTCAAGCTTGGAATAGGTGAGTTTCTACGAGTAATAAGAATATTTTCTTAAAATGACGAAAACTTGTTGCATTCCTGGTTTTAAATCAAATTATAACAGCACCCTGCGGGCGGGTGGGCAACTAGTATCGACTTTCAGTTTCCCTAAGTGAAGTTTTCCCTAAATTACAATGAATGAAGACATGTTAGTAACAGTATTTTTGAAAGGAAAAAAGTTGTTGTACACTGATTTAAGTAGGATTTTGCCTATTGACTTCAAATTGGATAGGTGGTCTCAAAGGGAAAATTTGTTGATAAGATAGAAATATATTCCAGACAGTGTGGATCAATCTTTAACATATTTAATCGAGAAAATTTTATGTTATTGAAATGAGGCACCGATTAAAATTAGTTGCGATTTAGTTGAAGATTCTTCATAAAACAGGGCTACTTATTTAAATAACCTTCGAATTTCAATTGATTAAATAAAATTATTACTTCCAAAGAAGAAACGATACTCGTCTGATACAATAATTATGTCATTCATGTTATACACTCTTCTCAAAAACAGAGGTTTTGGTAGCTATGATTTTATTTATAATATGTTAATTATTTGCAACATGGAGGACTGAATATACCTACAGATTTAATTAAAATTGTCTTATTTCACATGTGTGCCATATTTGAATAATATACAGCAGAAAGCAATTTTGTGTAATCTCACTATTTCAAGTGTCAATGAATGAGTCCTTGAAAGATTTTTATTGTTGCTCTTTATGTGGTGAAGACAATTAAAATATTCTGAGCATGCTGTGTTCCATTTTTTCGAATATCTTATTGAATGACTACACAAAAAATATAATGAAGCCGGACACGAGAAAACTGAATCAAAAAATAATCGAAGAAAGCTCAATATTTTCAAGTAGTTTGTTGGTTGGGCTAATCAGAAATATAATATTTATTTATAACTACTTAGGAAAATAATTCAATTTGCGTAATTCCTACAGCGTTTCTTTCAATGTTCCTATTTTCTCAAATAATTCAATAAATTTGGTTAGGCAACTTCTCATGGAAATAAATCCCACTGACTAATAGAAGTATTTTTTACGCAGTGGGGCTTTATCGAAAATATCGTTGTTTTCTTGCAATAATAAATGTTTAACATTTTTCTGTTACAGAAATATGTGCTCACAATACGGAATATAATATTCTATATGTTATAAATACTAATAATATTTTTTGTTTGTTCGCAATATACAAAAAGAGTTGAAATAATGCTTGAAAGCTTCGGAACATCTGACTAGGATAGTATACCACTATGCATAATTTGGCAACACCGAGGGACTACGCTCTTCATGACCTGTATTGAAGCTGCCCGTATTACTAGTCCATTGCAGAAATGAAATATGTGAGAAAATAAAATATAAGATACCTTTTACATGGTTCGGATATAAGTCAAGTACTTCGATAAATGAAGAGCCTTGTATATGAAGCATTCTGTTAGATCACCTCCATATACATACATAAACCGAACGAACTGTAACGCATTTTCTGAATTTGAAAATAAATTCTGCTGATTTTGGAATTTTTTGTGTGATGATTTGGAATCACAATATTGTTCGTCCTTTTCTCCGTAAAGTTGACAGTATTATGAAGCCTAAGTAGTTATAGTTATTTTATTGAATTATCACACCTGTTAAACACAATATCTATTCGTTTTACTGCAAGAACATATTATTAATTCTTTTGAAGAATCCCTCAGTAAAATCTCCAAATGTGCTGAAATTTTTAAATTGAATTCGATTAACAACTGTTGTACCATTAACGATATACATTTTTGAAACATGCCAAACTGATAAAAACATCTTGCCGCGTGGTTGTATCACATTTGTTATTATTCTCAGTCCCTAGAGCTAGTTCTGATTCTGGAGATTTCATGTAAAATCCGTCTAGTCGAAAACGTACCTGCAGTATAATTCAGAATTTGATAACCAGCTAAAATTCTTGTTTCAAACCCACTTTGATTAGACGATGTGAATGCTAGTTGAAAAGGATTTATATCTGTTGAATCTGGCAATTGTATGGTACTGTTTTGATGTACTGTTTTTTCTTCTGGCACAACTTTGATGTAAGTACTGTAGCCCTTTCTCGCAAAATCATTTATAAAGCTGTCAAATTATTTTTATTTAATTGGATCAGAAAACTTCTTACATTCCGACAAGTCGCTCATTTTCGAAAGTAATCAACTCTGGACCTCTCCATTCTCTACTTCATTCAGCAAACATTACTAAGGAGATTTATCAGCAAGTACATTCGTATAAATATATCGAAGAGGGCACTGATGATTGTCATAGTGTGGATGCAATACTTGATCATTTTGAATATCTTTTTTGCTTTTACTGATCCTGGATTGCGTCCATTTAGAGCGAAAGAGCCTGGTTAATATTTATGGAGGGATATATGAGCAGACATCTTTGTATCGCCTTTTAATTTTTAGTGAAATCAATAAAACCTCCAGTCTCAGAAGAAGATCGGTTCCTAGACTTCTTTAATGACAAGTCAACACCCACTATATAGTACTTGCCTATTACAATTTAGATATCATGAACAATTTATTCTATTGTTTTTTATCTTTTTACGATTATCATGATTTCTTTGATCTGCCGCTCTTTGAATGTTTATAAACTATTTTGGTTGTGGTCTTCATCAAATTTCCTGTTTCGTCTTAAACAAACACGAAATTTCTTTAAGTTGTTCATTCTTTATATTTAACACTGGTAGCGATATTGTGCACGTTTTTTTTTTAATTCAACACTCAAATACAATAAATTTGAAATTATTTTGCGTTTATAACAAAAAATGACTAGGTATTCGCATTGTCGTGTTCGAGGGTAAGGAGGACAATAAAAGGAAAATGGACCAGCACAAGTGCTCGCAACATATGTTTTCTTGTTGTCTGATTAAATCTAAATTAAACTCTTGGCTTAATGTTTCATGATTTATTGACATTACATTAAGGCAAGAGTTTAATTTAATTTAATATTCAATTATGTTTCACCAAGAGTTAAGCGAGAATTCAATCTCAGTCAGAAAATTATTCCTATGCATTGAAAATTTGAATGATCATCGATAAGTTATAATCAATATAATAACAACAAACAATAATTTTCATCAAATTCTCCAGATCTAAATCCAAAAGCCAACAAATATTAAAAAGATATGAAAACTAACGTGAAAAAGGTATTATTAATCGCCTTGTGTTACAGTCTGCAGTGAACCATAAATTATATACTTACATAGGTGCAACTCCCTAAGAACAAGTAACTAACATTTAATATCCTTTGTTGTCGCTGTAACCAAAGTAGTTGTCGAAGTAACAAAAGAAATAACAGGAAATCCGAAGGGCGGCTAATTGACTCCTGGGTTTCACTTTGTTTGCCTTTTAATGAAATGGAACGACCGGTTCTTCGAATTGTAGTCGGACACATGATGTGTATTATCTATACATTGTAAGTTTAACATACAACACTTCATATTAGTACATATGAAATCAGGTGATCATTTCGTCTTTAATTTTTCTGACTTAACTATAGCCATGTAGTTAATCCGATTGTCTTATACGAGTATACAGAACGGATAAATTTTAAGAATTGCGAAACATGAAAAAATATATATATATATATATATATATATATATATATATATATATATATATATATATATATATATATATATATATATATATATATATATACACTATAATATAAGGAGTATTGCCGTATGATTTAAATAAGTAATAGATGATGAGTTCTCGGATGAGTTCTCGGCAAAAGTAGGGCGACTATAATGGATACACAACCAATTTATTAACCTTGTCTATATTGCGAATATGTTTATGTTCTGATGAATATGTTCTTCATCAGGACTCTGTAAAACATAAGTGTAAAACAAAATGTTCTAAACAAAAAATTGAAACTTACAGAACTAGATCCTATCATTAAAATATAAAATAAAGATATAAGTTAAATGTCACAACAATCATATAGAAATAAACACCGGACTGCCAGAAAACACAGATAAACGTCACTAGAGATCACAGGGTGTCAAGTGTAAAACTCTCTGTCAATTGTCACCACAAGTGAAAAAACACATAACATCAATCAGAGCTCAGGAATTGTAGCAGGGCTTATCGAATTTTCTTCGAGAGTAGATAACTATAGATGCAGCTGATCCTAGCAATATCTGTTTTTTTATTAATGCTATTGCCATTAATATGGCACATTTCCAAAAATATTCTTTTCTGGTAGTTACCAGTTATATCCAGTATTTTCAAATTTTTTAAGTCAAAGTGCCGCATGGAGGGCCAAAGCACATCTGTCTGGGTGGAGTCTTACATCACTTTTATGGAGAGTATAAAAAAAAAACTTCGCTTGATGTTCTGCGAAGTTTGACCTATGTACACTCCTCCACAATCTAAGCATGGTATACCACTAGAGTGGTTAGATGTGATGATAATGTAATCAAGTTAGATTGGTATCGAAAGCCATCTTCTTCAAGATGGCTTATCTACACTTCATCTACACCTCAGATCCCATCACGAAATGAAAATGAAGTTGAATCTGATTAGTCAACTCAAGAATCGAATTACCAACATTGTACATGCAGATTACTGGCATAGTTCACTAACCCGTTTACAAGTAATTATTTTCAACATTGGATATCCAATAACAACTGTTAAAAAAGATTCCATGGAGTACTGCCACTAGACCATCGATTCCATCCTCTACAATCCTTTTTGATATAGAGGAACCATCACAAATCGATTCACAGACTCCGTCAACCAAATATATGTCCTTACCATATTTACACTCATTCACTAGCAAACTATCTCACATCCTACCTGAAATAAAACATTTAAAATTGTCCAAATATAATATCATTTCACAAAATTTTTTCACAAAAATGAAAGACATAGCCCCTTCATCTTCTATTTCGGACTGTGTATATGGTGTACCAAGCTCAGATTGTGGAGGAGTGTAGGTACATACGTCAAACTTCGCAGAACATCAAGCGAAGAAATATTCTCCATAAAAGTGATGTAAGACTCCACCCACACAGATGTGCTTTGGCCCTCTATGCGGCAAAGATGGGACATCACTTTGACTTCGAAAATTTTAAAATTATGGATTTAGCTGGTAACTACCAGAAAAGAATATTTTTGGAAATATGACATATTAATGTTGATGGCATTAATAAAATGATAAAATTGATAGCATTAATAAAAAAACAGATATTGCCATGCTCAGCTGCATCTATAGTTATCTACTATCGAAGAAAATTCGATGAGCCCTGCTACAATTCTTGAGCTCTGATTGATGTTTTGTGTTTTTTCACTTGCGGCGACAATTGACAGAAAGTTTTACACTTGACACCCTGTGATCTCTTGTGACGTTTATCTGTGTTTTCTGACAGTCCGGTGTTTATTTCTATATGATTGTTGTGACATTTAACTTATATCTTTATTTTATATTTTAATGGTAGGATCTAGTTCTGTAAGTTTCAACATTTGTTTACCATCTAATATTTTCACTGCTACGTACAGTCTGGCTACATCTTCAGTCTAGTTAACCGTAAGATGTAAATTTTTTTTTTAGAACATTTTGTTTTACAATTATATTTTCAATAGTCCTGATGAAGAATATAAATATATTCCAAATATAGACAAGGTTAATAAATTGGTTGAGTATTAATTATAGTCGCCCTACTTTTGCCGAGAACTCATCATCTATTACTTATTTAAATCATACAGCAATACTCCTTACATTATCGTATATATATATATATATATATATATATATATATATATATATATATATATATATATATATATATCAAATTACACTATAATTTTTTTTCGATAATTTTTGACTAATTCATTCTAAAGAGTATTATAGCAGAGCTATAATACTCTTATACAAGGCTCAATACAAGGCTATATGAAATATGAACAATGTGATGTCTCCATTATCCTTCATGGGAAAAATGTTAAAGAATCTTGAAATCGATGACATTTATCGAAAACGTGAGACAGTATACTGTCTCGTACTACAAGGTACTCATCAGTCACCTTGGTTCAAAATCAGGTTCAACGAATGAAAGGCAAAGATTTCAATCCTAACATACCCTCTTGTCAATTTTAAGACAAAAATATAGAGTAAGTCGAATGCCTATATAATGCATAGATTAATGTACATCTCAAATTTTAGAATCAATGAAAAGCACATGAAGATATCTACATTGAAAGTTTCACACCTCCTTATCAATCAAGATAATACATTTTACAAGTCTAGATTTTTGGGAAAATAGATTTCATCAAATTAGATGTTCAAATCTCCAAAATTGGAACTAGTTGTAGAAACTGAAAATAATCACAAATGTGCTACAAACACGCGCCAAGATGTATTTATTAGTTTGGCATTCTTCGAAAATATATATCGTCGATGTTATGACGCTTGTTAATCGAATTCAATTAAAAGTTTTCAACTTTTTCATCTTAATCTTCGTCTTCATCTTGAGCTTCATCTTCGCCTTCACCTTCATATTCATTTTATCTTCATATTCATCTTCATCTTCATTTTCATCTTCATCCACATCTTTACTCTCATCCTTATCTTCATCTTCCTCTTAATCTTCATCCTCATCTTCATCGTCAGTTTCATCTTCATCTTCATGTTCATCTTCATTTTCATCTCCATCTTTATGTTCATCTTCATCTTCAACTTCATCTTCATGTTCATCTTCATCTACATCTTCATCATCATCTTCAACGTATTTCGATAAAATACTTAGAGTCAATTACGGAGTGAAGGCCGAACGATATTGTGATTTCAAATCATCACACAAAAATTCCAACAAATAGTAGAGATTTAATTTCAAATAATGAAAATAAGTTACAGCTCGTTCGGTTTCCCTAATATGAAGAAGCTTTGATGATCCGATAAATGGATTATGCACAAAGTTCTTCATTTATCGAAGTACATTACTTTCATTCGAACTATTTAAAAGCCGATTCGAAGATATTTTATCACATATTTCATTTCTGCAAGAGACAAGGACGTCTAGATTGTAGAGGTGTATGGATCTACATTTATTGCGAAAAGAAATACATTTCAGGATAGACTTTGACTGCTCAATCCCTTGGTAAAAACCTCGTTGGGTTGTCGAAAGCTGCATCGTTGGATTCTGCACAAAAACGTCTAGTAAATTTAGAAATTCTATACCTAAGTAACGAACAATTGAGAGAATTTGAAACCATGGCAGCTTTCTTCTTTTAAAGAAACAATTAACTGCTGATGAACTCCGGTATAAATAAATTTTTCAAATAAACGGCTTCGGCTTGAATTTTTTCAGAAAAATTTGAGCAGTAGATGCTTTACATTTACATTTCTTGAGAGCATCAGCGCAAACATTTTTATGGATGAATGCCGACCAATTGATTACACCATATTATACTAGATTGAATGTTCGCTGGTCTCTTGCTGAAACACTGAATATTTTGAATATATTGTACATATATTGAATAAAAACACTTGAATTGGTTTCACAAAAATTATATAAAATTTATTGCTAGACAATTGTTTCGATGTGTTTCCCCAACTTGAAAGCTGTTTACAGTACTGAACAGAGTTCAGCTTCTGAAAATGAGGTAATATCTCGAAACAATGGTCAAGAAAGTAATTTAATAAAAAGTAATTTTGGTGTAACCAAGCCAAGTGTTTTTTATTGGATATACCACATTAGACTATGAAAAAAATGATGGCAAATTATACACACGACTTTTGACAAAGTTGTCTTTACCATAATTTTTGATTCAGTCTTGCGATTATTCATCACATGCCGGAAAAAACCTGTACTTGCAGAAATGTAGTAACAATGGCATATTAAAATTCGTTTGTTTATGAAAACTATTTTTTTATGAGTAATTAGTTTCTATCACGTTTTTCCTATCAGCGTCCGTGCTATGGAGAGGGAATGAGATTAAACGAGCTTTCAATTTAATCATCTTTTTTTTTTAATTTTATCTAATTTTCATTTGTAAAATTTAAACGTATTGGAATTATTATTGACAATGTCAAATGGTAAATGACAGCATATTGTTTTGTTTGTTCTAACGACATCATAGCCAACGCAACCGTATTAACTGAACCTTTAAGGCTGCGGTTTAGTAAACTCCAAATTGCGTTGCGTCAGTAGATGGCGATACCGATATCATTTCCGTTTGGTCTGTGTCGCGGAAAACGTGTGAACTATGATGTATGAAAAGTTGCATAGTAACGCGTTTATTTCTGAATTTCCGATCGATTTTTGATGAAGTCTCGTTTTCTTTGATTAGATTTCTAAACGAATTAATCATTGGGCTTCAATCCTTTACCAATTTAAAGTTGAATAAATTCTCTAGGGGTTAACATATTTTAAAATTGTCCAATATAAGAGTGAATATTTTTAATTAATTCCTAAATGTGGACAATTTATGCGTGAAAAAAAATGAGTAATTTGAAACTTTGATTTTTCAAACTATTGATGCAATTCTTCAACTTTAAAATTATGTTACCCCCTGGAGAAAATGTTCAAGATTCGAAAACAGTTTTTGGATTCACGAAATTCGTTTTCGTTCAGAAATGGTATCAAAGAAACCTAAGACTTGTTTCTTTGAATGGACTAAACCGCACCCTTAAGCGCATAGCTAAATAGCAGTATAAAAATATTGAATTGTCAATTTCCCCAAGAACTACAATTTCTCGGAATAGATGAGTTTATACAAAGTTACACTTATTTTTAATGCTTGATGTGATAATAATGTTTATTCTTCTTTTGTGATCACTCTGTACTTATATTTTTGAAAATATTATACGAAGACTTGTAAGGTCGATCTTCTTCTACAAGAAACCCAACTCATATTAGATAATAAAGGCTTCCGTATAGAGAACCTGCATAAGAACTAGTAGCGCCTCTGTCGTTAACTTTGTAAGTTCATATGTGAGGACGAAGTGTTTATAAACAAGCATTTTATGACTTATTCACGAAGCATGAAATTTTTTATGAATTATTTCTTAGAAATATATACGAATTGAATACATACGTATTTTACAATAACTTATTGTAATAATAAATATCGTTACAATAAATTTAATTAGGTGACTATGAGTGGGAAAATCGGTGAGAAGAAATCAAGATCTGGTAACACTGGATGTTGTGTTGTGTTGTGTCACAATACTTATAGTAAAACTGAGGCGAGTATAAAATTTTATTCGTTTCCATCGAAACCCCATTTAACAGAACGTCGTCAAAAGTGGATAAAAGCAGTTAATCGTACTAAGTGAGTGTATATGAGTGGACAATAAATTATATATTTATTATGATATTAATTTCATTATTTTTCTAGTACAGATGGTACTACATGGCAACCTACAAATAATTCAAGGATATGTAGTCATCATTTTGTTGGAGGAAATAAATCTGAAGATCCTTGTCATGCAGCATATAATCCAACAATTTTCCGTCCAAGTATAAACGTAAGGAACCTTCAAATACAACTTTAATTCGTTTTGATCGTTGGAAGAAAAGAAAACTAGTGTCTGAGGTTTTATCTGGTGCTAATGATGAACAAGAACAAGTGAATTCATCAGTTGAAGGTGTTCAATTAGAAACTATTATTAATCAAATAGTCGGAAAATCTGATGAATCAGTTCAAGTGGTGTCCTTTCAATCTACTAGTGATGACTTTATTTTCTCATGTGACTTTGATCGTGGGTCAAATAATATTTCAACTCAAGCAACAATATCCTTTACTAAAAAATTAAAAGCAGAAATAGTGACAAAAGATAAAAGTAGTGGACCGGACATTCCAATTTGACTGTCGGGATTTCGAGGATACTCTTCAATTAAAAATGATAAACAACTTTTGGTTGTTTAACCAAGTCGACCTAACTGGTGTAAGGCCGGAAGTATTTACATTATTATTAGGAATGTTGCCACGAACTAAATTTCAAAAAATGAACCTTGAAAATAGATTATTACTGTAGTTACAAGTATAAAATTCAATTTCTCTCACATAATAAATGTTAAATTTGGCCACCATGAGCGCTAGTGTCTAATAATCAAAGTCACGCAGGTTCTCTATGGGAAAAATTGATAATTATATTTTGATCTGAAAACGTCATTTTGAACATAGAATTTAAAATACGTCAAGAACAGTTGGACTTAGGTATAGCTCATTATACACAAACCATATCGAGAATTGACCGAGTAATCCAAAAATACTTTAATATAAATATATAAAATAGGTTGTTTTATTTAAAATGCGGAAGTTGACATCTACTTGAAGTGGCACCATCTTGAAAATATTTTAGCCGGATGGCCCCGCCTTTCATTTTAGTTTACTAACAAATTTTCAGATTTGTCCTAAGTATACTTTTCCATATATGGATCGATGGAGTTCCCGGAGGACCACCTGTATACATATGTATGTATATGTGTTTGTATGTATAACTTGTGTTGAAGTAGATTGCGAAACCATATATGTTTCCGCTGTTGGGTATATTCAAATAAAAAAATTATTAACTTCAAATAATTCAAGATAACTCAGGTCCGGATTCCCTGTCCGGAATCAAATCCTGATTTTCTGTAGCCTGTTACAAACCTCCTGGAATTTAATGACACTCATTTAATTTTTATCTAAAAAAAATGTAAATATTCGAAATAAAAATTTTAAGTATTATCAAAATTTAAATTATTAAAGTAAAAAAATGGATACGTGACGACAGTACTGAGGTTGATTAACTTGAATCAGTTGCAGTTTCTACATCATCGGTGACCTTCAATAATGAATGAAAACCAGATTGTAATTCCGGTATGACATCAAATTTTTCACGATTCAAGCATTTAACAATTTCTCGAAATTTTCAGACAGTATAGATAGATAATATGATTATAGGGCGTAATGCATGAAGGATGAAGGAATACAAGCAGAAAGCAGAGGTCTCAACGCTCTTCAAGACTTTATAAAATCAAAAGAACTTACCCAGCAAACCAAGATCAACCTATATACAATAGTCATAAGGCCAGTAGATATGACGTCTTCGAGACATGGATGTCGCAAACCAAGAACATCTGCGACTATGAGAGAGAAAAGTTCTTCGAAAAATCTTCTTTCTAATACACGATGAGGCAACCGAAATATGGAGGATGATAACAACCAAAGCACTGGAAGACCTTTTAGTAGTCAATCGAATAGGTAATGAAAAAAATAAATAAAATCCAGAAGAATCCAACAGTCCGGCCATGTCATATAGCTTTCAGAAGACGGAACATCAAGTCTTGTTTGCGGCGAAAATAACTTCGGTGGAGAAACAACGTAGCGAAAGACTTGAATATTATGGACATTGATAACTGGACGGAAGTCTCGATGGACATAAAAAGATGGAGATGTGTTCGCAAGTCGGCTGAAATCCAAACAGGGTTGCAACGCCATGGAGAGAGAGCGAGGGGGAGTAACTCCTGAATTAATTGTATTGTAAACGGAGAATAGCTCTTCTGAATGCAAGGGTGCCAAGGTTCTGAAATAAACGGACAATAAAATCTTATCATCTTCATATTCACAGTTAATATGAATCACCCCTAAAAAACTACAAGAAACTTGAATTAAAACTCTGCTCTTAAGAATAGCTTCAAGAAAACTTGAAGTTATGTGCTCAAGAGCGGGTAACTTTTTTCAATAGTCTGTTATCTTGTTATGATTGTTGTGACAATGTTTATTAATGCAGTCAACCAACTATCAAAATTACCAGATCTTTAAAGCTTAAACACATGAACGTCGTTAAAACTGTTTCAATAATTTTAAGGTCCAGTGGCATAATCTCAGAAACTTCCTATTAAACATCAGATAACCAGGACTTGGTGAACATCTCTATAAGGAACTGCAGAAGTCGGGCTACTTGGCACAACGAGAACTACCGGGAAATTTTTGGGATATAACGGAAATCAATGCCACGGAGGCCGCCATGTGAGGTGCCGCTATGAGGACCACAGCAAAGGGCCTGGTAATTTGGAAAAAGCCCCCACAAAGCTTAATCCCTGTGATATATAATATCTGGGATAAGTGAAAGTTCCCGTGTCAGTTTGTGTGAAAAGCGTAAGGCTTGAAATCGGGATAATAATGTATTACTGTACACTGAACAGTCAATCTACTGTATATTTTGCGGAACAATATGCAATATTGCAATCCCTATTGTACAGCTCAACGTCCTGGGTTAGTTTAAATTGTATTCTTTTTTGCGATTCTCAAGTGCTTTACATGACCCTTTACACAACACCCCCAAGCACAGGAAATTCAATGAGAGAGGAGTTACCTGGAAACACCAGGATACCGAATCACTTTGTGCTGGTCATGTCGATATCTGGGTTTCACTCACTGTACAACATACATCATAGGAAATACCAATATATGTTCAGCAAAGATACCAGTATGGTGTCATTGATTGGTGAGCAATTTTGGAGATTAAGGGCCCATGCCTGATGTCATATCCTAGAGATATCCATATTTTGACAACGTTGAGATTGTTTATTTGTATTTCTTCTGTTATATTCACTTATTATGCATATTTCCATGGCTGTAATTAACTATTTTCAAGTGTCTGCTCCCTTGACTGGTAAGTTGGGTACTATGTAAAAACTAGTGATAAAATGAATCTAGCCATTGATAGATTCATCATAGTTGAGTTACTTCAAGAATTGTTGACACTAGAAGGAAATTTGTACTAATTGAATTATATGAAAAAAAGCCGATTTCGAATTTCTCTTATGGGAATGAAAGTTATAAGTACGTTTAAAAATTAAGTTTTAAAATAGATATTTTCAATGCATTAATCAGATATAATTTTTTTGCTGTGGAATTGTCATATTTACTTTCATGGACTTTGTGTAAATAACGTAAATACTACATTCAAATAAAGAAAAATAATGATTATATTTAGAAAACACCATACATTCCGAGACTTGTACATTTTCTCACTTTTTCAATAACAAATGGTATATGAAGGTTTAATAATAGAAAAATGTTTTTCTCAATAAATATACTCTCAATCTGATAGCTGATCTGAAGTGTAATAATATTATCTCCTATGTTTATTATTTTTATCAGTCCAATCACATATGAATAGAATTCTTTGAAAACTAAAAACTATTTATATAAAATAGAATTTTTATAATATTATGACAAATAAAAACAAGATTTCTCTAATAGAAATTTCATACTTCATTTGTGCAACTGAAAGTTTTTCTCATATTTTGCAAATATGTATTCAAAAACATTATTGGATATTGAAATAAATTTTGCACCCAGATAATAAATTTGAAGTCAATTTATTAATACATAAGAAACAAATTGTATTTGTTGAATAAAAGTCTATGAAACTGATTCTACTACATAAGAAATTGTGAGAAGGGTTTAACTTATTTTGGATCGTGGGGTAACTTGAATCCAACCATTTTAGCAGTTTCTTCTACAGTTCGTTCTCCTTTTGAATGAAATTCCTCATGAATTTTCCGGCACAATTTTGAACTTTGTAAATAACACAAATATGTTTTGGCCATGAAATCCATCTCCTCCTTGGCTTTACAAAGCTGTTCATCTGTAGTTTGGTATTTCCTATATTGATTCACAATATATTTTAACATTAAATTATCCTTCAAATTTTCCTTGGGAATGACTTGACGTAGTTCTGATATGATTTGACGCAAAGTGGAAGTGCCACCAGCCATATTTTCAAGTTAAACTGCAATATATTGACAATAAAAATCGAAGCATATTAGGAGACAGAACTAGTTTAATACCAAATTTCTAAAATGATAATTCTAGCCATAATTTTTTCTAATCAATGACTGATTATTAAACATTGAATTAGTGAATCAAAATATTAATAAAAACAATTATCACAATACATTTGGAATTTGATACATGACATCCACTTCGAAGTATTTCTTGGTTTTTAGATGTATGAATGAACCAAAAATTATTTGTATAATATTTGGAAACACGTACTGAATGGATTAAACTAGATAAATTAGATTAATTTTAAACTTGTCAATTCAAAACTTCATAATATCAACTGCAATAATGAAAATAAAAGTGACATTTTTTTTTATCATAAAAGAGAAAATAACTATTATTTTCAGATATTATATATATATATATATATATATATATATATATATATATATATATATATATATATATATATATATATATATATATATATATATATATATATATATATATATATATATATATATATATATATATATATATATATATATATATATATATATATATAAGAAAATGAAATTTTTTGTGCTTATGGCACTGAATGAAATATTTGAGAAAATGAACACTAGAACATTCATTTGAAAAATTCAAATTAACCAAGAGAATGTTATATTAGAGCTAGATATGTGAACGTGTACGATGTGATGTTTCCATTATCCTTCAAGGGATAAATGTTAGAGAAATATTGAAATCGATGCCACACCTGATGGAAGTGCGAGACATATATGTTTCGTTCTTCAAGGAACTCGTCGCACCACGTGCATCGAAGTGAGGCAACGATTTCAACCTCCAAGCATCTTCTTGTGACTCCAAGTGGAAGACCGTAGAGTGACGAATACTCCACAATTCCATCTATAGGAATCAGTAGAAAAGACTTCTCAGATTACATACACACCAAACATCGAAATTTCACATAGCTTCTATACCCGTAGGTATCTACTAAGTTGCAATGTCTATTTAACAAATATCATCATACGATGTTTTCAAATGTCAATAATTTGCGTTAGTAGTACGCTCGCGTTTATTCCCGTATTTCAGGGGCCTATTCGGCGATATTTTTGAGGAAATGAAATTTTTTTATGCTTATGGCGTTGAATGAAATATTTAAGAAAATGAACACTAGAACATTCATTTGAAAAATTCAAATTAACAAACAGAATGTTATAGTAGAGCTAGATATGTGAACGTGAACGATGTTATGTCTCCATTATCCTTCAAGGGATAAATGTTAGAGAAATATTGAAATCGATGCCACACCTGATGGAAGTATATATCGATTTATTAAAATTTAAATTTTAATTGTCAAATTATTAAAATATATCGATTTCAATATTTCTCTAACATTTATCCCTTGAAGGATAATGAAGACATCACATCGTACACGTTCACATATCTAGCTCTACTATAACATTCCCTTGGTTAATTTGAATTTTTCAAATGAATGTTCTAGTGTTCATTTTCTTATATATATATAATTATATATATATATATATATATATATATATATATATATATATATATATATATATATATATATATATATATATATATATATATATATACAGTGTAAACTCTTTATAACGAAACTCAAGGGACTGGGCATTTTTTGTCGTTATAGAGAGTTATCGTTTTATGGAGTGAACGAAAAAAAAAACCAAATTAACAAGAATTATTAATACAAGAATTTTTAATTGTATGTATGTCTTAGATAATGAATGCTTATACATATAAATTATTGTTTACACATATAGTCTGATAATTTCGTCTGACGTTTTTTGCTATGCCATTACTTGTTTTGTATTATTTTATGTATTCTATTCATATCTAGATGTGGTGGAATCATCATGATAAAACAACAAAAATTTTTCTACCAACTTAGCGGCATCGTACAATAACACCGATAATAAATATTCACTGTCTAAAAATATGAACACATTTCTTCGTAATAGAGAATGGCGTATCGCTATAAAGAGTGTTTCAATATGTGAGTTTTAACGCAAACCAACCAACTTGGGCTCACTCCAACGTTATAGGGAGTTTATCGTTATAAAGGATAACGTTATAAAGAGTTTACACTGTATATATATATATATATATATATATATATATATATATATATATATATATATATATATATATATATATATATATATATATATATATATATATATATATATATATATATATATATATATATATATATATATATATATATATATATATATATAAATTCATTTATAAAAATAGCTGAATCTTGATAAAACTTGATATAACATTATTAACCAAAATTTCATTTGATCTTATATTCAAAAATCAATAACTAATAATACTAACTCAGGAATGTCTGAAATAGGAAACTTTTTCTATTCAAAGAAAATAATAATCATTGATTAAGCAGGCATTGCTTCATCAATGATATCTCAAATACTATTCAATGTATCTCTTGGAATTTGCTAAATGACTTGAACAGATTTTAGTTTAATATAATTGTGTATTGAAAACAAATTTTATCAACGATATTTTATTTTATTAAAATATTTTGAGCCAAAAAAGCAAGTACCCCGCATTTCACAAAAAACACTTTAGTTTCTAATTAATTTCTTTTATCCCATGATCGAGATACATGAAACTTCTATATATATATATATATATATATATATATATATATATATATATATATATATATATATATATATATATATATATATATATATTCCTATATTTCTAAATTTCAAATTGAATTACCTTGGTTTTCTGATAAATTCACAATCTTCTTCAGTGTATCTGGGTTCCGATTGAAATTTCCAAAAATCAATAGGCAGCAGATTCAAACGATTTTGAGGAAAAATGTGTATAGCTGTATCATTAAAGATATCATAAAACTTGAAGGTATTTGCTATAGCAAGCTCAACAGTGTAGGGGTAAATTTTCAAAATATACTCTGCACTTTTTATCAAATATTTCTTAGTATTATTTTCAATTAAACCGGCAAAGCTATTACAAATAAGTATACAATAATGTAAATTTAAACCCCAGTTTATCCAAAGAATATTATTAGTCAACTGTTTAGGACAATGGGGTAGAAAAAATATTGTTGTACTTTGATCATTTCTATACTTCCCCTCTAAGTTTTCACCTAGTACTGTTATGTTGAAATGTCTCAATAAATACTGATCATCCTCACTGAATACAGGATCAAAAATTTTCAACTCAATATTATATAAATCACGGAGCTTCAATAAGAATGCTAGCTGGTATTTTGATCTTAGGAACTCACCCACTTTTCCTAAACCTAAACAAATTATTTCTTTAATGGCAGGATTTCCTAAAATATTTACACCTTCTTTTAAAGACGCTATGATTGATTGAAATAAGTCCGATTGAGATATATCTTCTATCGCCTGCTCTATGTGCCTAAAAACAAATGCCAAATTGACAAGTGAAATCAATAAAAATTGTAATACACCTACCTGATAGCTTTTTTCTTATCTACATCTGTAAGTGGTACAGATTCCAAATCTATTGTCGCTGCTTTTTTCTTACGCTCGCTCGACTTTTTTTTACGAGTGACCCTAATGAAGGTACATTCTTGACAGTGATCAGCTGACATATTTATTCTTGTACACAATTAGACTAGGTTACATAGAAAAGGCAAGATGAAGTAAATACATTGTTGTTATTGTTGTTGATTCGATTTCTATGGGCCAGCTGCTAAGGCTATTATGCCCAGGGCAAGTCGTCTCCAGGCAGTTCCCTGTTACCAGGGGTCTTGGGGGTCCAATAACTGCCTTGTTTGAATACACTTGTAAATACTTTTCACCTCACGTAATTATGATTGAAAACTCACGTAATTATGATTGAAAACTAATAGATGAACTAAAACTTTGTGATTCGGAGGTTAAGCGTCAACGTGCTCACACTTTGACACCCAACCTAGGAATCAAGTAAATACATTATTTCAATTTTTGGACGGGTGGTAAAGAAACAAAAAACACAGAAAATGTGACATCCTGTTTCCACTCCTTGTCACAGAATATAATTCGTGTATATCTCTTCATGTTGTTTTCTGTCACAGCCTAACTCTACTTACAAGCCATACACATAAACTTGGCAACGCCGCATCAGCTCATTCCGTTAGACCGATCGATGTTCGAACATCGGTCTACTGCATGTTATAATTGCCTTCTTAAAAAAACTTTTCAGCGAAACGGTACTTTATATAAAAAAAAAGTTTGTAGATCATGCAAGTATCTATAGAAATTAATAATACACTTTTTTCTAAGAAGAACTATTTCTGAGTTATAGCGATTCATAAGTTGTTTTTATAGTATGTACACTAACAGCTTCATTTTATCAATTAGAATTGACAATATGCTATAATTTCATTTTCACTCTCAGGTGAGAATAAGTTCAATGCACCTGTCAATTCCTTTTAACCTTCGTTGAGATGTGTACAGTAAATTGGATGATTCTGAAATCATATTTGTAACGAGCAAGCAAATGTTCCAGTTGAACTTGAGACCACCTAGTTAATTTCAGTTGTAAAATCCATTTTAAATCATTAGAAGAGAGTTTATTTTTATTGATAAAAACATTTACATGCATGTAAAACTAAATCTGATTAATTATTTGTATACTGTTTATTTATGAACATTCAGTTACGTTTGATGAAAAATCTAGAGTGTAAAAAAAAATGCTGTTATTTTCAGAAATTATTTATTCCACGATTTACATATTAAAATTTTTTTTATAATTAGATGTTAAATCAACAAAATTACAAACTGAATCTGAGTTTTCAAAGGCTTCATTCAATTTCTAACAACGTTCCTTCAATGCTATGGTTCTTTCAGCTGGATCTTTTCTTTGGGCGTGGACTGTTTTTGATAAGTAGGGGTGAATAAAAAAATACTTAGCACTGCATTTAAATTGAGTTTAACTTGAGCAGATATTGCCTTCCTTGATCCATCTCCAAAAGGGTCACCTTCTCTAATAAGTACACCCTCTGGAAAATGTTTGACGCAAACTATAGAATATTTTGTGGGGGTCCATGATGCCGTAGGAATATTTTTTAACAGTGATTCATTAGATTTTCATCCTATGGAAAACGAAATAAAACTGGTGCTTTTCCGGACTCGAGGTAAGTTTTGTAGTCGACTTGCATCCAGGCACACGGCAATGACTTGGCATGTTAATTTTTGTGCTAATATCAAGAACAAGACATATAAGAGATTACTTCTAAATAACTACTGAATCTAACAAAGGGTAAATAACTCTATTAATCACAAAAAAGGAACAATTCTAGCAAATAATGCTTCTGTTAATATCTGAGCTACTCAGTCAAACATCAGTAATAGGTACAATTATCAGTTAATACATACAATTTTAAAGGTATTCCCTAGTCTCTTGTTGAAAAAAACACAGTAGCACTTTCCACACACTATACATCACATAATAGCACAATAACTAAAACGCGAATTTTTGTTTTTACACAATTATGAGATAGAAAAAGTTAGGTATTATTCTGCCTCTCCGGGTATAACCAAAAAAAGCAGAACTTAAAACACAACAGATATTCCTGTTTATATACGAAATTTGCGGAAAATTTCCTTTTGCTTGTTCTTCACTACTTCAAACAATAGGACTTATTTTTGGATTTGAATGTTATTTCTCTCGTTAAATAGCGATTTATTCAGCAGCAATGAGCAGAAACCATTGCAACGCCATTACAGTATCTCTATTTATGGGTCTCGTTTCGATGTTGCCAGATTTCCTAGTTCATGGCTTGTAAGTTGAGTTAGGCTGTGCTTTCTGCCACAGGTGATTTATAGGTTGGGAGGAAAATTAATGATTATAATAACATAATTTAATTCCAATAAGTATTTCCAATACATAAGAAACAGGTCAAAATAAAGTTCAAAGAAAAGTCAGAAATAGTGTCAACTATTACAGGAAACTACAAACTCATTGAAAGTATATGGTTCACAATCAATAAGTTGACAAAAAAGCATCTTTATGAAGACCTCATAGCTTTCAGTTACCCGCAGACATTTAGGCAACAGGTTAAAAATTCGCATAGCCATATATAAAGGGCCATTGGTAAACCTGAGCTATAGTGAACTGGCAAGTGATACAGAGATACAAAATAAATTCATTCTCTTTTCGTTAGTCATAAAACTTCAGCCAACGTCATGCAGTTCAAGAAGCGCCCTTGGAAACATCTGGAAACAATCCACTTGAAAAGGGGAATTGAGAAATACAGTTAGTGCCGTTGCTTCCTTCAACTAACTAACACGTAAAATGGAATAATATTCGAACCCAATGCATTTGGGAACAATCCCGGTTATTTTCAAAATTCAACGAACAAATGTACTTTCGGACTAACTTCATAGTAATTGTAAGAAAAATTTACAATAGTGCCTTGTTATATAAATTAATGATATTGTACTATTTTAGCCCTGAAGAAGAAAATAAACATTTTCGAAAGCTTGAAAAATACAGGAGAGGTAACTGATTTTCCTGTCCTGGGCTACAATCCTAATTGAACACTGAAAATATATATTTATATATATATATATATATATATATATATATATATATATATATATATATATATATATATATATATATATATATATATATATATATATATATATATATATATATATATATATATATATATATATATATATATATATATATATATATATATATATATATATATATATATATATATATATATATATATATATATTACTGATGTAATAAAAACACAGATTTAATATTAAAATGATGTGAAGTTTCTTGTTAATAAACAAATGTAGCTTAAGAAAAAACCACTAAGTTATCTTGTGGATTAATCTTCAACGTTATGTAAAGCTATAAGAAATAATATTTAATTTCAAACTGAAACCTTCATCAGCTTTATTTAAAATATAATCAAATATTTAGTTCATTCACATTTACTCTGAACAGCATTATTGAAAGCAGGTAAAATTATATAACAAAACATAACACCCATTCTTCACTAAATGAGGGAATTATTAGGTGTGGCTGTGTATGGTCATACGCTCGTATTATCTCATCGTGTTTTGCAAATAATGTAAGACTGATTCAACGGATTTATTCCAATTAATTATTTTTTACTTATCATTCTTCATTTATTATAGTTATTGGTTCTTCATCTTTATCTGTTCAATCTGAAATAAGGTCAACAATCACAATAACCACACTTTAGTCAGTATTGTTAGATTTAAATGATAACGATGCGTTGTTATTTAAAACAGAATTTTTAATTTTCCAGAATCATCCAACTGGAAAAATGAATTAAAAGATATTTTACTAATATTATTTAATACATATTTGTAATTGAAAATTATAACACATTTCGGAACACCAATAATAATTGTTGCTAGAGAAATGTATTTTATATCGCCTAGGTGCACTGATCTTCCTTTCTTTTCATTCCATATCCTGCTATAGTATATCCGATGATACTGTTAAACTGAAAGTAAATACGATACCTATTGTACACCTTTGTATCCAACATAAACTTTCGTCAGTGAGAACATTTTTAATTGAAACATGTGTATACGTACACTATTCATTAAAACAATTTAAGGTCTTATTATTTAGTGTACTACCTAAGATGATAGTGTCGAACTCGAAGATTAGAATGAAATACAGTCCCTTCGTATCGAATAAAACTTTTTTCATTGAAAATATTGATTGAAATTTCGATATATGTACATAAATTTAATATTTACCAAAAAATCACAGTTAGCTTACGGCGGATGAGAAATTATCTAGATTAACATTATAAGTTTGGATAGGATATTTTGCAAATTTGGGTAATTTGTAAGCATATCATACATAAAACTTGTTTAAGCTGTCTTAAGATATTGCAGGGAATATTATTTGTCCCTGATAACTATATAAATTACTGAGATATAAGACATTCAGTAATGAAAAGTAGTAAGGCAAATAAAATATCTAACTATGCTTTATGTTTGTATATTTGTTTTTGAAAAACTTCGTAATTTATTCGACTTTATTGAATCATGATAGTTATTCATGAAACATTTCTTTAAAAGCAATTCTACTGTCTAGACGCTTTTCGACATTATGAAAAAGCCTTGAAGTTAGATGAATGGATCTCATGATATGAGAACATTATTAAAGATAAAGATCACTATGTTCAGTGCAGTTCGAAAATGCGCAAACGCGCTTGCGTAGGAAGTAGTTGATCTGAGCTCTAACTAAATCTTTTTGTCGGAAATTTCGTAGAGTGAGTATTATTATACGTATTCGTTTTCAGAAATCTGTTTTCATCAGCTTTAATCGATTCTTAGTCAGTTATGAGATTATTTGTTTCTTCAAATATGATCATTGTTTATAGATTGCATTTCATATTTTTCATAATTAAATATTTTCTTTTCTGTAACACTTACTATACATAAAATAACCTCTAAATTCGAAAACTGAACAGATGAGAGTAAGCACATTATTATTTTCAGGCTTGAAACCGACAACATGAAGTTCAACAAACTTGTAACAGCTTCCAGGCGAAAAAATAGGAAAAGGCATTTTAATGCTCCGTCCCACATCAAAAGGCGTTTGATGTCTGCACCCTTATCCAAAGAACTTAGACAGAAGTATAACGTACGTACCATACCTATTCGTAAAGACGATGAAGTTCAAGTAGTACGAGGGCATTATAAGGGTCAGCAAGTGGGAAAAATAGTTCAAGTATACAGAAAAAAATTTGTTATATACATTGAACGTATTCAAAGGGAGAAGGCAAATGGTGCCAGTGTATATGTAGGAATTCATCCCTCTAAGGTATGTTATTAATTTTAATGAACGTTTTTGTTAATATAAGTAATAATTTAAGAAATGTTCTTATATATGACTTGTATATCACTAAATATATTTTGAACTAATGGCTTGGGTTCTTTGTGCTCGTGGATGTTATGGTCTAATTTGAATAATTGACTAAGTGATCACAATCTACTAAAATTTAGTCAAGTTGAATTTACAATAATTTTTTGAATACAAAGTTCAATTAAAAAACATAGCAATAAAACACATACCATCCCAAATTTCTGTACAACAGTGCTTGATGAGAATTTCCTTTGTGGTTTTAAATCTGTATACAATTTTTTCTGTATGGAATTAGGTAAATATTTATATCAGCGTCATTTCAAGAATTCAAACTAAACTAAAATAGCTGTTATTAGCTTATATTGTAAATTTATTATTGGCGTTAACTTTGATTGTGAGAACTTTTTCTCAACATTACTGTACCTGACCTACATGAAGCAATACACTAAATTTTGTAAAAATTCCATTTCAATCTAGTTGAAGATATATGTAAGGTGCAAAATTTGTATTAATGTTGTATATGCTTTAACCATAATTTCAACAAGTATTATCAAAATCCATATGTATTGATTTCAATTATATGTGTATTCCATTTTACAAACATAAGTAATACTGGTAGAAGGTTTAGTTTGGTTTAGTTTGAATTCTTGAAATGGCCCGGATATTATAAATATTTACCATATATATCTTGGCCTATAATTTTTAGGTTCATTAATACATTCCTTGAATATTGGACACACTAAGGTAATTTTAATTCATTCTGGAAAAATTCTGTGTCAAAGATGCTATGAAGAGTGTGTTGATGGCCTCACCACTTGATCATAACTATCTTAACTAAGTTCTTCATACTGGTGTTGTATAAGTTCATAGTAGTTTTATTTTTCAATCTTTTAATGTAGCACATGCCTTCATGTTTTAATACTGTCCTAAAATGAAGGGAATGCGGTTGTTTTACAATTATCTGTTTTTAGTTAAGTGAATGGCATGATTTATTCTCTATTTGTTCAACTATTCTCATTGGATCCATATTTACGAAAGATGTATTGAATTCTTCAGATAAAATGTTACTTCTTCTTGTTCCACTGCAAGTTCAAAACACAGTTTTTTTTCTGAATTTAGTCAACTCTCTGAATGCAACTTTGAATGCATTAATGTTTCTCATAATGGATCAAGCGTTTCTGTAATGCTTTCCAATGAAGCTTTATTTCTTTGAACACAATTCGTGCTCTTCATCGGGAAATGCTTGACAGTAAAGAGGAAATATTCTAGAAGTCATTAAATTTAAAATTGCATTTTCTACTTCTATATTCTGTGTTGCTCAAAATAGACTGTATTCTTTGCCATTCTTTTGGACATAATAAAGTTTTTCTTTTTGGATTTTCCACAAGCTGGTGTCCAGATATGTTCTTTGTATATAAATATTATTTATGTAAATACTTTAATATCATTTTCTGAATGTTATTTTTGTATTTGTAAATTTTTTTACTAAGCTATGATCACAATACCGGTGTTTCTTGTACAGCTTTCATTTTCTTGAAAAGTGGTAATGAGAATTACATGAAGAAATTCATGTAAGTCTGGATGATGCTTTTATAGATTTAGTTATTAATTGATCAAATTTTCTTCAGTGTCCGTTTGTTTATGCGATTTCATAAAATGCTAATATCTTCATTTTACATTTATAATATAAGAGTTTTTCTTTGACTGCTTGTTGATTGAATATCAATGTCCAATGAGATAATCATTGTAAGGTTATTTGATCTCAGGTAGGTTACAAGTTCTTTGTCCCTATTGTTTTCCACAAGATAATAGATGGCATTATTAAGAAATCAAGATTTATTTATAAATTGCAGCTTTTGTTAATCTTGTTCCTCAATTTGTGAATGAATTCAAAATATTTCATTTTCATCTGGTTTTTTGATATTCAGAAAAGTTTTAGTTCTATTATTGCTCATAAAGAAGTGCTTTAAGTCATTAAAAGTTGGTGTATGCATGTCATTTTTCATTCTAAGAAAAACAAATATTTAGAAGTCACATTTTGCAAATTCTAACATTTTTACCATGATTATACAATTTTTGTTATCACAAATTATTAGTTTTGTAGTAATATTTTCATATAACATTTGTTGTATATATTTAAATTTACAATTTTGACATCTTGTTTACCATATATTATAGTATTTACTCTCGTGAAATAAATATGATGATACAAACCATTCGTAGACTGCACTTCAGATTTGACAAATTAATGCTCTTGGTAAGGTTCTCTTATCAAAACTGTATTGATTGTTATTCTCTGAGTGCACCATGGTGAGAAAATGGCTCTGACTCTAATATCTGTCTTAAAATAATTTTGTAAATAATTTTTTTTTATTTTCAACATTTCATAATTTTTTCAGGTTGTTATTGTGAAACTTAAAATGGACAGAGATAGGAAAGCCATTATTGACCGAAGAGCGAAAGGACGTGCTCTTGCTCTTGGTAAAGATAAGGGTAAATACACTGAAGAGTCTGCTTCTGCTGTGGAAACATCATAGTTGTATTATCTTTATTAAAATAAATTTTAAAATCCAAAATTTGACTTTTGTCTGTTCCTGAGATGAATTTCAGTATTTTGTATAGGTAAAATTTTTCAAATGCTTTATAAATTTATTAAGCACAATGTTTTTTCTATGAAGATTGATTCAGTCAAATAAATTATGAAATTTGTATCTCAAAAATGATCAATATTTTTCTATTGCTTTTTCTTGAAGCTTTCTATTACTGTCTTAAAAAGTTTTGAAAACCTGCATTTTATAATTGATAGTCTATTACTGTCCAAAAAGTTTTGAAAATTAGCGTTTTATAATCGTTAGTAAAGTTGTAAATTGTAATAGATTTTGAATTGGTAATGGCACTATAGTATACAATTCACAGTAACTTCTGGTTGTACTTCGGTAGTTAAGAGGTGCAAAATTTTTATGCTACCTTTCCATTAGTGTTTAATTTGCTTTGAACATCTTTTTTTATGTAACTTGTGGCTCTTATTGTCAAGTAACTTGAATGTAATATTCTGAATTAGATTTAATTAAGTATTCTACAAAAAATGAAAAGTCCACAGACTGAAAGCATACTAAAAATTGAAAGAAAATTATTTAATTAATAAAACTTAGATACAAAATTAGTTGAAGATATCTATGAAATATTAAAATTACAAAGACTATATATTACATTCTTTATGTGTTGATAAATTACTCTCTTTATCCGATTCTATAGATCTAAATTTTTTTCTCAAAATATCATTCACTCCTTCCCGGTTTCTTGCAATTTCAATGCAACAAAACTGTATTCTGGTAACAAGAATCATATTTTCTTCTCTGTTGTCTTCTTCAGCATTTGCTCTAAGAAGTGTTCCAAAACTATAATCTTCTAAAATATTTTTAAATCTTTCACAAAAAGGTCTCCATTTTTCCTTTTCTTTGGTACTTTTTAAATGAGTTTCATCTATAACTCTAATGTCCATAACAGGAAATTCCTCTCTGAATAATTTATATATCAAATCATCAACTGGTGTGATTTTGAGAAGCTTGGGATCTACAGAGCATAATAGCTGGAATTTGATTATAATTGACACCAAATTTTTTTGCTTTTGAAGCATTTTACTTACATTAAAGTATACCTCACTATGCTCAAATGCCTTGGAAGCCCATAAAAATTCTAAAGATTGGTCGTTTTCAAACTCGTCGGCAGGTCGAGATAAAACTTCCTAAAATTTGTTTTTGATTAAATTGATCTCAATATCGATGTAGCTTAAAATTAATATCATAGAAAAAGTTACCATTTCATCAGAGTTAATGGAAATGTTAAGTTCAACTTTAGGATTGTTGTGGCTTGAAAAAAACAAGGAGGAAACCCTAACCACAATAACAAATTGTACTAAACCAGATTGCTGACATTTTCGTGTTTTGACAGTTAGAATGAACACAGAAATATGTAATCGTATCAATTAAAGTAGAGTATTGTTAGGATTATGGGTTTCGACGGATGAATTCCAATAACTAAGTTTTAACAATCAATGAATAATCCTTTATTTACAAACTGAAAATAAACACAACAAATGTCAATATCACTTATTTCACACTTTTGTCTATTTCACTGTTCTCTAGATAACTGTAATCCAACTATGACCTGCCATCTTCCGTCCTGGTTCATTATATACCCTAGAGTTTTTCTAGAAGATTCCATTTCGAGAAGGTTCGATTCCCAGAACGTAGGAGCCGTTGTTACACCACATTTGACGGAGTGTTCCAGATAATACAGAGATAGCTTCAGATATTTTCGTAACACTGCCCCCCCTCTTAGTTTTGATCGTCCCGATCAAAGTCACAAGTTTCTACTATGCTCCCTTCGAAGTATTTCGCCAACCAATCCAAATGTACAACTTTCGGCTTTGATCTTGGAGTGCGTTGGATTCTGTAAACGACGTAATTTATTTGTTTCATAACCTTATAGGCTCCTTCCCAGGCCTGTGTTAATTTCGGGGATAAACCTTTTTTTCGTTGTGGGTTGTACAACCACACCAAGTCCCCTTCTTTAAATCCGACTGAATTTGCTTTTAGAAAAATATCTGGTTTTCATTCGGTTAGTGCTTGCTTCAATCAGATTGGGCTTCTGCATGGTCGGATATATAGAAGTGTGATGTCTTTTGTAACACTCTCAACATTTCTGCGAGGTTTGGTATCGATTGCTTCTATGACCTGCCTGGTAGCAATTGCAACGACGATCCAAATTTTCTGCATGAGTCTGCAATAGTTATTGTAGACTCTTCCACTTAAATGCTGAACACATGAAAATTTTATGTACTTTATTATATGAACTTTTGCAAAATGACATACTATATTTCTGAATTGAGCTTTGCTTGGGTGTGTTTTCATGTGTCATAGATACGTTGTATTGGGTGTATTTTCATGTGTCCAACATACGTTGGACAAGTTGATAGCTGCAAAAGCAATACATTGCTTTATTAACAAATTATAAAGTTTCGTATACGTGGGTATCGCAGAACAACTTGAATTCGCTGGTGTTTTAAAATCAGGTTATTTAGGATCATATCTGTGACAGGAAAATCCCACGCATCTACGTCAAATTCCAAGTTCCGTATCAAAGACAGATCTTTTTGAACATGTGTCAACAAAAAGTTGTAGTCTCTTAGGGTCGGATAATACAGAGATAGCTTCAGATATTTTTGTAACACTGCCCCCCCTCTTAGTTTTGATCGTCCCGATCAAAGTCACAAGTTTCTACTATGCTCCCTTCGAAGTATTTCGCCAACCTATCCAAATGTACAACTTTCGGCTTTGATCTTGGGGTGCGTTGGATTCTGTAAACGACGTAATTTATTTGTTTCATAACCTTATAGGCTCCTTCCCAGGCCTGTGTTGATTTCGGGGATAAACCTTTTTTTCGTTGTGGGTTGTACAACCACACCAAGTCCCCATCT
Organism: Henosepilachna vigintioctopunctata; assembly: GCA_030704895.1. Taxonomy (NCBI): domain Eukaryota; kingdom Metazoa; phylum Arthropoda; class Insecta; order Coleoptera; family Coccinellidae; genus Henosepilachna; species Henosepilachna vigintioctopunctata. Next base: position 31,623 of record JARQZJ010000106.1, on the reverse strand, counting down.
TTAAATCCGACTGAATTTGCTTTTAGAAAAATATCTGGTTTTCATTCGGTTAGTGCTTGCTTCAATCTTATCTCGAACTAGTTCATGTATCTTATTCAAATGCAGTCTCAGTTCATCTGAATATGTGCCCACTTCCAAGCGTACTTCTTCGGGGCTACTAAACAATAGATCACATGGCAATCGTAGTTCTCTTCCAAAAAGTACCTTCGCCGGAGTGTGACCTGTAGTGTCATGAACTGATCCTCGATAAGTCATCAACAGTACTGGTAAATGTTTGTTCCAATCTTTTTGATGATCAGCTACTTCCTTTGACAAATACTGTTCCATTGTACGATCAAATCTATCTACCATTCCATCAGACTGTGGATGTAAAGGAGTTGTTCTTGTCTTTCGGATGTTCAGTATCTCCATAACTCTCTTAAAGACATCGCTTTCAAAATTTCGTCCTTGGTCTGAATGTAATTCCAATGGAACACCCTATCGTGATATGAACTGATCTACCAATGTACGTGCAATAGTCTGAGTTTCTTGAATCGGCAGGGCATAGGTTTCTGGCTACTTGCTGACATAATCCATAGCAACCAGCATGTACTTGTTGCCATCGTTGGTGGTAGGAAACGGCCCGGCAACATCGACAGCAATCCTCTCAAACGGTAATCCGATATTGTACTTCTCCATTTTCCCATGGGTTTTCTTCGGTGGTCCCTTTGTAGTTGCACATGTGGTACATTTCCTTCACCAGGCTTCTACGTCAACACGGCAATACACCCAGTAAAACCTTTCTCTGATTCTTGCAATGGTCTTATTGACACCAAAATGTGCAACGGATGTTCCACCGTGCATTTCCTTGAGAAGTTCTTCTACCTTGTCCCTGGGTACAACTAAGAGAATTTTGACTTCTCTCCCATCTGTACTTTTCCCATTTTCTCTCCCATCTGTTACATCCCATTTCCGCTTGAGTAGCCCATTTTCTATAACTAACGAGTCCCATTGTGCCCAAAGCGCCTTCGTAATGGATTCTTGTTGAAATGTCTTTCCAGGTAGGCCTTCGGTTATCTCTTTTCCATTCTCTAAGAAGTTTTACATCCGGGTCTGCTTCTTGTGCCTCAATCAGTTCTTCTGTAGACCATCCTTGTCTCAATTCGGTTGTAGTCCTTCTTAGATTGAGAATGCCTTCTTTCTTCTCTTCTACACAAGCTACCTTGCATGGTCGTCTGGATAAAGTGTCAGCATTGTTATGGATCTTGCCCTTCGATGTTCTACTTTAAAGTCATATTGCTGTAGTCTTTCAATCCATCTTGCGATTTGACCTTTAGGTATTTTCATTTGCAGTTACCATTTCAATGCTGCATGATCAGTACGAATAAGAAATTTCCTGCCATATAAGTATTTGTGAAAATGCTCTACAGACTTCATTAGAGCTAATAATTCCTTTCGAGTTACACGGTAATTCCTCTCAGATTTGTTGAAAGTTTTGTTATAGTATTCAATGACCCTTTCCTCACCATCTTGCACTTACGATAATACAGATCCGATGCCCCTATTGCTTGCATCGGTATCTAAAATAAAGAGGTGTGTGGGTTGAACATATAAATGATTGTTCTATCAGAGATTATGTATATCAAGGAAAGTTGTCTTAATAACAGAACAGAACATTTGTGATATTCTTGCAAGGAAGTTCTTAAATAATCTTACTGTGTAGAATAGTGGTGTTTTATCTTCAAATTTTGGAGAAAATATCAAAGTTACTCAAGATCTTGTACTTAGCGAATTTCGAACTCGTCTTATTTAACTGACAGGCGCCAGATTGTCTGGTATAAAAATTGTCAGTCAGAATGCAAGCTAGTAAAACCTAGAATCAAGCAAGGGTCAGTTCTGGGGCCAGTGTTATTCATAATAAATGATATATCACTTACACAATTTTATGGTTACACTGATACGTAAATAATATAATATGGTTCGTTGCAAACAAACTCAAACTGAATGATCACAAAACTCAAAATATAGTCTTTTCATATAACTACTTTCATAATACTGCGGAAAAACTTATTGCGGAGCTGCTTGGCATAACACTAGATAGCCCAATCACTTGGAACGACCATATTGAACAACTGAAAGGAAAACTTTCTAGTACTCTATTTTTGATTATACGAATGAGAAGTATAACGAGCATTACCACCTCAAGAATAGCATACTTCTTTATATTTCATTCATTTTTGAGTTATGGCGTTGTTCTGTGGGGAAATATTGCCATTGCCTTAGTACTTTTCAGTTTGCAGAAAAAGGTATTTCGAATAACAGAGAGTACTGTATAAAAACTGTGTGTCTGAAATATTAAGTGTAAATCACGGTGTACCACAGGGAACAGTTTTGGGCCTGTTACTATTTTTAATATATATTAATGACATAGTACAGGTAGGCACAAAATCTAAAATAACTTTTTTTGCTGACGATACGTTGATGTATATAGTGGGAGAAGATTTACATCAAATGGTATCGGATATGAACATTGAAATGAACAAGTTATTCGCGTGGCTGTGTGATAATAGATTAAGTTTGAATGCAGGAAAATCAGATTTTAGTATATTCGCCAAGAAATCACGAATGATAAATGTGCAGGTTGATAATATATGTATTTCTGTAAACAGAGAAGCCATTGTTGATGAACAATGGCCACGATGAACATACCAAATAATTGGGTACAGTTTTGGATTCGAATTTAAACTTTCACGCACACGCAGATTATATAACGAGAAAATTTTCGAAAAAAGTAGGATTCTTATCACGAATCGGCAAATCTTTGTCTATGAGTACAAAGCTGTCACTCTATAAAGCCATTGCACTTCCTCATTTACAATTCTGTTGTTCCTTATTGTTTAATTGTCCTCAATATCAAATAAGTCGATTAGAAAAAATAAAAAATAGGGCTATGAGATCTATATTACAATGTAATAGATATACACCTGTCAAATCCATGCTTAATGTGTTAAATATGTGTTATGTTATGTGTTAGCCAAAGAGTTTAGCACAGGGTTGAAGAGGGTCGCGAGACCTTATAACCTCCCACCTTGTAATTGAAAATAACAATGAATTAATGTAAACAAAAATCTCAATAAAACGTTTTTTCATTCATTCATTTCAAAGAGTTGTGTTTAATCTACAAGTGTTCATTTTTAAACTGAAAAGAAATATGTTACCAACCTACATTAGTGATAGAGTTCGATTATTTAAAGATGTACATAATTATAATACGAGATTCAAAACAGACTTTATCCTTGGAAAATGTAATTTCCAAGGATAAAAAAAAACTGAAAATTTCCAAAGTAAATGCCAAATTCAAAAAAATTGCTTTTATAGATAAACTGTCTCAACGAATAACTTTTACTTCAAAACATTTTCCAGATTTAAAATTCATTAAGTGCAATACTTTAAATATTTATTCTAATCTTTTATCAAAAATTAAATATGAAACACCCATGTATTATACCAGGGCCGCCGTAAAGGGGCGTGCAAGGCGTGCACCGCACGCGGCTTGAGCGACTTCTCACGTAGGTACCTAATTCAAGTCATTGTCATAATATCTATTGTTTGAGAAAATGAATATTTAGTCATATAATTTTAAAAAATCTGACCGATTTTTTAATTATGTTAACACCGCCATCTATTGGCATCTATCAAAACTTAGATGGAACATCAAACGTCGTCTCTGTCATTCTATGGAAAACAGAACTGTTGATGTTGGGGGAATCACCGTTGAGCGTCCTCTTCAATTCGCTCGCTGTTGAGGTGGATTTCGGCTTCATTTATTGATATTTAAACTTGTCTAGTGCGATTATAATTCAATCATCTGTCAGTATGAAACAGAAGTGTAAAGGAATCGTAATTATGGTAAGTATTAACCAACCTTTATTTATAGACTTATTTATCACAATAATTACTGCTCAAGTAACATTATAAACGTTTTAGTATAAAAAATTTGTCTTCAATACTTCTCAATTTCGAAAATTAATGAGTAGGTTATGTTATGATTGAAATTGAACTTATTGTAGAAAATGTAACGTAGGGTCAAAACCTATTTGTCTGACTGAACTTTTCTGGCATATTATTGTATAAAAAAAATTACTTAAGTGAAAGAAATCTTATATACACAATTAATTTCAGGAACCGCATAAATGGAAAAAACTTTTGGTAGCGCAATTTCGACAGCAAAATCGAGAAAAAGAGGCACACAAAAAAAAGGCGGGTTCTTTACGAAAACTTTGTGGTAAGCCAGATAATAAGGAAACGAAATAACAAGAAGATATCGAGGTAGCTTGCAGCAGCACATCCTTAAATCAAAGAGCTATGGGCGTAACTAAAGAGAAAGATATATTATGTTCTTCGGAAGAACTAAACTAAAACAAGAAAAGGTACTACTGAACAACCTAAGCAGTTTATCTTCAAAAGTAACATGCAGCACTTCAAATTGTTGTGATGATCCTGGTTTGTGGCCTGCAAGTACGAGTAATGATCTTGCTCATATTTTGGTTAATCCGTGTCCGGTAAAGGCGTCCAACTGCAACTTTCCTTCAAGTGATGACGGAAGAAAATTTACAGACAATTATTATTATAGAAATCTTCCCAATGGAGAAAAAATTAAGAGAGAATAGTTTATTTACTCTATTTCAAAAGATTCAATCATTGTTTTTGTTCTGAATTATTTGGTAAATCTGCTCGTGGTTTGTCTGCTTTGAACGGTTTTTCTGATTGCAAACATTTTGCAATCACGCAAAACAAGTTTTTCCAACAGCGAAAATGTGACATCGTGGGTAGAATTAATTGAAATGTTGAAAAATAAAACTACTGTGAATCAGATGAAACTGATACTGTTAGAATCGGAAAAATAGCAATGGTGTGATGTATTAGAAAGAATCATCATTCAAGTATTCATTTCATCAGTGTCTGGCATTCTAAGGGTCCTCAGAAACATTATATGATCATGATAATGGTAATTTTTTAAAAGCAATCTAAATAATAGATAGCATCCTTTGATTCAGTCATGCGGGAACACATTCACAGAATTCAATCTTCGAAATCATATTCAAGTCGTATGACTCACTATTTAGGAGATCAAATTCAGAATGAAATAAATGAATTGCTCGCCAAGACTAAGTTTTTTCAGCAATAGTTCGAACATGAAATTTTAAATAGTTTAGACTCGAGAAAGTTGATAGAAAATTTCGCAAATTTAAAGGCAAGAAGAGTACATTTTTTGTAGATAAATATAAATAGAAAACGTAAGTTTAAAATTTTTCATATTAGTAAACAAAAATAAGTTAATTGTAGAATATTGTATTGAATAAGGAATAAATGTTCTATCTTCGTTTATTTTTTTTTCTTTTTCCGCACCATAATAAAGAAAATATAAGAAAGAATTATCCTTTTTTTGACAAAACTCTTAGTAGGGCGGCATAATCGGTATTGCACGCGGGCGACGAAAAAGCTAGCGCCGCCGGCGGGCCTGTATTATACAACAGTAACATGATATACTAACATCCTTAGCCAAGAATGTCACAAATGTTATGTGGAACAGACACCACAGTGGCTAAAATAGCGTTTAGTACAACATAAAAGTGATTGTCGAATCGGAAAGAACATCTGTACAGTAGTAGATCAACAAACTGGTCACTGCTTTGACTATTCTCGGGTGAAAGCATTAGAACATGAGACCAATTATAAGAGAAGATTGTTCCCCGAAATGTACCATATAAATAAATAACATTGTCAATTACCAATCGCATGCAGGACAGTTGGGTAACATATATTGTAATATTATTCTGTCGATTCAGAGTATAACACTATATCGATATATGTAGTTGTGTGTATGTTTTTATACAACTACAGACCATCTGTTCATTCATTTGTTTCGTGAAGACGGCGTTATAACAACAACTAAATAGGATGTTTACCTGACGTGATTATTGAAACAATTGAACGAATTAAGCTTCCCGTGTACGGTTGTATCGAATTGTAGTTGAGATCGTAGTGAAATATTTGGGTTTTGGTGACTTACCTCTTTATTTGAAGATGAGATAATTTATGTTTCATTTATAATTAACAATATAAAGATATATATCTATTATAAAAAATTCATAATTTTTTGCATTCATTCGATTTGAGTGTAATTCACTAGGTAATTATGCTGTTTCGAGACTTTCAATCATTTATTTTCTATCTGTTTCGTTTCTGTGAAGTTTCTGAAGTTCTTATTTCTTCACTTTCACTTTCACAATTAATCATAATGGATATTCTGTTCTAGTCAACTTGAATAGTAGTTTTGATTGGATTTCTGAATTCAAACCATTTTTATCAGCGTTATTCGCACACCAAACATCATTCTTTTCTGAGCACGTGTTTTATGAAAGCAGTTGGTCCGATTTCACAAAACCACATCACTTTTTCTTGACAACTGTTTTTTGACATTTTGAAAGTTAAACTTCTGTCAAGCAGTCGACATAACTATGCAAGACCAAACCAAGAAATGAATAGAAATCCCAGTGTTTTCTATTAAATTTATAACATAAACTGAAAGGTGATATTTCTAAAAATAACAGGAAGGTTAATGTGGAGAAATTCACGAAACATTTATTTCACTGTTTCATCAACACTAGGATAAACAAACCAAAATATATTATGAAAATCTGAAATAACATAGTTGAAATTAAGTTTCGGTGGTTGAAATACATATATAGCATATATCCTGTTGCAGATCTCTACTTTAAATATCAAATGTTTTAGTTGAGCATTAATCGTAAAATCAAAAGTCAACGTTTCTACAGATAGATCATTTCCGACATATGCCGCGATATATACTCCGGAGAAACATTAGAATTTATATTCTCAAGACAAAATACTGGAGACCGATATGGAGATAAGCGCAGCTGCAATCGATTCATGCATTTTTATACTATGAAGCTAGCCTGGCTACCAGTATCAGAATTCCTACCAGCGACCTGTGGCGGTAGTTCATCCTCAGAAGGGCGATCAATGGGCTTCTGCATGGTCGGAACATGTAGAAGTGTGATGTCTTTTGTAACACTCTCAACATTTCTGCGAGGTTTGGCATCGATTGCTTCTATGACCTGCCTGGTAGCAATTGCAACGACGATCCAAATTTTCTGCATGAGTCTGCAAAAGTTATTGTAGACTCTTCCACTTAAATGCTGAACACATGAAAATTTTATGTACTTTATTTTATGAACTTTTGCAAAATGACATACTATATTTCTGGATTGAGCCTTGCTTGGGTGTGTTTTCATGTGTCATAGATACGTTGTATTGGGTGTATTTTCATGTGTCAAACATACGTTGGACAAGTTGATAGCTGCAAAAGCAATACATTGCTTTATTAACAAATTATAAAAGTTATAAAGTTTCGTATACGTGGGTATCCCAGAACAACTTGAATTCGCTGGTGTTTTAAAATCAGGTTATTTAGGATCATATCTGTGACAGGAAAATCCCACGCATCTACGTCAAATTCCAAGTTCCGTATCAAAGACAGATCTTGTTGAACATGTGTTAACAAAAAGTTGTAGTCTCTTAGGGTCGGATAATCAGTCATCCTGAATGAAAATGCACGTGGTGCGTATTTAACACAAACTCATGTTTGTGGTTAATCAGATCAACAAATAGAATTTACACAAGAGAATACTAATAATGACCATTAATTTCAAATAACTGTATTTTCCTGGGCTGTTTAAAAAATATCCTGCTCGAAAGACTGAAATGTTCTGTATTGTGCAGAAACAGTCACTATCAATGACAAGGAACAAAATATTAATAAATTCAATGGACGATGAATCAACTCTGTGATAGTTCATATTTGAATGAGAGGTAATAATAAATACTTGCCTAAAAATCACTGACTGAACAATTCTTTATTCGACTAGTTTCGCTTCTTACGGCATTATCAAGAATGAATATATATTACAAAGACAACCTTCAAATATTTGCAGATCTGTTCGGACCACAGAATACACCTTAAATTCGGTCATAGAGGTGAGGGTTTCTAAATTATCAGAGATTTAACAGCGGGGAGTGGTGGTCATTGAGAAGATTGTATTTATCGGATTTTTGAAGATTATTTGTTTCCATGACTTCTAGGTAGTTCATTTTCATACCTTTTTCACAGCAATGGAGAATATTCGATTTTTTCCGTATAAAAAAGAGATCAGGTTTTAGGAGGCTAGCACCTGTTCTTATGTTTAATAATAATAATATATGTCTTTATTGTTCTCAAGCAGCAATACCGAGTACATCTAAAATAAGAGAAAAACATATGTTTACAGTAAGAAAAACAGAAAATATTCATTAAAAACAGAAAGATATAAGCTACAGAACAATCACAAGGCGCAATTCAATTGAATTACTCTTCCATTGAACCTTGAAATAAAGATAATTTGTTTATGTTTAGGGAAATGCCTAACATACAAAATTAAATAAAAATAAAAAAAAAGTCAATAGAAAAACTCGGGAGAGCTATGTGAAGTATAAATAAAAACGAAATTATATGAAAAATAAAAAACTAATTATATAAAAAAATAAATAAAAAAAATATATATGAAGACATAAACTCACTTTTGGCAGTCTAAGAGATGTTTACGAAGTTTATTAATGATAGCCATGGTTTTTGATTTTTTATGGTTCGGGACAAGGGCATGTAGGTTATGGATTAACTTATACATGGTAGAAGAAAATGATCTTTCAAAATAAGCTGTAGAGTGAACAGAATATGAGACCCTTGGACCGAACGTTAATATTGTCACATCCTCGCGGAAAGTAATTTTATTGTATAAATAATGTGGTTGTTTGAATGCAATTATGTTCAAGAATTGGGAGTATAATTGCAGAAGACGCCTATTATTATTTATGTTCAGCCACTATAAATCTAACACAAGAGTTCTGGACCTTTTGCACTAAGTACGAAGTTTGAGAATCTAAAGAGCTATAGAGTACTGGAGCACAGTAATTAAAATTGGTTGAAACTAATGATTCACAAAGTAATGTTTTAGTAAACCTAGGTACGCTATGAATATGAGAAAATAGGAGATTCAAGGTGGCATAAGATTTTTTCACGAAATTAGAGATGAGACTAAGGTAGCGATGGGTGTTGTCGATTATTAAGCTTAGGTTACGTGAACAGTTTTGGACAGAAATGGTAGAGCCGTCTATGTAAAATTTAACTAGAGTGGGAGACAAGATTAGAGTTACCAAACAACAAAGCGGTAAATTTAGTAGCATTGATCACTACTTGGTGTTCCTTAGAAATACTAGAGATTATATGAAAGTTTTCATTAATTAAATTAATTTAACTCCAGCCTAACCTCCCAACCATTTCTTATGACTATTTGCTTCAGCTTTTTGGCCACGAAAGTGTGTCGGGAAATTCTTTTCGAATCCAGGACGTGGCACCGCGACTCAGTTCTTCTGTGTTCGACTCTGCATTCCCGTGACCCTGGCGGGTTTGAGGCAATAACCCTTATCGGAAGACAATTCAGCGCAGCTGGACCATTAATATGTAGTTCCGCAGTCTTCATAGGAGGCGGTAGTGCTAAATACTTACTGCCTGAATAGTGTTTGCCCCGAGGTTGTGTAACCTCTCACCATACCAGGACGAGTCTAGAGTCTAGAGCGGAAGGTGGCCCGGGCACAGTTGGTGGTTTCATATCATGTTTTAATCATTTTCCTTATCCTTATGCACTTGTCTGACTCCTTCAGAACCTCCTTCAAGGCATGATCGTTTGAATCCAACAGCCTCTATCAGCGTGAGGGTAAAATTATAGGAATTCTTTTGGCAAACGAGAAGAGCCCCAATCCCCCTTTCTATGAGCGGTAAATAATGCAGAATCTGCGATAGTCTTCGGTCAGTGGAAGTAGTGTTTCACTACTTTCTTGATCTTTCTGCTCGCCTCTCGTAGGCTTTATGCCCTATGCAAGAAAATTACCACGTAAAACATATAGACCCACGAAAGTTAGAATTCCCTAATCCCTGAAAACTCTCCTACCATCTATACGTAAAATTATCCTAATTGCCGGCTTCTGTGTTCCAAAAATAATATGGTGATGTGGACCGTTTCTCCAGAAAATTATTCCGTATGAAAGTAATGTCTGAAAGAAGTCTTCAAGACGTGATTCCTTACATGATGTTTCATCACTTTGAATGTGTAAATAACAGAAATAATTTTTTTATTTAGAGCCTCTACAAGCTCTTTCCACTTTGGTGCTGTGTCAATCTAAATTCCCAAAAATTTGGTAGCATTAGTGGGCTCAAATATTTTGATATCTAATGATAGTTTTCCTGGTATAGTGCTTTTAGATTGATCAGTCAGAAACACAGCACATTCAGTTTTATCTAAATTCAAGTGTAATAAATATCCTGTGCACCACCTCCCTACAGTATAGGATAAAATTCATATCATCAGAGGATCTTTGAATGCTCTATGATGAGGTAATTATATTTGAAAACTATAAAATACTTAAGTAATATAGTATATTTTTGATAATGGGTTAACCACCCGAAACTTATGTAGAGTTTTTAATATATTCAGTGAAACTTTAGTCAAGTGTGTTAATTTTTAATTTCATAGTTTTTAACATTATGTTTCACTAGATATAAGCGAAATCTCCGTGTCATTTATTGATTATATTTGTATCACCAGCATAAATGAAGATGTTATGTTTTGCAGTATGTAGTATATTTGGCAGATCATTGATGTAAACGACGAGTAATAACCGGTCCAAGATACATCCTGAGGCATTTCCGTTTTCCACTTTCTTTTCTGATGAAGTACATATTTCTGTGTTATTCTCAATAACTGATAACAGTTTTTGTGTTCTATCTTTCAAATAACTTTCGCTCAAATTCAGCTGATTTTCACAAATTCCACAAATTTTCACTTTTTTTAGCAATTTATAATGTTCCACGAATTCAAATGCTTTAGATATATCCAGAAAAAGTGCTAGTAGAATATCTTAAATTTTCAGTGATTCCATTACCAGCGTTAATTCATATATTGCTGTATCAATTTTTTTAATTTTTGATAAAGCCGTGTTGATGTTTTGTGAAAACATTATGTATCATTGAAAAACATAAAAGGCGTGCCAATAGCTTTTGAAGTATTTTGTGAATGTTGATAGCCTAGGTACTGATTGGACTATAATTTTTGTAATCAGCTTTACACCTTTTTTATATAATGATTTCACTATTGCCAAATTTAAAGCATTAGGGAAAATTCTTTCTGTGAAGCATGTGTAAGTAATATTGCTAACGGTTCAGCTATGTTTTCGATTGTCTCATACATAATATACATCGGTATATCATCATATCCTCTAGAGGATTCTTTATTTATATGCTTAACTATTTTAATTAATTCACCCTCTGTAACTTCAAACATGTAAAAAGAGGTTGCTACTCTTTTCATATTGATCTAGCATTTAATTTTAGGTAGATTTTTAGTGAGGTTCGGGGAAGATTCTACATATGAAATGTTGAAATTCTTTGAAATTTCCTGATGGCAATATAAAAGAATTTCGATCATTTGATTGATTTTCAATGTTCTCAATCACTGTCCATACTGTTTTCGATTTACTGCTTGATATTTTGATCATATTCGCATAACGATCTTGCTTGATTTGGCGAGTTTGTATGAATTAAGATATTCTTTCCGGTATCTGGAAAGTATTGATGAAACAGTTTGTTTTTTAAGAATTCAAATTCTTGGTCATTCTTGAAAATATCCTTCTTTTCTCCATTATTGTTATGGGAACTGCTATACTTCTTTACACAGGGGAATCATTCCTCAAATAATGTAATATATTTAGTAAAAAATAAATTCCATATAACATTAACATCTGTCTTTTTCAATTCATATTGCTCATTCCAGTTTATCTTCATTATCGATGTCTTTTATAGCTTCTTCTTCAAATTTACGTAATTTATGTAACATAGGCTTCACTGATGCATCGACATTTGCTGTAAATCTTATGGTTTGGGCCAGATGCTCAGAAAGATGTGGCTGTGTCAGCGATATGGTATAATTTTTTGTATTAAAAAAAAAAGGAATTGATTCTCTGATTAATAGATCGACGCTGTATCTTTCCAGCTTTTATTGATGTCTATGTTAAAGTCTCCTGTTGTGATAAAGTTTATGTTTTTCATTAGTGAGTAAGTCTATTATTTTAGGTAGCTTTTCAAGGAAAGTATCTGAATCCTCCAACAGAGGTGTTTTGGGCCTATCAATGGATATTAAAATCAATTCGGTAGTACTCTTCACGCTATACTCTAATGCAGAGCATTCAGTGACATGTGGTATACTAAACTTATTGAGATCACTTCTTCTTTTGCATTTTATACTCTTTAACCGTTTCGCATAAATAGCATGCAGTTTGTTGGTTAGGAGCTGATCATAATTTTGACAATGTTCTGTTACGGCGAGGAAATAAACATCGTGATAATGAATATATTTTTCTAGACTGTTAAATGAAGTAGATATTGATCGTTTATTAATATAAGTCACTGTAATATCATTTACTAGTTGTTTTCCTACAGCATTCACTGGTCTGTCAATTTTATCCGCACCTATAAAACAGTGCCTCCTTGTCCTTGTTCTTTCAAAAAACTTTTGTGTTAGATAAAATCGAAACATTTTATCCCTTGGCCAAAATTGGGACTTGTGCATTTCGTCTTCTTTCTCTATAGGTGCTGTTATCAAATACCTCCTGAGACTGTTCTTTTCTGATGTGATTTCTTCAACATTTAATTTATCGTATTCGGAACCTTGTTTATTTTTGACGTATTTCTTTATATTTACTTCTGTTGCAGTCCTATTTATGCGGTAAATGTATATCCAGATCTCTTTCTGTCTGTTCCTGCAAAATCGATTCCTGTTTGTTTACTTGGATATTTTGAAGAATTTCTTCAATTTCCGTCTCTTCTTCTCTTATGAGGTGATGTTTCAGGTTGCTTCGTATCAGTAATGCCACTCCACTCCTTACTGACTTTTTGTCATACCTGTATACTTCATAGCCTAGAAACGAGAACTTCTGTTTCTTGTTGAGTTTCGTTTCTTGTAGAGCTACAACGTCTGGTTTTTCCTCATTTATGATCTCTTCTATGTCAATCATTCTTTGTTTTATTCCACATACATTCAATGAAATAATCTTCGCAGCTGATGATATGTTGTTGTTTTTTCTGGCCATTTATTTTCCTGTAAAGATTCCTTTCAGCAAGCCTGGCAGTGCTTCTACTAAGGTTTGCATAATCATCTGTTGTATATCACTTGTTGAAATTGCTTTTTCTGAATTAACAATTGTCTTTGTGTTGTGTTCATTGATTGCTCTGTTAGCATTTTTTCTCGCTCTCCTGCCTCTGCTGACGGTAACAAAGAATTGAGAAGTTTCTGTTTTTTTGCTTCATTGTTGGGGGTGCGTTTGGTTTTTGTGTATATTCTGTTTTCTTCTCGGTGGTTTTTTTGGACAATGGTTTTGGCCCTTTCTTCGCGTCTTTTGTTTTCCTTATGGATGCAATATAACTTTTGCATCCTTTGTAGCTTGCGGATGTCCTGTTTCCCCGCAATTTGCGCATTTGGCATTTCTTCTTTTGTATTCTTTTTCCAATTTGCACTCATTTGTAGAGTGATTGCCTGCACATTTCACGCACCTGAATGGGAACGTGCAGCGGCTCTGTGCGTGTCCGTACCTCTGGCATCGGTGGCATTGTCCAGGCTCGGTGGGTCTTCTTTTCGGTTCAACTGTTATTTTAAGGCAGCATAGAGTCTTAATATTGAACACTTCCTTGTTCTTAGTTTTCACTATGAAAAGTGGAAGTGGATTTTTTGTTTTTCTTGAGGTCATTCGTATGACCTCTGTTGCTTCTATTCCTGCTCTTTGGAGTTCTTCTTTGATGTCTTTGACATCGGTATTCAATGGCAGCCGTCCAATTACTGCGTGCAATAATATCTCTTCTTGGAGACAGTATGAGTAGTATCCTCTCTTTTCTGTATTCAGGAACGTTATTAGGTTCCTGTAGTCAGTACTTGTTGAGGGAAATACTTTTATTCCATCTCTGATGGTTGAGGCTTTCGTGTATCCTATTTTTCTTGCATAGAGCCTTTTAGATACAGTCATCCAATCGTCATTTCCTCGAATGACGACTGGCGGGATTTTGCTCTTTACTGTTTCCTCTTTTCTTGTCTCTTGTTCTGCTGAAACTTGTTTTTCACTGTTATTTTCCTCATTTGCACTTTTCGTTATTGCATTTTCATAGCTTCTCGATGGTTTCTCTATTTGTGGACTTTCCTCCTCCATGGGTACTGAAGGAGATTCTTCTTCTTTATTTTCTGACTCTTGAGAGGTGAAAGGTGTTCTCCTTTCTTCTATCTCTTTTTCGAGTTCAGTTATTCGGCTCATAAATGCCTCATGTTTCTCCATTAGAAGTTTCATCTGCACTTCCAGGGTATCCACCCTATCTTTATATTGCTGTGCCATTTGTTTGTACTTTCTGGCACAGTCATTCATCTCTTTCCCGCCGTCACTGGAAGAAAAGCTATCGTCCGATTTGGGCGATATATTTCTAGTTCGCTTTTTCACGGCATTGCACTTCCTCCTAGTGCTATTTTGATAAATCTAACACTTTTTCACTTACTTTATGTGCAATAACAATTATCAATGATTATTGAATATAATTAATAATCAACAATAATTAGGCTAATAAATAAATGTTTATCATTCTCTAATACTACGAAAGTTTTTTAGACTTTTCAAAATATTATTTAATTTTATGAAAGACTATTTATGTACTATATAATTATCAATAATTATTAAATGTAGTTAATAACCACTAACAATTAAACACTACTCATCGATTATATTTTAACTAATACTACGAAAGTTTATGTAAATTTTTACTATAAGACTCACCTGGGAAGATGATAGCGCCTATCGTTCCGTATTCCGTTTACTATAGGGAACGTGGATGTTGCCTGGTCACAAAGCCCTGGGGACGTATAACTCTGGATTCAACACTAACACTTAACTCACTCACTGTACCTTTGTTCTTGAATGAGATTTTTCTTACTACTTATGTATTTATGTGCAGACAGTAAAAGTTCTGAAAAGAACATATATTATATGATATAAGAACATATTGCCCTATGCGCTACGTTGTTCTATAAAGAACAAATATTCGTATTATTTCGCTTTTGTCCTAAGAAGAACAATTCTTTATAGCAGAAACAGACTTCAATCAGTAAAAACTGTTAGAGATGTCTTTATTTCTTCTTTCATTTATTTGTTAGAGATGTTCTTTATTCTCTGGATTTCTCACACTCGTAGTACGATGTTACTCCAACCACTGTAAGCTCTCGAATGGGCGCTTTAAGCGTCGTGCACCTGATTTCATACTCATCGATCCCTACTCTCGTTACTCCTTCTCTTCGTACGGTGGTCCGGTAGGGATCTGCGCGATATTCACTTGTTTATCTCATATTTCGCGCTCATGTGTTTTTCCACCGTTACATCCTGTGTTTGAGGCTTATGCCAATGTTTTTTGTTTTAATAAAAAGTTCAAACTATAAGAAATAATGGTGTATAGATCTCCTATTGTTTCGAATAATTCTCCATTTTTTAGTCAACTTGAAAATATGTTGGGTAACTTACGCTGTGAAGGTGCTTGGGTTGTTCTTTGTGGTGATTTGTATATTGATTTCTTTGAGAGCACAGTCTGTACACAACAACTTTTGGATGTTTTTTCTTCTTATGGTTTACATGTTTTAACGCACAAAATAACAAGATATGGCGTAAGTAAAAATACTTGCATTGATTATATGTGTCCTAATTCAGAACAAGCTTATATACTTGACACTCTAAAGACGTTAGACTCTAAAATGCAGTCTTCCTGTTGGAAGCGAGATCCGATCTTTTACTGTTCCTCAGAGACAATTCAGTCCGAAAAATTATAGTAATTTTTATCACCAAATTTCGAAAGAATCGTGGGATGATGTATAAGGAGTCTCCTCATTGAGTGAGGGGTTCTGAGGCTCTGATAAACTCACTTTCATCATATTTTAATGAAGCTTTTCCAATTCAAAAAGTTATTGTTCCATATAATGGGTGAAAATCATGGTTAACTAATGGTATTGTAACCTTTTCAATTATGTTGAGACATCCTTATGCACTGAAATCTTCAAATGGTCGAATTATAATGTGAAGTTTTACAAGAAATACAAGAGAATTTACGATAAGGTGATAATTTCTGCAAAACATTTGAATAATACTATGAGATTTTTCAATTGCGGGAATAAATCTAAAACTGCGTGGTATATTATCGAAATTACTACATATAAATCTGATAAAAACAATGATTTCAACATATTGATAGATAACCAATTAGCTAATGACCAAAAGTACTATCTGATCATTTCAATAGGTATCTTATTGGTATACCTGACGATATTCGGAAAACATTAACTGATTACAACATCACTCTATTAAATCTGCCAATAGGCTTAATATTAAATCTAGTATGTCCATTGCTCCAGTTGTTTATTCGGAAATTTATAATATTATCCATAAATTGAAAAACACAAACACATGTCAGGATGGTATCACGGGTCGACTATTGAAATGGGTTGTGTGATGGGTTGTTCAACCTCTGACGGTACTCATTAATGGATTGGTTCATGCAGGGGAATTTTCTAAAATATTGAAAATAGCTAAAGTAAGGTTACTTTTCAAGAAGGGTGACTTCAAAAAATTGAAAATTATCGTCCTATTTAATTTTTGCCCACTATCTCAAAAATAATTGAACGTGTAATATTCAATAGAATAGTATCTTACCTGGACAAATACAACATCATTAGTGACAGACAGTATGGTTTTAGAAGTGTCACGTCTACACAGTCTGCCATTTTAAGTTTTGTAAATAGTGCGTATGACAGCATGAGCGATCACAAAGAATGTATTGGTCTATTTATGGACCTCAGCAAGGCATTTGATCATATCTCGCACGATTTATTGCTGGTTAAAATGAATGCGGTTAGTCTGAGGGGTATAGTTAATCGGTTGGTGAGATCCTATTTCACTGATAGATCGCAATTTGTGGAGGTTGATGGGGTGAGATCATCGAAATTGAATAAAATATATGGAGTGCCTCAGGGGTCTGTTCTAGGACCCTTGTTGTGATTTATAACTAATCTACCATATGTATTGAATGACCTGAATGAATTGGTAATGTTTGCTGACGATAATACCGTTGTACAGACTGATCTGCGAATAACAGGCGCTCAGAAGACGACTCAACGACTGGCAATGATTTTTCCTTGTGGTTCAAACAGAATTTACTGTTTCTGCATGTCTCTTAGACATATTTTTTGAGTTTTTCTTCGTACAATGTGGTAGATGAGTCGGATACGAGCTTATTAATCAAGATTGACGTTCATTCCAACGTCCGAATGGAGGAGGGATCTTTCTGATGGGACAGGATTTGTCAATTGAGGATGTCAAGATCCTGAAGAAACTACTGAAGCTCTAATTTACATCCAAGCAACGATACACAATGTCAGAATCGACGCGAGATGTTAATAATAAGAGGTTATTAAGATTTGCTGTTAATATAACGCGGGAATCGCCCTTGATATAATTATCCTCTTTATGAATATCGTTGAGGCTAAAACTCAAAATTAGATCTATGGTCTCCAAAATCAGTATCAATTACAAGCGTTTTGAGTAATTCTGGTTCAACAATTGTGAGAATGTAGTCTATTTTAGTCGAAGATGTTATGCCGTTGCAGTTAGTAACAATTCTGTTAGGTTCCATTGACGTCGGGTGTAAGTTGAAACTTATCAATAAATCAACAAGATACATCTTGCGAGCCTCACTCTCAGCTAAGTAATTAATATTAAGATCACCGCAAACAAATACAGCGATAAGCTTAGAAGTAAATTTGTCCAACACGTAAGACAGAATATTAATGAATAAGTTGAAATCATTGGGGGAACTATATACATTAAGAATACAAATCTTAGTTCTATCAGTTTTCAAGTATATTCCACAAATCTTACAATGCATTTCAGCCGAAATTTCATTGATATCTTGAGTTGGGAGGAACTCATAGTTGTCCTTCAGACAGATAACTCCACCTCCGTGATGTCGTGAAGAGCGGCAATACAAAGCTGCAATTCGATATCCCGGCAGAGCCATATATTCCATTTGAGTTTTTCTACACCAGTGTTCAGTTATGCAAAGAACAGTTGGGTGTTCCATCCTTGTAAAAACTTCTATGTTGTTAATAATGTTGGCTATACCCTGTACATTCATTTGAGTACATTCATAGTCAATGGTTTATGAATAAATTTATCTTTATTCTAGATCTCTTTAGGTTTTTTCGAAAAAAATTTAATGTAATCTGATAGTAGTGAAATTACTAGGTAGGAATAATATGCGGACAACGTTTCACAAAAAAACGTTTAACAACAGCACCCTCGTGCCAAAATGATGGATTCATTGTCTGATCTAATGACTCGAATGGTATATCAATCTTAAAGGAGAAATATATGTCAGGCTTCCTAGAAGTCTGAAAATTCTAGAAAATTTCTTGAAAACGTCAGCACAATCAACTAAATCTTGTCCCTCAAACAATTTCAAAACTGTTGTTCTTTTACCTCTTCTGAAAAATGCTGATGTCGTGTCGCAACCAGTTACTGCATGTAGAAATAAGATATGATTTTGGCATTTTGAAAAAGCACATAAACTCTTGGATGAATATATTTTTGATTGTTGTTGAGCCTTCCCAGGTGTTAAAAAATAAATAATTTTTTTGGTTGGCGTTCGAGCAGTGAGCAATACCAACAAATCAACATCTTCACCAACAACGATAGTTGGATTTGTCGAAGTAAATTGTTCTATTGCTGTTTCAACTATCAGGACATCAGCATCATTATCAGCTTGCTTTACAGAAATATTTTCAGATGTACATTTTTCTTTCAACATTAAAATTAACCGAGACTTGTGTGTATTTGCGAGAAATTTCAGTTGGCTTTTTTGTTGTATTTTTACTTATATTAACGTTCTGTAACGTTTTAAAACGATAATTGAAATACATATTATGAGTAACACAACTTTTTCAACATTTTGCATCGCTATATCTCCGAAATGGTGATTCTTAGGAAAAAAGTGTAGAAACAATTTTTACAGATAATTGCATAATGAATAATTTTTGTCTCACCTTTTTTTATAATAAAACTTACCGTTCAGCTGGAAAACTCAAGAAACCGATTTTTGCAACGTTTGACCTTGATTAAATTTTTTTGCACACGTTGGATTGATGTGGATAATTGACAAATTGTGTGTAATAGGGTCTCCAATATTCATGCCAATTTTTAGCTGGGTCCGAATTAATGTAGCTTTACCCCTATTCATGGAGCTAATTTGACCGGACTACAAGTCCGTAGATTCGCCGAGCAACTTCTCATTGCCTATGCATTTTTTTGTAAACGATTTTATTTCGATTCAGCTCATTTATTTATCAGATAACAAATCTCGAATTAGGTATTCCTGTTTGAAACTGTTTGGATTTTTTGAAAATTGGATTATAAAAAATGGATTAGAAGAAACTGAAAATAACTTTTTCTTCATATGCAATCACTACATTCGTTTGATTCCTTATTTCCTTATAGTGATCCCAGTGTGGCATCTTGCCTGATTTCCTTGATTTATTAAAGGCCTTGTTTTTCAATTGGACCATATATTGGACATCATCAGTCAGCCAAGGAGGTTTTTGACCCTTTATAACAATATCCTTCAAAGGAGCTAGTGTATCAAATATATTTATCATCAACTTATTCAGATGAGATTTTGTAATAATTTTTATTTCTCAAGCCAATACTCATCAACTATTTTGGGGTTCCTCATTTCAATAATTTCTGAATGTTCTAAACATCGCGCACGCTTAAAGAACAATTCAGTAAATGTCCAAAGTCCAATATCCAAAGTCTTATCGAGCGATCAGCCTTCTACCTGAGATGGGAAAACTGTTAGAGAGACTGATTCTTTCGACAATCCAGTCTCAATATCTCAATTCCACATAATTCACACAATTGTGAGATGGATAAAGTTAAGTATTATTTCTACCTCTCCTAGTATAAACAAAAAAAAGCGCGAAAATAAAACAACAGATATTCATGTTTATATACTAATTTTTGAAGAAATATCCTTCGCTTTCTCTTCAGAACGTGAAAGAATTATACTTTTCACAAACTATGTTTGGATTTGAATATTATTTCTCTCGTTCAATTGCAATTTATTCAACAGCAATGAACAGAAGCCATTATAACGCCATTAGAGCATCTCTATTTGTAGGACAAATGTCGACGTTGCCAGATTTCCTAGTTCGTGGCTTGTAAGTAAAGTTAGGCTGTGTCACGGCACAGAACATAAAGGTTATTTAGTTAAACATGTCTTAATTCACATGTGTGCCATATTTGAAAAAATTATTAATGACATTTCTCTTGAACGAACCTTCTTGAATAATATACATCAGAAAGCAATTTTGTGTAATCTCACTATTTTAAGAGTGTCATTGGATGAGTCCATGAAAGATTTTTATTGTTGCTGTTTATGTGATGAAGACAATAAAAATATTCTGAACATTCTGTGTTCCATTTTTTCGAATATCTTATTGAATGACCACACAAAAAAAAATCAAGCTGTACACGAGAAAACTGAATCAAAAAATAAACGAAGAAAGCTCAATACTTTCATAAAGTAGTTTGTTGGTTGCTTTATTCAGAAATAAAATATTTATTTATACTTAGGTAAATAATTCAATTTGAGTAATTCCTACAACGTTTCTTTCAAGGTTTCTATTCTCTTAAATAATTCGATAAATTTGGTTAGGCAACTTTTCATGTAAATAAATCCTACTTACTGATAGAAGTATTTTTTACGCAGTAGAGCTTTATCGAAAACATCGTTGTTTTCTTGCAATAATAAATGTTTTACATTTTTCTGTTACAGAAATATGTGCTCACAATACCCAATATAATATTCTATATGTTATAAATACTATTAATATTTCTTGTTTGTTCGCAATATACAAAAAGAGTTGAAATAATGCTTGAAAGCTTGGGAACATCCGTCTGGGATAGTATATTTCTAAACACAATTTGGCATCACCGAGGGACTAAGCTCTTCATGGCCTGTATTAAAGGTGGCCGTGACACAGCCTAACTACTTACAAGCCACGAACTAGGAAATCTGGCAACGTCGACATCAGTCCTACAAATAGAGATGCTGTAACAACAACAAAAGTTGTGAAAAGTATAATTGTTTCACGTTCTGAAGAGAAAGCGAAGGATATTTCTTGAAAATTTCGTATATAAACAGGAATATCTGTTGTTTTTTCGCGCTTTTTTTGTTTATACTAGGAGAGGTAGAAATAATACTTAACTTTTGTCGAAAGATTGTCGAAAGAATCAGTCTCTCTAACAGTTTTTCCATATCAGGTAGAAGGCTGATCGCTCGATAAGACTTTGGATATTCTGGGAGCTTATTTCAGCATTTAGGAATTAAGCAAATTCTGGCCTGTTTTCACACTTTAAGAAATGTGCCGAATGTGAAGCACAGGTACTACAGAGTGCGCAAGTTATAAAATTTCCCCTGTAATTAGGACAATTTCAGGGGCTACCTTTTTCCTGGTAGACTGTATTGATTGTTCCAGCTCCTATTCGGTAACCGAGGTTAATGGCGAGAAGGGACCGGAACGTAAGCCCCTCGCGCATCTCCGACTGAGTCTCAGTATCATTCTGCGGATTGTTCTCCGGGAAAAGGCGATCGAGAATGACCCTAGGGACTCTGGAATTATTCCATGGTTACATGAAATAATTTACATGTTTACATTTAATAAGGTATATGGAATATTATATGCTATCTATTCCCCAGGGGGTGCGGAAGCGTTCGGAATCGACGAATCTAAATTCTCCATTTTTGCACGACGGATCTGTACGGAATCGAGAAACGAATAGGTTTCTGGCGTCCTCGAATTCTTTCTCCAGATTTTGTAAAAGAGCAGGCACGGAAATCTAACTGCGCGACATTATTGATAATCGTCGCCGTTTAACATCAGTCAGATATTTCGTTACATCATTTACTGAATTGTTCTTTAAGCGTGCGCGATGTTTAGAACATTCAGAAATTATTGAAATGAGGAACTCCAAAATAGTTGATGAGTATTTGCTTGAGAAATGAAAATTATTACAAATCACATCTAATATCAAATCTCATCTAAGTATGAATAAATATTATATTTCTGATTAAAGCAACCAACAAACTACTTCATGAAAGTATTGAGCTTTCTTCGTTTATTTTTTTTGATTCAGTTTTCTCGTGTCCAGCTTGATTATTTTCTTGTGTAGTCATTCAATATGATATTCTAAAAATGGAACACAGCATGTTCAGCATATTTTTATTGCCTTCGCCACATAAACAGCAACAATAAAAATCTTTCATGGACTCATCCAATGACACTCTTAAAATAGTGAGATTACACAAAATTGCTTTCTGATGTTTATTATTCAAAAAGGCTCGTTCGAGAGAAATGTCATTAATAATTTTTTTCAAATATGGCACGCATGTGAAATAAGACATGTTTAACTGAATCTGTAGGTATATTAGTACTCCCTGTTGCAAATAATTAAAATATTCATTATCAGTCGAATTTCCTATACTTTCAGTAACAAGCGAGATGCAGATGTTACATTGTACTTTTTGGATATTTTGTGTGAGACATAACCGATATATATATATATATATATATATATATATATATATATATATATATATATATATATATATATATATATATATATATATATATATATATATATATATATATGAGCTGATTCATCTATTTCACATTCTCTCAAATAATTCGTAGTTAAAATAACAGTACACTCTTGTTTGATATTCAACCAGGAGTGCAACAAGTTTTCGTCATTTTAAGAAAATATACTTATCAGAAACTCACCTATTCCAAGCTTGAAACTTACTGAATCATCTACGGAATACCTATCCTCTACACTATATTTCACAAAAAAATTATTTGTAGGTAATCCGTACTCAAAACACAATACAAATTCGATTCGATTAAATCGGTGCACACGAAACACTTCGGTTTTATAATTTGATGTTATGTTATCCACAAACTATCAACACTAGCACCTAAATAACACTATAGAAAATTGATGAATAGAGGATTAGAACTGAAATCGTAAAATATTCAACTTCAAACTACGAAGTTCTCAAACTACACAAAATTGATTTCGTTTCACTGAAATTTGTCAACAAACTAAAGACTTTGCTTTCTATAGTTTGATGTTGAAATTTCAACAAATTATCAAGATCAACACTTGTATTACACTGTACACAATTGAAAAATATAGAATTTATACTAGAAGCTCAAATTATTCAACTTCAAACTGCGAAAGTCTTGGGAAGCGTCCTATATGCATTAGTATACCAGCTCAACTAATGGAGGCATTGTTAGCCCACTTTTTGACATATGACAGATATTCATTTCATGGCCTGTATTAAAGGTGGCCGTAGCTGTGTTTCCTTCCATCGAAAGACAATGACAATTTTCCTACAAGTGTTTTAGTAACTAGTGAACTTCATCCACTATTAGTTTGAAATTCATATTCCAAATCTTAACGCCCGACATTCGTATCAATGTGCAAATATCTAGTTTGATATTCAACTAGCAATTAGACACCACATATGTATTTATTGAATTCTACACAATAAATCAAATAAAATAAAATAAATTAATAAAATCACAAAAATTAAATATTGAATTGATGTCTTTACACCAATGCAAATGGTGTACAAACACTCTCAATCTGATCTTATAGGTCTCTATAATCCGATCTTAGATTGACGTATGACATGTGCAAGTGACAGCTGACACGTTTGTAAAAACTTCCAAATAGAAGTAAAAGTAAACAAAACCAAAATATTCGATGTATATGAGTAGTTACAATAAATTTTATAATTTTTTCAGAATCTGCTCATTAACTAATAATTTCAGTTGGTTTGAATATAAACACTTTACACCAGAATGTTTTTCTAATAGAGATGGACTTTAAAGGCGGTTAAGAAAATGATTTTCAGCTTCACAAGGAATTCTTGGAAATGAGATGAATTATGTATTTAAATTTTCTCAGTATGAAGACAAAATTTTTAAACTTGTTGTTGGTATGTTGTTTTTGTCTTCAGTATTGGCCAATGAAGAATTCTGTCCTCAAAACTGTGAATGTAAAAGAAGCGTCGCCCAAAAAGGCCCAGCAGACTTCTTGAAATTAAAATGCGGAGATACTGAGAAAATTACTGAATTAGATGAAATCGGTCTTTCTAATATAGCAAGTGAAATTATTCAATTGTAAGTATTGTTAAACAATTTACCATGATATGAAAACCCTGATTTTCTGTAATTTAACTGTAGTGTCAGTAGGTTACTTTCAAATTTGATGTTCAGAAAAATAAGATAAGTTGAAAATTTCTAAAGAGAACTTTGTGAACAGAAAATTTACTTGTTTTATAGAAATTTGGTTTATCAGAATTTTTTTTTAGAAGCCCCTCAAAATGATAATTCAGTTTATTAAGTACTTGTATTCCTTTGAAAAATATTTGCAAATCTGTTGTTTCATAAAGTATAACTGTTGTAATTTTATACCATTTAATCACATTAATGCCGCAAAATTTTTTTTAGATATAGTCTATATTGGTAATACCCCTAAATTTTTTAGAGAACTTTCAATAAATCTATTCAAATTATTTTGAAGTTATAGAAATTTAAGTCTATTAAACTATATATAAAAATGTAAAATTAATTAGTTTGACAGCTGTTATTTAAATAACAGTAAATATCCTACATATATATTTATCATTTTATGTTTTTATTGCAGCAATCTCTCTAATAATCTTCTTACACTTTTTGAACCAAAAATTCAGCTGATAGCTCTACAAAATTGTGAGTACATATTAAAGATTATCTTTTATCTGAATATCAATTGCCTATAGTTAACTGACTTACATGATTTATATATGTTAAGGTGAATATATTAGCATCTTATTTACTTATTTGACATGAAAGTAGTTAATTTTTTAAATGTATTCAATAATTTCTTTGCCTGCTACTTTTTCTATGAATCTAAGGAATATCAAGTGTTACTATAAATGCACTAAGAGTTCTAAGTGTTCAGTATTTAAAGGAATAATTCATATATAGTAATAAACGAAGTATAAATAAATTTTTGCAAGTACTTATTACTAAAAATAAAAATAATATATATATATATATATATATATATATATATATATATATATATATATATATATATATATATAAAGACATATATTAAAGAATTAGCTGATACCTCTTCTTCGATTCTGAATCAGACGATAATATTAGAAGGTATGAATAGAATTCATATTATGAACTGGTATCCTAAGAAAATATAAAATATTTCTAGAACAGTGAAATGAGAAGCAAAACGATTTCTGTATGGCCGTATTTTGAACAGAATATGAATAGAATATGAAGGGAAAAAGACCTCCAAGAAATAAGAATATGATGATGTGTGACCACTTCCCGCCGATATAATGAAAAGTGATAACTGGCTAATGATTAAAGTATTTGTGTAGAATGTATGCTGGAAACAATTAATTGAATGATTAGTTATCACATAATGGAAAAACGTTAATGCTTTTTTACTCGATATTTATAATATTGCTGATTTCTTTACAACAAAGTATTTTTCAAATTATGTTTCAAAAGTGTTTTTGTTACGATTTTCTGAATATATTTAGTAAAATGATCGTTGGATAAAGTTCATTTAATTTATTATTGAAGACAGAATTCAATTTGTAAATGTTCTAATTATGGACTCATTCAAGTATAAATGAGAAAACGAAAAGATCTGCTTTTTAACAAGTTTTTTTAACGATGTTATAAATATGAATATCAAACTGCAATTTCGATCACTCGAAAATACAGGCTGTATATTCACCTTAAATTACCCAGCGATGGTCATCAAATTACTGAGATTTTAAACGCGATTATATTTTATAATTTTGTTATAATATATAAACGTTTTGAATAACTATTATACTTTTCTCTCGTCAATCGTTGGCCATTGTCTCAAATATGAGCGACTTTTTTATGCATTGAGGCGCCTTGGGAGTTTATCAAATATATTTTCTGTTATACAAGGCTGAAGCCTGACTACAAAGTTGTGCATATTTTCCATGAACCTTATTACTCATGTTCATTCAAATTAAGATCGACATACTTTCTCTATTTCAACTTCTGTTAACTAGAAGATTAGAACTAAAAAAAAAACGATGCATCACCTGCTTAAAACTTTCAAACAGACTCAAAAAAAAAAAAAAAAACCACTCGGGTGTTACATGACCTCGCCAGACAATGACAGTACACCGGTTTACCACCGAGAGATGAACCGATATACGATGTCTTTCCACTGGTCAGTTGCACTTATGTTACAACATTATCACTGTCCAGGCAGGTGGAAAATTCCACTCAAATAAGCTAGCTTTTTTATCAATTTTTGATGACAAAGAATATTTTAAAGTACCTCCAAAACATTTTTTGGATTTTTTGAAAGAAATACTTTTTCAGACGTCTGACTGGATATTGAACTCACTAAAATGTGCTGGCTTTTGTATTCTCTATTTTCTTATATATTCAATATATAAATATATAGATATATAGACTAGATATGGTAATGAACGTGTTGAGATATATAGTTATCAATGCATAATAGGCATAAGATTTAACAATATATTTCTGTCTTATTTTGCTATTCATCATTTATATAAATGATCTTCCAAATGCTGTAGGTGATGTTCCCCTGCGGATTGGTACTGTTTGCCGATGATACGAGCTTAATAACTTCGTCCTCAAATTTTGATTCAGCCGTTAACAATGTGGATATTTTATTTGACAGCATTAATCAGTGGTGTTCTGAAAATCAATTAGTTCTAAATATCGAAAAAATTTATGTACTGTGCTCCACACTCGATCGTTCCAAAGATGTGTTTCCTCAATCAATCAAAATCCATGAAAAGGATATTATTATGGAGGACTCTACTAAGTTTTTGGGTATATATATGGACAAAATATGAAGTGGGCTACTCACCTCGATTATATTAAGCATAAGCGACTAAATTATGTCCTTGTACTCTTTAAATATGCTCAAACATCATGTTGATTCATCAATACTGAAGATAGTTTATTATGCAAATTTCCAATCAATACTTACCTGTGGAATTATATTCTGGCGTGGTTGCACACTGGTGAGTTTGTGTCACACTCGTTTGTGTCGCAAAAGTTGGCAGTAAGAACTATGTTCAACATGAAATATAGAGATTCTTGTAGAGAGTCTTCAAACGCAACAATCTACTGTTACTGACCTTTTATGTATTCAGACGTTTGATGTTTGTTCAGAGTACATAAAAGAAACTTTTGGAAAAAATTTTGAAAACCTAAATAACACCAGAAGGATTTTTCCATATCTGTATGCACGCTTGCTTGTTATCTCTCACTTAGAGTAACTGTTGCTACATGTGTATGAAGTTATTCAATGAATACAAAATAAAATTCAAACGATACAAAAATCACTTAAAAGTTCAAGAATCTTTCAAGAAGAGGGATCTACAGTTTTGTTTGGGACTGTGAACATCTGGGAACATACACCTTGAAAGAATTTTAGATTGTTGTACTGTTCGGGATTGATTTGTTTTCTTATCTAGTTTAAATTGGTATATATGTTGTTTCATTTCGATCTATTTCTTTGATAACGATGTTCTATTTTATTATATGGTGGTATAATGATTTTGAATTGAATAAATTATTATTATTATTATTACATTATTATTATGATCCATAAGAGGGTATTTGAAGTTCTGAAGTCGATGCCTTTCGTTTGTTGGGGTTACGTGACTGAGGATGGCGATGGCATGGTAGCTTGAAGGAATACTGTCTCCACGTTTCCATAACTGTGAGACATCACATTGTTCATGTTTCACATAGTCAGCTCTGATATAATGTTTTACCAATCTATTTTGAATAATTCGTTAAAAAAATTAATCAAAAGAAAGGATTACAGGTATACTTTCAATATAGAATATCATTCACAAGTGCGATGTTATGAGCTTCAATAACTACAGAATCTCTTATTACTTGTAGTAGATTTTATATATATATATATATATATATATATATATATATATATATATATATATATATATATATGAAATAGTGTTTGATTATAAAATAAATATTTTCTAATACTCTCAAGTGTATTTGTAGGGATCTCTAGTAGAAACTGAGTTGAAATATCTCTTGAAGGATCAATTCTCAGAACTACCCGAGATCTCCCGTGAGAGACTTGACATATCTCCAGAATCTCATCTCCTGTAGATTGACATCTTTCAGTTTTGTAATCTGGAAAAAAACTTTGAAAAGACATTGAAATTCAAACTTGAACCAGTCAACTGTTTTTACTCTGAAGCGAACCTTTGATCCACTTATAAGTTTAAAGCAATTGTAGAAGTATACTGACTGTAGCTTCATATATTACATATTTTACTCTAAGTAAGTTATTGTATGGTCTTTCTGTTGGTAAGGTATCAATGTTTGAAGATCTGAAAACTAAATTGTGTAACTTCTAATGAGGATTGTAGGAAATTTTTTAGATCAGATTACGCCAATTATTTTGAAACTAAATCAAAGTGAAACATTTCTCATTTTGGAAGAAAGATATATTGTGCTGAAAACCATTCAACAAAATAATTTACTAAAAGTCATAGACTTATCATAGATTTAATAATAGTTTTATTTAATTTGAAGTTGAGAATAACCTATTTTTTTTTTCTAGAGAAATAGCTTAACAATCCTTTAATATGCGATTGTGGGTCTTTGTGGCTTCTAGACTGGAGCCAGAAAACCTCAGTCAAACTGGTATCAAATCCCAAATGTGATTCTCCAATCTCTTAAAGGCTTACCTTTAAGAAAACTCAAATGATCCAGAGATGTAAGACTGTAACAAATGCACATGAAATATGGAGAGCCTCTATAGTTGTTTTAAAACCTTTGATAAACAAATAGTATTTGAGGGGATTCCCTCAAATTACAATGTAAAAAGCACCTGTTATAAATAGATAGTGAAGAGTCATCAATAGTTTCTAGAATTAGAAATGGGCTTTTCAAATGATACAACATTTTCCTCTGATATAGAAATAGTTGAACCAATTGGCTTAGCAGCAATAGATCTTATGGAAAGTGAAGTTTAAATATACCAACGCACTTTATGAGAATCACACTGGTCAGTGGAGTTGGCGATGTAGTGCCAAATAGTCCATCAAAATTATTCCAAAGTAGTGTCAATCGTTCTTGGTTATATCAGATGATACAAAATATTGTCCACTTTATTGTAATCTACAAATAATCATAAGTAAAAGATGATGTTAAGGCTTAAGAAGCTGGAGACTAATAATACTGTTACTTAGCAGTTATGAGACATTGAATTTGAGTCTCAATGTAACAGATCAAAAAACTGCTGTCTATTATTGTTCTGAAAATGGGACACTGAGGAAAATTTAAAATACATCAGCTTTTTTGCCAGTATATTCCCAGAACCTAATACGATCCTCCAACAATTTTCCAAAGTCAATAGTAGTGTTTAGAAAGTGCTGAATTATTTGGAATTACACCTCAAATTTGAAAATTTTTCAAGACGTTATGGATTTGAGTTTGCAACGATACAATTAGAAATCTCACATCATAGTGGCAGCTGCCTGTTAGTTTAATGTTGGTGCAATACTTATTGATATGTGATTAATCCTGTTAGCATTTTGCCAAAATATTTCATTCTGGTGAATCAGAATGTAACCAAGTGTCTGTTTAGAAAAACTTTTAAATGTGACTTGAAAGATTAGCTG
Organism: Henosepilachna vigintioctopunctata; assembly: GCA_030704895.1. Classification (NCBI taxonomy): domain Eukaryota; kingdom Metazoa; phylum Arthropoda; class Insecta; order Coleoptera; family Coccinellidae; genus Henosepilachna; species Henosepilachna vigintioctopunctata. The sequence continues at coordinate 1,571 of JARQZJ010000106.1, read as the reverse complement.
AAATTACCTCATCACCCCAGCTACATAAGCTGTAAGCAGTTTTGGATGAAAAATAAAAATTTGAGTGTATCGAAAAGATATAATAATCATTTGTAAAATTTAATATTAATTCTTAAATTTGGATAATGATACTATACAAATTCATTGCAGACATTAATACCATAATAGAAGAGTTCTCTCGTTAATAAGGATGGTTTATTGGTATGAAATGTTCTTGGTATGTCAATCCAGATATGTTACAAGATCGCCTCTCGCTATTAGGTAGTTACCAAGATAGTCAGGCTGAGTATGCAGGCATGGAAGGGCAAGATTATTGAAGCTTCAATCACAATTCCAGATTCTTTACTTGAACACATTGAATTCTAATTGATACAGCAAAAATTCACAAAATATTCATAGCAATCGGCATTGATAATAAACTGTTTCCAATTGATTCTGAGGCGCTACGTTAATAAACAAGATGTAACCTCAGCTGTTGTTGGTACAAAAACTAGTAAGTTTAAAATTTTGTTATAATTTTTTCGCTAGTTAGATATTTTATTCCCTTTATTGAATTAATATAATAATAGAATCTGCAAGTTCAAATGGGTGACATGCATTGACAATATTTTTCATAAAAATTTCTAGGGTTGAAAACTAATACTGGCAAATTGATATATAATATTGCTGATATCATTTTCCACTATTTCCTGGATATTTCAAAAAAGATTATAGAATCGATACTTGCAACACTTGGAAAATAACTAAAAATTGACTATAAAAACCGCAAACAAAACTCACTGCATGAAAATTGGAATGAAATATTGTTGTCATATTAGACCCAACGCAGGCAAACAAACCCATTAATGGGTGTAAATACAAAAGTGTATAAGATATGCGGTAAGGAAAAATCCCAACAGTAAAAATATTGCGTTAAAAAATTATTACGTAGAAGTGACGCTGGATAACAAGGGGTATCATTAATTCATATGAAACGTAAAGCAATTTCTATATAAAATCTGGAAAACACAACCTAATAATGATCTTTTGAAGAATGAATATAAAAATTATGAAAGAAATACTGAATAAAGTAATAAAAGATGCCAAGCTAATGCATGACAATAAAAATAATTGAGCGGTAGTATTGCCTTAACTAAAATTATGGAATATAAATTTAATCAAAAATTAATAAATTCAATGGATTTATGAATCTACTATGTGATAGTTCATAATTAATCGAGAGGTAATAATAAACTCATGTCTAAAAATCACTGACTGAACAATTGTTTTATCGACTAGTTTCGCCTTTTACAGCAGCATTATCAAGAATGATAATATGATGATAAGAATTGTTCAGTCAGTGATTTTAGACAAGTTTTATTACGACACTTTCATTTAATATCTTAAAAATTGGGTAAGGAAACTAGAAAAACTTACCACCTCAATAGATAAAATATATGACAAAAAATAAACAATTACTGCAGGATCCAAACGATCTTGCGGAAAGTTTGAACTTATTTTCAATGAGGGTACTGAACTAGGTAACAAGGGTGAAATTGATTGATAATACTGGGCCACAGATGCCTGCTATG